>CM024760.1:171611978-171982193 GCA_014218235.1 Colocasia esculenta
TCAGTTAAATGAAAAATATCTTAATTTTATTTTCAAGAATAATTGATTTCTTTATTAAGTACTTAATTTTAATTTTTTAAATAATATGCAGGATATCCGTCGCGAGATGTTGGACGAGACGACGACCAGGATGAGGATGACACATATGCAGAGGATTTGTGATTTCATTTAGTTAGTGCATGCTGTCATTTTATATGGATGTATGATGTTTGTGTGTTTGTATTTTATGTGATGAATTGAGGTTTGTTATGGATGTATGATTAGTTTGTGTGTTGTATTTTATGTGATAAATTTAAACGTTGTGAAGATTATGATTGTGTAGTTGATTTATTGTGGTTTTGTGGTATTGTTATTTATCAGGTGATATTGTTATTTATCAGGTGATTTATTGTTGTTTATGTAAATTTCTTTAAAAAAAAAAAATTGTCAAAATTAGCGACCGAATAGCGACCGATAAAATGCCGACGCTGATCGGTCGCTAAAATTGGTCGCTTCACCGATAGCGACGGACAATATTTGGTCGCTAAGTCGGTCTCTAAATTAGCGACCGCCTTAGCGACCATAAATGCCGGTCGCTGTTAGCGACCGTAACAGCGACCAACTATCGGTCGCTGTGGGCGACCAACCTACGACCGAAAAAGGGCGTCTCTATTTGCGACGAAACTTGCGACCGATAACAATCGGTCGCTATCAGAGACAGATTTTGCGACCGATAACAATCGGTCGCTGTATAGCGACCGATATATAACGACCGATTGATCGGTCGCATTTCGGTGGTTAGTCGGTCGCCGATGGGTTAGCGACGCCGAACAAAGACCGAATAGCGACCGAACCTGTCGGTCGCTATTTCCGCTTTTTCTTGTAGTGTGCTGGTGGTACAAGTATGACACAACGTCTCCACAAGCTAAAACAACGGCAAGCCCTGCAAGAACTGTAGGGGAGTGAGCTCAACAAGTCACAGGCTCAGTAGGGGACCACCCAAAACCATCACAGAAACTAAACAGAAGAGACAACTAAACAAAAGAGACCTCAACCCCAGAGGGTCTCACTAGCAACACAAATAGCCAAACCATGGCATGCTCACACATTTATAATTAAATAACAGCTTAAACAATAATTAATAAACAATGCATATTCCTCATAAAGAAATAGGAACCACAAGACTAGCACAACACTACTAGTCCGCTCAACACTAGAATGCCTAGGCCGCAAGCCTCACAGGCACATTATTCTAATGACTGATCGCCTAAGCTATAAGCCACACAGGCAAACCACTGCCGAGGCTACAAGCTTCACAGGCGAACCTCAAACACATGGGTACAGGACCGCTGACCAAGAACATGTCCATTCTACTCCAAACCACACTACGTCGAAAATTACACACGAAGTAAATGACTGGCTACCACGAAGTCATCAATAACACACTAAAACTTATAATTGGAATCTTACCTAAAGAAAGATGAAACACAACAACTGGGAAGTCCTATCACACGACCTCCACTGAGCACAGCTCCACCAAACTGCAATACGCCTAGGCCATAAGCCTTATTGGCAAATTACCCACAAAGGGTAACATGATTGGCAACCACAAACTAATCTACAATAAATTATAAACAAAAATTTATCTAAAATGGATAGGATACAACAAGTGGCAGGTCAAACCACAAGACCTCCACAACATGCAAATACCCAAAAAGGTTGGTACACAATGTACCACCAAAAAACTGCAAAGCAACCCACGAAGGGTATAGGTACCTGCTACCACAAGGTACCACAACACAAACACTCGTAGGAAGGGTACAAGTAGGTGATAAACATCACACTGAATCTCAACATATTGTGTCATCACTTAGGCACAACATTACAGGTGAAACCTCAACTACGAGTCACAAACTCACAAACCACAGCCAGTGGCAAAGCACGAGTTGGAAAGGAACGACGCCACCACACGGGAACGAACTACCGGCTGATCAGACCAGTATCCAATCCGGACAACACAACACAAGAACAATCTCTCAATCTCGCAGTTACGGACGAAAGGTCCAACTGCAGCTCCACAAGAACAAGTCAAACAACTGTGGAGACCAACCAACACCACACCTGCAGACACACAGCTGCAGGTCCATACCTGGCACCTCTAGGGTCTCTGGCCGGAGCACCCTAAAGTGAGGCACTGGAAAACAGGACTAGCTGGGGACCAGTGTCGACTACTGGTGTCCGTACCCCCAACTACGAGCGCGCTACAAGCGACTGCACACCCACAAACACAAGCCGCTACCCTACTGTCGTCTTTCCCTCAGCCGGATGTACAACTCAACACAGGAGTGAGGGTGTCCAGGAAGACGACACAAACCTCAACGGTACACACAGTACCGGGACAACCCCGAGCACAACAAACACACGTGCCTGGCTCACAAAGAACCTGGGGTACCCGACTAGAGAGGCATTCCGGAATAGGCCGGACCACCACACTCGGCTAGCACAATCACGATACTTACATGTTTAGTCTTTATTTTATAAATCATGATATACATGTGTTAGGATTAGCTTAACATCGGTCACCATGTGACCCCAAAGCTATCCTACACCAACACATTCATGAACCACAAACTTGCCTATCATCGGTCACCTCGTGACCTCCGTGGCTACACACAATCACTTAACACATAAATCACGATAGTCAACCATACCTGACCATCATTGGTCACCAAGTGACCTCCATTTCCACACTAAACTTATCACTCGGTAACCATTTAACAACCACACTTACATTCCATTAATTAATCATCTTAACCAATCTATAATCACATACCAGAAAGTTAGGGCTAGATTCACATAGGAACCTCACTGCCCAACCACTGCGTCAACCAGTGCATGTGCCATGCACACCACACACACACGAAACACCCTACAACGAAGTATGTGCCATGCACATCCTGAATCACGATAACACACACCAATTATTTAAGCCAACCCACTAACATGTGGGCAACCTACTCACAGAGCTTTACATAGGCCAATACACCTCTTACCAAAGTCAAGTACAATAAACAACGATAACTGAATATCCAAAGCACCAAAAACAAGCCAAGCAAAACCCTCGGCTGCGATCGTGACAGCTTCCAAGACCGCCTTCTGATCGCAACGCTACGATATGGCGCGACAAGAAACACTGTCGCGGCAGAGCGGCCTACCGCGACATGGTCGCGACACCCTGGGTCGTCGCCTTCGCAGGCGGAAACCCTAATCCGGGAGAAACTCCACGGATTACCATCCCTGACCATTCAAACCACGTTTAATTCACGTTTTTCATGCTTTAATGGATACCCTAGCATGGTATCTAATGTTATTTAAGCTTTAAACGAATCAAATCCATACCACAAGCATTCCACAAAATCAAACAAGGTAGAAACACCCTACCTTCGCGAAGAACGCGAAGACCGGAGATCCCTCGGCGTTTCCCCCGCTCCACGCGACGTCCTCGAGGTGAAGAGCGCGGCGGGAACTCCACCAGAACCTCAAATCGCCAAGAAACCTGCAGCAGCTCCCCCCTGGACGAGCAGAGCTTCCTCTGCTGTAGTACCCCGGAAAATCTATTAATTAAAAATTATGGATAATTGAAATTTTATCAATTAATAAATTCAACCAGTTAAAAAGGCACGCATTATTATCGCATGCGTATAAACCATATAAAAATTCCGTAAAAATAATCATTATACTTTAAATAATATTCTCTAATGACCCATCATGAAATTGGGCATAGAAAATCATTTAGACTTAGTTTAAGAAATTATGCGACTTATTAGCGTAATTAAGGGAATAAGTCGAAGAACCCATTATTTTATGAGCCAAAGTGGAGTATAAATTAAAAAACATATGGGTAGACTTTAAATAATGTAGAATGATAGCCCATTATGATAATTGGACCAATGGACAATCTTGGCCCATGAATAAATTCTCTAATAAAAGGATAATTAAAAATCCAATAAGTAAAGTAAGAACATGGGTTGTACAACTAGGCTCATTTGAGTTATAGGGCAATGGGCGAGAGCCCAAATGATGAATGTTAGAAATATTGGCATGAATAATATTAATCAAATTAAAAATATGAAATTACTTGAATAAGTGTGATAAATAGATTTACATAAGGATAAATGGTGAATAATTGGAAACCAAATCAATAACCATTAAGTTAAATTAGTAATGAGTTGGGTTAATGGACCTAACATGAATTGTTGGGCCCAAATGAGAAGAGCCCATCATGAGATGGGAAGTAATTAGACTAAATTCGTACCTAAAAATAGTAATAATAGTAAAAGGCTAAGATAAACACTAAATAAGTCATGTTTATCTCAAATAAGAGTCCCTAACCCCATTGGCCAAAAATTAGGCCTCTCCCTTACCCAATTAGATAGATATAGCAAGAAAAATATGTGATAATTATGGAAATTCGTAATTAAAGGAGGAGGAAAGAGTTTTAGGTGATTAGAACTCTACAAGCCATCAAAACACCCCCCCCCATTTGACCCTAGCACCCCAAAATTCGTGCTAAGACTTTTGGAGACGAAGAGGAGAAGATCTGGACCAAGGAGCAAGGAAGGAGAAGGCTTGGAGCAAGAAGGGTTTTCATAATTTCATCATCCAAACTAGGGTTTTCTTACTCCACGAAAAAGGTAGGCAATCTCTCAAGCTAAAATCGTGAAATAAGTACCCTAGTAGACTTCATGTACCTATTCAAAAGCCCTATGGTTTCGTTGTATTCCGCTCATCCATTTGGGCAAATTTAATTCATGAAACTCTGCTGTTACCATGAACCGAAATCTTATGTTTTTCTAATTCCCAACAGGTACTTGCTCTCATCCCATGATAAAATTCTCGTATATACTGCATCTATTATCTTTCAAACGCCTCTGGTCTTCCTCGATTTCGATCTCCCATGGGAAGAATTAAATCTTTGAATCCCTGTCTATGCTTGTACCCGACTCTTCAAGTTTACCTTTAAACTCCGTGCATACTTGATCCCATACCATGATAAACTTCTCTAAAATACTACATCATGTTAGCTTTGAACGCCCCTAGTTTCGTAATTTTTTATTATGTATTCATCTCTGATTAATTCATTGAACCCTGACTGTGCCTGTTTAGGTCCTCAGAATGTAACGTGTTCCAAGCATGGTTAAAATATTGTCTAATTTCAAATAATCGTGCATGCTGATAGATATATGTGTCTACTTCATTTGAAACTAGTTTCGTGATTTTGGATCACCGTACTATTTTATATGGAATTTACAAGTACCCTGTATCACACAGGAACTGCCCTGGGAAAAAGGGAAAAAAGGTCGGACCCTTCTGGTATCGCGACGGCGTGACCCGTTGCGATACCGTTTGGGTCGCGCCCTCTCTTCATGTCGCGTTGAGAATGCGGCGGTCTAACCGTCGCGTTCCCAACCCCCGAACCGGGCGAGGCCGACTGGTATGCCCGTCGCGCCAGGCCGCCCCGTCGCGACCTGGACCGCGACGGGAACCCCCGTCGCGATACTCTCTTGAATGCGCCTGAGCGCTGTCGCGACTTGATCGCGACGCATCACCTTGTCGCCTCTTTACAATTCAGCCAGAACTTTAATTGTACTTATATCTCTGCTTAAAAATCATCTAACCCTTGTACAAGTTAAACCATGTGCTGTTAAGCTCAATAAATGACATGAATATTTTTATTTGATAATATTTAAATAATCTTATTAATTTAAAAGTCGTGAGCACAATTTAATCTATTCTCATGATTTCTTTACACTTGCACACTAAACATTGTTCATTGCATTTGACCCTATTAAATTACTCAATAATATCTGGTAATTAAGTGAAATAATTACCTAATTTCCCTATTATTTAAATGACACATGCCTTCATTTTATTCGCGTGATTTGTACACCGTTATCGCGTCCCTCTGCCTTCGAGCACTCGAGGCAAGACGGACAACGTTTCGTTATACACTTTCTCTTGACTGGACCACCTCTCCATCGGGAATACTCTCGACTGGACAGGGACTCCTTGTCAGGCCTTCGTAGTCTTCTTGGCTTTGGCGCACGTCCTTAGCCGACGAGCTGGTTGTACCTTTAAATCCTGTTACACTTTTAGGGATCAGTACGATCCAAACGGCTTAGTAAGTTCTCTCTTATCTAGTGATCACGCCGGACCATCTAGCCAGTGTTCATAACACGGCTAATGGACGGATGTGACTTCTACCAGACTGCCGGTACCCGACCTGGTGCTGTGCAACTATTACTATCATGGTTTATCGTTGTTTTACGATTATATCCCTATCTCAACTACTATCCGTGTACTCTCATCTATTCACCTTCACTCTACCATCTCGTCTATTCATCTAGTACTCTCTTGAGACTCTTGAGCTGTTGTGGCTCCCATTGCTTGTACTACATGACTGTCTAGCGCCATAATATGGGTCCAGTGACCCTACTGACTTGAATGCATACTGTGCAGGGCACGGAGAGTGTCCGAGGGGCTCCAATCTAGTCCTGGGGGCAGAGAGCCACCCGAAAATACCTGCAGGGGCTATTGACGGTGTTCTGCATTGCACGGTTCTGACTATCTCGACATTGGCTAGACACCTAACTGTTATACTATTAGTCTGAGGAGTTAAGACGTACTTGTAGACACGCCAATTTTACCTAAATTGGAAAAATCTCGAGTTGCACTGTAACGCCTCAAAAGTGATTGTCTTAAGTTAACATTAAGTAATTTCCTGTCTTCCTGCCTCTTTTAGGGCTTTTTAGGGTTTTTAGAGAAACTAGAAAATGTCACAAAAAATCCTGGAGAGTACCTGGGCACTGTTCTAAATCGCGTCCAACATAGCCGACGCCTTTTGAGAGATATAAAAGCGGCGGTTGTAACCGACGTGATTTTGGTGCCGACTTCATAGCACAGCGCATAACCGACATTTAATGGTGTCCATTCAGCCCGCCGCGATTCAAAAGTCAAGCCATCACGTCCGTGTCAGGGCGCGCACATCCTGACACATGGCAGGGGGGACATGTCGCAGCAAGAAAACGCGTCGTCCCTGTACGACGCGATTCTTAGCCGCCTGACACGCCATGCCCCTGTCAGATGTCAGAACGGTGTCAGAATCATAAATCGCGACCAGCAGGACCGCCGCGATTTGCAAACCGCCAGGCAGTAGTTAATCGCGACGCTCTATATGGACGCGATTATAAACCTGAATACGGTCAGGCCTGTCAAATCAATTTGACTCTCTAAATAGCGGTGATTAAAGCCGACGTGATTCTTAAATATCGTCGCGCACCGTAATCATCATGTTTTGGCAGACTGATGGGACATTAAGGGGTTGCTAATCGCGGCGAGGAAGGCCGACGCATTTAAGCTCTTTGAAGGCGGCGGCTGTTCTGGACGCGATTTAAACAGTGTTAAAACTTCACGCAGAAGCCCATTCCCACGGGACTTGGCCAGTTGGGGGGATTTTTAGGTTGGGTTAGGAGAGAGAGAGAGAGAGAGAGGGTTTTTAGAGAGAGAGAGGGGGTTTTTAGAGAGAGAGAGGGTGAGTTCTAGAGAGAGAAAGGGGGGAACCTCTTATTCCGGCGGAGCTTCGCGACGCCGATCGGCTTCCTCGTCATCCTCGCCTTCTCCCCGGCCGACGCCGCCGTTCTCGCCATCGGAGATCCTCCAGGAGGCGCCACGTCGTCCTCTTTTTCTCCGTTTGCCCTCACACAGCGCGTTACGCTGTCCGGCCACTTGGGGCAGCACCGCGCTTTCCTTCCCTCCGAACCCACGTGGTCCTTTTCATTTTCATTTGGGCCTTACGTTGCCCCTTTTCCTTTTCATTTTACACATCATGCATGCACGCACCACTTTCCAGTTTTTTTTAGGGGTTTAAAAGCCACCACAATAGGTGTGTTCCTCCCCCTTTCATTTATGTCATTTTATTCATTTTTAGGATTTGTATACTGCACATCCGTCTAATCCGTCTTTTCCTTTTACTGTCCTTTTGCAAGGTACCCGAGCTGAATCTCCTTCGCCGGCCGGCCGGTGGAAGGAGGAGGAAAGAGCCCCACGCACATCTTCCCGCTACGCGATCACTCTACGGGTGAAAGGTACACCTCCTTTCCTACCCGTCCCTACTTTGGTGCTTTTAGGAAAAGTACCTGGCGATCACGGTTTATGCTTTACTGTGTTTTTTATCGCTTTTTTTACGTGTATCCGTACACGTTATCTTTGTGGAGGACCGTTCTCCGTCCCCCCTAAAAAGGGAGCGGAAAACGCAGTCTACAGTACTGTACCATTTCGGTGCTATTATTGTGCTAGCACTGACTGTTATAACATTAGTCTGAGGAGTTCAGACGTAATGTACTATCGTTAAACGGCTACTGTCCCAAAGTGACTATTGTTGTGACGGTCCTCGCCAACCAGACCCGCTAACCTGATAGCAAGCCTGATTCGAGTCCGCCTCCCGCGAACGGGCCGGAGCCTCACAAGGGATATCATACCACGAGTCCGTAGAATTAAAGGAACAAACTCAAACATTATAAGATTTGTCAATCCCACAAATATTTACATAAAATACATAGCCATAGCACAACTATAGCCAAACTATAACAGAACCTGGGGCATACCCCGAGGTGCACAACAGAAAAGTAAAATTACACTGCTGGTGGTGCAGACCCTACATTGGACGACGGACGCGGAATCTCCTGAACTCCCTCACCTGGTAGGAGGTAGGGGTGAGCCTCACGTGTCACTGGCTCAGTAGGGAAAATCCCTAGAAACCGAGCAAACCAACACAGATAGCAAAGCAGGAAATACTATGCTAACAATTCATAATATTGTCTAGCAGGATATAAGACTGTAAGTACCACTTACCATTTACCGCTTAACAAGAATAACAGAATAAAATAAATAAACGGCAAAGCCATACAGGTGTATGAGCTACTGTAGAAAAAATGCCACACTCGAGCCACGTCAACTGGTTTGCGACACCAGTTACTGACTCGGACAAACCACACAGGACAACCTCTCAGTCTCGCAGCCACGGACGAAAGGTCCAGCTGCCGCTCCACTATACAAGTACAAGAACAGTGGAGTCCAACTAAACCACCACAACCTGCAGGCCACACACCACGCAGGCCCATGCCTGACACCTTTAAGGACTCTGGCCCGAGCTCCCTAAAGTGAGGCACTGGAAAATAGGACTAGCTGGGGTCCAGTACGTCTACTGGTGTCCGTCTCGCCAAACTACGAGCGCGCTACAAGCGACAACACAACCAACTCTCTAGTCGCTGTCCCACTGCCATCTTTCCCTCAGCCGGACGTACTACTCAACACAAGAGTGAGGGTGTCCAGGAAGACGACAAGACCTCGTCAGTACCTAGTACCGGGACAAGCCCCGAGCACTCACGTGCCTGGCTCACACAAAACTGGGGGCTCCCAATTGAAGAGGTATCCATGGAAGGCGTCTGACTACACACCACATACACGAAAACCGTACGCTCAATATACAAACCACGTGAAGCCTCCACACAAACCACGTAACACCACGTAATTCACAAGCCACACGCTCCCCGAGCGTCGAGAGAGTGCCAAAGCACCTCTTTCTAACACCATATAACATAAACCATACTGAACAGATAGTTATACACTTTCATTTATGCTCGGATGACAACATTCGGCTGTTCTCGCGACGGCGCGATAGACCGCCTTCAGAACGCGACGGTTCGGGGTGTCGCGACCTGATCGCGGCTCTCAGAGCGACCGCGATAACAGGTGCAAACCCTGTTCCAGAATCCATCATCCGGATCACCCCAAACTCATTAAAACCTGTAGTTTCAGTCCATTTTCATGCTTTAATGTGTTCCTACACATGCTATCTATGATTTAGAAAGCAGGAAATACAATAACCACATAAGGGAAATCCACAGATCAAAACTCAAAAAATTTCCCTACCTTCGCGAAGAACACGAAGAGCGAAGCTCGTACGAGGTTCCCTCCGCTCCACGTAACTTCCTTGCGGTAGGAACTCGTCAAGCCGACCACTAGTAGGCCAAATCACCAAGAGATCCCCACAGTAAATCCCCCTGGCCGAGCAGAGCTTTCACCAGCTCTGTTCTGCTAGGGTTACTTAAAAACACAATGCAGGTAAGAACGTGACGCCTTTACAACCGCGACCTGAACGCGATGCTTTAAACTGTCGCGTCAGCCTGCTGACGTCAGTCCTTGCACCCAGCACGCGACATGCGGCAGACATGCACACGCTCACTTAAACCGGCGGTGCCATGAACGCGTCGCCCTAAGCTGTAGCGTGCTGATCGCGACCCTCCAAACGACCGCGTTAGCAACCGAGAAACAGAGAACACAAATGGGCAAAATCTCCCAACTCACAGAAAACACCTGTCACTCGCATCATCGGCCACACACTGGCCTCCACGACCACACAAAGACGATCCAAACGATCGGAACGTTACATTACTATCACCTAAAAAGAAATTTCGTCCTCGAAATTTAAAATGGAAACCAACTATCAAAATTTCAATTTAACTAGCATGATACTATCACCTAAAAAGAATATAACTTACTCAAACAAATATGGATACGCTTTTCTCATTTCTTCTGCTAGTTCCCATGTATCTTCACTACCTTGTCTGTTCTCCCATCTGACCTTTACTAACTCAATTTCCTTATTCCTGAGCTTTGAGTTCTGTGGCCTGAAATTGTACTGGATATTTCGGCATTGTCATATCCGGCTTCAAATCATATCTTTGATAGCTGACAACTTGAGATGGGTCCTTGATATATTTCCTTAACATTGAGACATGAAAAACATCATGCGCATCTGTGAAATCTGCTGGCAAATCTAATCTATAGGCTGTTTCACCCAATCTTTCCTTGATTTGAAACGGTCCAACATATCTGGGTTGAACTTGCCTTTCTTACTGAATCTTAATACACCTTTGGTAGGAGATACCTTTAAAAACACATAATCACCTACTTCAAATTGTAATGGTCTGCGTCTAACATCTGCATAACTCTTCTGGCGACTCTGAGCTGTTTTCAATTTTTCCTGAATGAATTTTACTGTTTTTGCACACTGGTAAATCATTTCCGGACCCAAAACTTGCCTTTCACCTACTTCATGCCAATTTAATGGTGATCTGCACAGTCTGCCATACAATGCTTCATAGGGTGCCATTTCAATACTTGAATGATAACTGTTATTATATGCAAACTCAACTAGACCCAAATGACGCTCCCAAATGCCTCCCCACACAAGACAGCAAGCTCTCAACATATCTTCAATAGTCTGAATTGTCTTTCCGTCTGCCCATCTGTTTGTGGATGATAAGCTGAACTATACCTTAATTCTGTGCCACAACTCTTTGTAAACTCCTCCAAAAACCTGAGGTAAATCGAGGATCTCGATCTGAAACTATAGTGACTGGTATTCCATGCAAAGGTACAATCCTTTCTACATATAGCTTAGCTAATCTATCAACTGACCATGACATGCTAACTGGTAATAACGTGCAAACCTTGGTCAATCTATCCACAAAAACCCATATTGCATTATGACCTGATGAACTGGGCAAACCAACTATGAAATCCATTGCTATATCATCCCACTTCCACTGTGGAATGGGTAATGGCTGTAACATCCTCCTGGCTTCTGATGCTCTGCTTTATTTGCTGACATACACACATCTAGTTATAAATTCTGTATTTCTTTCTTCATATTCGGCCACCAAAAATGCTTTTCATATCTTGATACATTTTAGTGCTACCTGGATGGATGGTGTGCCTTGATCTATGAGCTTCCTCCAGAACTTTCTGTCTAATTTCTGCATCTTCTGGGACATACAATCTTCCTTTCAATCTAGCCACATTATCACGCCCCAAATTTACTTCATCCATTCTAAGAATTTCTGCTAAATTAGCATCAGCTCTTTGTGCCTCTACTATCTGCCAGTAAAGAGAAGGTTCCACTGCACTAGTTGCTATACTGCTCTACACTGACTGCTTGGCACATAAAAGAATTTCCGCCACATTCTCATAAAGTTTCCATTCTCTGATCATAAGTTGATTCATAACCACTTTTCTGCTCAATGCATCTGCTACTACAATTGCTCTGCCTGGATGATATGCCAAATTAAAATCATAATCCTTTAGATATCCATCCACCTGCGTTGCCTTAAATTCAAATCTTTTTGAGAGAAAAATATTTTTAACTCTTATGATCAGTGAAAATCTCAAACCTTTCACCATACAAATAATGCCGCCAATCTTCAATGCAAAGACAACGCTGCTAGCTCTTGATCATGAGTTGGGTGTTCTCCTCATGCTTCTTCAATTGTCTGGAGGCATAAGCAATCACTTTACTATGCTGCATCAATACTGCACCCAAACCTCTCTTGGATGCATATGTATATAGAACAAATCCACCACTACCCGATGGAATCTCTAAAACTGGTGCTGATGTCAACCTTTTCTTCAGCTCTGCAAAACTGCGCTTGCACTCCGAAGACACACAAAAGGAACACATTTCTTGTTAACCTTGTCATGGTGCTGCTATCTTTGAGAAATCTTGGATAAATCTTCTATAATAACCTGTCAAACCCAGAAAACTTCTAATCTCAAACACAGTCCTCGGTTCTTCCCATTTCATTACTGCCTCAACTTTGGCTGGATCCACTGCAATACCTTCACCGGATATCACATGACCCAAAAACTGAATTTCCTTCAACCAGAATTCACATTTACTAAATTTAGCAAATAGCTGATGATCTCTCAATATCTGCAAAGTAATCCGCAAATGATCTGCATGTTCTTTTCTGATGCTGAGTAGACTAATATATCATCAATAAAGACCACTATGAACTGATCCAAGTACTGATGAAATATTCTGTTCATTAAATTCATAAATGTTGCAGGTGCATTTGTCAATCCAAAAGGCATCACAACAAACTCATAATGCCCATACCTAGTTCGGAAAGCTGTCTTTTCATATCCTCTTCTCTTATCCGCAACTGATGATATCCTGATCTCAAATCTATTTTAGAAAATACTTTAGCTGACTGCAGTTGATCAAATAAATCATCAATCCTAGGAAGTGGATACTTATTCTTAATTGTAACTTTATTCAGCTGTCTGTAATCTATGCACATTCTTAAGCTACCATCTTTCTTTCTGACAAACAACACTGGCGCTCCCCAAGGTGATTGACTAGGCCTGATAAAACCTTTTTCCAATAATTCCTGCAATTGCTTCTTCAATTCTGCTGGAGCCATTCTATATGGTGCTTTAGAAATAGGTAAACTGCCTGGTTGCAATTCAACTGTAAAATCAACTTCTCTATGTTGAGCCAAACCTAGCAACTCATCTGGGAACACATCTACAAATTCTCTAACCACTAGCACTGAATCTACAGACTTATTAGACTCCACAAACTAACAGAAGCAAGATATGCTACACATCCCGCATTAATTAACTTTTTAGCTTTAAGGGCAGAAATAATAAATTGAGAGTATAAAAAGGCATACCTTGAAATTCAAATGCCTCACCACCGGGTCGGCAAAACCTGACCCTCTTCTTCCTACAATCAACCAGTGCCCCATAGGCCTCTAACCAATCCATTCCCAGAATCACATCATAATCTTTCAATGTTAAAGCATATAATCTTGCAGACATTTGATTCCCATGAATCACTATCGGAACTTCTTCTAAAAAGCAAGAAGTCAACAAATACCCTCCAGAAGGAATCTCCACTACCAACTCACAAGACTTTTCTTCTAAAGGAAGTACCATGCTATCCAGAAAATCTTCGGAAATAAATGAATGGGAAGCACCCGGATCAATTAATACTCTAGTGGTAAAATCAAAGAAAGGTAGAATACCTTCAATAAGATTGGATGCTTCCGCCTGAGCTCTGGTAATAGCCATCACTCGACCCCGTCCTCCTCTTTGGTATGGCGAACCTCTGCCCTGCTCTGCTAACCGCTGAAAGGGCTGCTGCTGGGCCTCTCTACCATAAGTCTGCTCTCGAGGATATGGACAATTCCTTGCTAAATGTCCGGGCTGCCCACAATTATAACATCTGAAAGTTGAAGGTACCGATGGCTGCCCTGTCGTACTCTGCTGGGACTCTTCCGGAACAGGCGGCCTATAACCACGACCCTGCTGAAAACCTCCCTGCTGAAAATCCTGCTGCCTGCCTCTACCACGGCTCCTTGAAAGAATTTCTTGATCTGCTTACCCCATTTCCTATTCCAGATGATGATGAAGCTCCGGAAAGTGCTTTTCCCTTACTAACCCCTCCTGACGATTGCGGATACCGAAAGCTACCTGAACCTAATCCACCTGCCTGAGACTGCCCTTGCCTGGCCCGAACAGTCCTCTCAAGTATTGCTGCTCGCTGAGCTGCCTCTTCCACTGTTCTACACATCAATGGAATTACTGCGTCTTGCAATTCCGGCCTCAAACCTCGAATAAAGTATTCCACCATCATTGTGTTATCTGTCACAACATATGGGGCATACCTACTCAAAGCTATAAATCTCATCTGATATTCAAGCACTGAAAGATTCCCTTGTTGAAATGTTCTAAATTGCTCTCTTTTCATTTGCTGAATTTGTATTGGGAAGAAGGAATCATTAAAGACTGACAAGAATTCCGACCATGGAATAGTGTCTTCCGCCCTGCCTGTAAAAACTGTCTGCATCTTCAACCGCCATCATTCCTGCGTAAACCCTCGTAACTGATATGCTGCAAGGAGCACTCTATCTTCCTGGGACATCTCATTATTGCAAAAACCCTTCAATCTCATGTATCCAGTGCTTGCTGTATCCGGATTGGGGCCTCCTAAATACGTAGGGGGTTGCAATCTTAAAAATTGTTCCACAAGCACTGTAGTTCCTCTCTACTAACAGATCTCAATGGAACTACCGGTGTACAGGTACTACCGGGGGTACTTCTACTCCAGGTGGGGGTGGAACTGGAGCTACTGGTACTGCCTCCTCTAAAAAATGGTGGTACTACTGCCGCTGGCTGCACCGGTGGTTGCTGATCCAATCTCACTCGAATTTCTGTTAAACTTTCCCATATTCTTTCCATCATTCTCTGAGTAGGATCCTTCTTGATCCTTCTCCATCACCTCCCACAACTCTCCTTTCGGTCATTACTATTCCTGCATAAACATTATTCCAACAACACAATACGCAAGAAATCAATACAAAACCAGGGTCATTACCAGCAGTGGGTTACAGTGAAGATATGGCTATGTATTTTCAATTCCTTTATACTCTTACGGACTTTGCTCTGATACCAACTGTGACGGTCCTCGCCAACCAGACCCGCTAACCTGATAGCAAGCTTGATTCGAGTCCGCCTCCCGCGAACGGGCCGGAGCCTCGCAAGGGATATCATACCACGAGTCCGTAGAATTATAAAGGACTCACAAATATTTACATAAAATATACATAGCCATAGCACAACTATAGCCAAACTATAACAGAACCTGGGGCATACCCCGAGGTGCACAACTGTAACACCCCAGAAAATATTATGTGCTAGAAAATATAAGTAATATGATTATTACACTTGATTATTATTAGGAGATTGAAATAATTAATATCTAGGATTAATCAGTGTAATAAATGATACCCCAGTGTCGTACTCCGAGGTGTGCGCTCTATCAGGACGACACCGGAAAACTGTAACGAAAAATAAATCTGAGAACATCATAATTCTCAGAAAAATGTGGAGATAATATAAATATAAATATCTGGATTTATTGACATGCGGACTTCGAGGATAAGCCGCCGCGACTATTTTCCGGGTGAATTTTCACCCTGTGTAAAATAAATTCTAAAAATTAAATAAAAATCACCATAATTTGTAAAACCATTACATTAGCTTATGGCTGAAATTTCAACACAAATGGACTTCATTTGGATATGTTTACAAGAGGATATTAGATCAGCTGATTTATGGGCTAATTACGGGAAGGATTTTTCTGGAAATTCTTGTATGCTTACGTACCATGGGCAACGTAAGCCTATGTCATGGTGGGTTAGATCCCTTACACGTTTTTTACCCATGTGCTAATCCTAGGGTGATGCTTGGAACATGTGGCTGTGGGTAACTAATTGGGGGTTTTTACCCCAACACCTGTAAGCCTGCGTGCCTTGCACCTGAAGCTTTGGTGATAAAAATCTTCCTGTGCGCAGCATTCCGACCTTCCCAGGAGAGCTTCTCCTAGATGTTCTCCCTATCTATCACTTTCTTCGGTTTTCTCCTAGTGCTTCTGCTGCTACTTCTGAGTAAAAGGGGCTGCAAATCTTGGGGTTGGAGCTACTTGTTGTGTGTGCTCTTGCTTCGGTTGATATAGATCAGATCTCTCAACTGCTACAAGCTTTCTCTTCTTTTCCTTATTTCTGGGAAGTTCTGTGTTGAGGGAAACTTACTCCAAATCAGTAAGGTAGAATTCTTTTCCTTTCTCTCTCAATCTTACTCACTTGACTTGCTATGAAACCTCCTGTTTAGGATTCAACTTCTTTTCCTTCTCTTATCTAATTCTTGTTTTGACTATCGAGTTGCTGTTGGACTATTCATGACATACAGGTGTTTTACACCACATTGGAAATCCCTGCTGTAGAAGTAAAAGCATTTCAAGAGTCATATTATTATTTTTCTAACTTAACATGGTTTAGAATCATCCTTACAATCCTAGAGTGCACATCCTTGTACACATATATGATCATACCAGTTACTGTGAGATTATCCAACACTCTGTTAAAAAGTTAAGTATCAGACTGTGAGTTACATGTAATTCCACTGCATGATTCGACTGCCAACTATACATAATTCGACTGTCAGTTTTATACATGATTCAACTGCCAGTATACATAATTCGACTGCTACAGTACATGAATCGACTCACCCTTTATACATAAATCGACTCACCCATTTATACATGAATTGACTCACCCTTTATACATGAATCGACTCACCCTTTATACATGATTCGACTCACCCTTTATACATGATTCGACTCACCCATTTATACATGAATCGACTCACCCTTTATACATGAATCGACTCACCCTTTATACATGAATCGACTCACATATATATAGTAGAGTTAGCCAGATTTCTGTATGTTCTGTCAGGACTGCTTCCTTCCAGAGGTGTCAGCAGAACCTCTGCAAGACTGCAAACTCATACCTTATTTACATTCCATATTTGATGTTTCATTTACTTAAGATATTACATGTAAATAAGGAAGTACCCCCCATTTGAATCCAATAAAAATATCAGAAAAATCATATCTCTTACCAATAAAAAGTCAACTCTCCCTCCGAAGAAGAAAAATGTGATTTTGGCGATTCCATCAAAATAGCGTCTTTCTAATCTCTCACAATTTGGCCTACCTAAAAACTCATAATTCAAGTAAACCTAGTAGAATGATAAAAATCCAAGGTCCGGTGAAAAATGATAAACACACATATGACTTCTCCAAGGGAGCCCTCTCCTACTGAAGGAAAAGTCAAACATGTTCATCCCTTAATATGGCTTTTGCATTGATATGTTATTATCTCCAACTCTAAATGAGAATTAGTAAATGAATGGTTCAATCAATCATATAGATTTCATGACTATCCTCGTGATGTATTCTTCCGTTGACTTTTCTATTTTTTGGATTCTAAACTATTATACCACTTGATGAGTCATTTAAATATCATTTCTATCCATCTTTGGATCATTCTTGGACCTCTTAAACTAATTTGATTCTTGTACCTATTGAATATCTCTGAACTTGAACTTTCCAACTACCTTTGATCTGTGTAAAGATATCAATTGTGAAATCAGTAAAAGTAACCCCATATTCTTGTTGTGTAAGACATGTTGAGCACATGTGTACCCTTGAACCATTACCAGAGTGAGTGTGTTATGATGACAAGTTGTGAGTCTTTGGACTCGTTTGATAATTATGCCTGTGCAAGGGGCTGGTTCAGTCCCGGGAGGAGCACCCGATTTGTCAGTGGCCGCGCGGGGACAATGAGGACACCTGGATGTTGGCATACATCATTTCCTGCCTGATTAGTCATCATCTCATACATATGCGTGTGAATACCTGACTGATACTGAACTTAAGTATCTTCCTGAGTTATTGATCATGTTCTATACTATTTCGTTCTACATATGTTATTGGTTTGACTTAGTGTTTTGACCACTCAGTGTTTACCGTAGACATGTTCCTATTTTGATAGTATACATGTGTATCCGTTCTATTTCGAGGAATTGAATTCTACTGGGCTAGTTAGCTCACCAAATTCTACTTTTTCAGGTTATCTACGGTTCTAAGGCAGGATATCGGGATTTGTGGGCAGAGAGATCAATCCTTGCAGCATTTAAGTTTGAGTTGTAAATGGAGAGTCATGTAATACATATAGAATGTCAATGAATAAATATTCTTTTTATTTAATAAAGCCCGTGCAATTTTCTGCTCAATTAATTAGAGTTCTACTCTTGATTCCTCTTGCGTTCACGTTCCAGCATTTAGAGCTATATTAAATGAAGGGACGTGACAGAGTGGTATCAGAGCCAGGTTGAGGATTCAAATGGTCATTGGTCCTCAACACCCTGTAGAGACCTGTGAGAACGGGTAGAAAGCCTGAGGTTAAGCTAGATAAATAAAGTTGGTTAGGGATTGTTCTGAATACGAAATGAATATTTAGATGTTGGTTCCTTCCTACGATTCATCTCTACTTTCATAACTTATGCATGTAATCTCTTCATTCATATATACCATATTTCCCTTTTGTTCATGTTCTGTAGGACTCCTTCTCTTGCTAAAGAGTTCTATGTTAAGTGTTTGGCTATAATTGCATTTGTCTATGAGTCTGAAAACATCCTTAGGATTGTTTTCTTATCCATTGTGATCATATTTTAGCTAATATTCATGTTAGGTTCGAGCATACTTGTGAATATCTTCCTATTAGATGTGAGGAAATGATGTCTAGAAGAGTTGTATTCTCAATAATCATCCTTTTATAAACTTCATGTCACCCATGTGTGAAATTTGCACTCTTACTGTGCTAACTATTTCCTTCAAATAAGTGATATTTGAGGATGTAAATAAAGTTGTGTCTTCCCCAAACCAAGTTATCACACTCTTGTATTGTCCAAACAAGTTGACTTCTCATTTTCTTAAATTCTATATTATTATACCACTGAGATGATTGGATGATCATCATCTGCATTCTAAATCAAGTGAGGTTCATTAACAACTCAAATGGTGAAACACTCATACAATTGCTAATTAAAATTTTCAAGATTGTTTTAACACTCACAAATTGTACACACACAATGAATCTATTTACTTCTACAGGAGTAGACAACCAAAATGAAGAAAAAGAAGTAGGAAAAGTTTCAGTAGGGTCAACTTCATGTCTTCTAGAGTTAACATCACTCAAGTAATAGCAGTTTTGATTAACTGACCATCAGGTAGAATTGATCTTGCAACATTTAGTGTCAAACTCATACCTTGATAAAATTAACCCAACTCCTTAGGGCATTAACCTCAAGCCGTATTTTTCTTTAAGCATTAGCTAGAAACTTGACTAGTGTTAACCTGATCTCCATGTAGTGTCAACCTAAGATAATAGCTTGAACTTCCCTGCAATATAGAAAACCCATCAAGCATTGGCTTATCTTTTAAATAGGGTTGAATCATAGGCATTACCAAACCTCAGTAGTTTATTCAGTGCTACTTGTATCCTTGTAAGTCTACCTATGATGTAATCGGAGTTAATACAATAAAAAGAGCCATTGACTTTATGAATTTCTTATAAAAGACTTGTGTTTAAATATTTATTACATTTTGCTTGTTATATCAAAACTACGAACATAACATAAATCATTTGTCATATCTACTTTGCTAATGGCGCTTTATCTCCTTGGACTGAACTTATTTCCACAATTTTTGGGCTGAGTTTGCAAATTTCTTCCTAGCCATTTCTTTCTGCTCAAATCCTTTCACTTTATTCCTCTATCTTTGGATGTTCTTTCGTGCTAAACCTTCCTTAAATTCTCGAATTTCTTAATGCCATTCCATTACTCACTTCCACTGCTAACCAGTACTCTGCTTTATTGCATTCACATACTTAACTGTCTGACCTGCGAGTTGCGGTCCCACCACGCTTCCGCTGCGCCACTCTGATTATACAAATATTTGACAGAATATTCATAAATTCTGCTTCCATTACTATTCACAATTGCTACGCACTTTTACCACTATTCTGATTCCGGGTAAATTTAATACAGATTACTTTACTTGCTCAATCAATATTGGAAAACAATATCAAAATTTCCAAACTGCCTTCATCTTTGTGGCGCTGCATTCATTTCAAGAAAATTACGCTGCTTAGCTGACTTTACGCACATTAACTTATTTCAATCGGGGCAAATGGCATCTTAAATCATTCACTATTTATCTGATTGCACTCTTTTCTTCTTTTATATACCTGACGGTTTCAATTTCCATTCAGCCATGTTTGGATCTGCACATTATTCCTTAACTGTCCTGTATTGTACCATTTACACAACAGTTCATACAAACACTCTTCATTGACGACCGCCAAAGCCATAATTTGAAGTAATCTCTTTAAATATCATAACTAGCTCTACATGATTTCTTTATACCACTTAGCTTAATATTGCTCAATGGCTTCTTAGCTAATCCATTTCTTTTTCATTCTGGCCCACATAACTCTATCTTGCTCTGAACATTCTTAATCTTAGCTTCAATCTTTTCAAACACAAGCTTTACATTTTCTCTGCTCAAACTATATTCAATTGCTAATCAACAATAACCTTATTGGTAACACTGTGTTTCTTGACGAACAATCTATGCAATTCTCATAAACTGTTATTTGCCAAACAATATCTTTCTTACAGAGTGTCAGAAAAGTCCACTATGCACTAGTCTCTTTTACCCTCTCTTTGCTTAACTGACCACCTCTGCTCAGGCCTCTAATCATCAAAACACTTTTATCCTCATCGGACAATCATAATTCTGTTCTTCTATTATTCATACTTCATTTGAAGTCAACCTTCTCACTTATCATTCTCAACTTGCCAAAGCATTAATCACATTATTACTCAAGCTACTTCTCAATTCTTACTAACACAAATATCAAACATACCTCTGCCAAGGCTCTCATCTGCAACTTATCACATATTCTGTGATCTATCACAGTAACACCTTATATCTGCCTCTGTTAACTCTGTACTTTACTACCATATATCAGGCATATCCCTTTCAGGGCACTACTTACCTTCTCCTCTAATCTCTGCAACTGAAAACCTTTAAACACTATATTTTAACTACTTTTAACTGCACTAGTGCCAAGTACTACCACACAATTTATGCCCACTATCCACGTTGTGGCTCAACAACTGCTCACAACTGCCAATTTAACAAATAGAAACACACGGTTTACGTGCCAAAAGCTCACGTAAAAACTACTTTATATCACACCAAAAACCGCAGACTTACTACTAGCAGTGGACATTAATCCATGTATTGGGACATTGTACTCTCAATGTCTTTTCATATTCTAACTGGACATTTCTCTGATACCAACTGTGACGGCCCTGTATATTTATGCCCAATAAGGCTCCATATCCAGATCTGCCTCCCGCAAACGGACCGAAGTCTCGCAAGGGATATCTCACACACGTGTCCAGGAAGAGTATAAAAGATAAACTACAAGAATATAAGACACAAGAAAGTACATGTGCTCATATCTGTTCAAAAATTTGTACAACTGTCCCATACATTAATACATGTCCAATTATAAAGTACAACTACCTGGGGCATACCCCGAGGGAGCACAAGCTCACACAACTGAACTAACACTATTACAACACAACTGCTGGTGTACAAGCTGTCTGACACACACGTCTCCACAAGCTAAACACACGGCAAGTCCTTAAGAACTGTAGGGGAGTGAGCCTCAACAAGTCACAGGCTCAGTAGGGGACCACCCAAAAACCATCACAGAAACTAAACAGAAGAGACAACTAAACAAAAGAGACCTCAACCCCAGAGGGTCTCACTGGCAACACAAATAGCCAACCATGGCATGCTCACAACATTATAATTAAATAACAGCTTAAACAATAATTAATAAACAAATGCATATTCCTCATAAAGAAAGAGGAACCACAGGACTAGCACAACATACTAGTCCGCTCAACACTAGAATGCCTAGGCCGCAAGCCTCACAGGCACATTATTCTAACGACTGATCGCCTAAGATATAAGCCACACAGACAAACCACTGCCTAGGCTAGAAGCTTCACAGGCGAACCTCAAACACATGGGTACAGGACCGCTGACCAAGAACTGGTCCATTCTACTCCAAACCACACTACGTCGAAAATTACACACGAAGTAACATGACTGGCTACCACGAAGCCAATCAATAACACACTAAAACTTATAATTGGAATCTTACCTAAAGAAAGATGAAACACAACAACTGGGAAGTCCTATCACACGACCTCCACTGAGCACAGCTCCACCAAATCGCAATACGCCTAGGCCATAAGCCTTATTGGCAAATTACCCACAAAGGGTAACATGATTGGCAACACCAAACTAATCTACAATAAATATAAACAAAGATTTATCTAAAACGGATAAGATACAACAAGTGGCAGGTCAAACCACAAGACCTCCACAACACGCAAGTACCAAAAAGGTTGGTACACAATGTACCACCACAAACTATAAAGCAAACCCACGAAAGGTATAGGTACCTACTACCACAAGGTACCAAACACAAACACTCGTACGAAGGGTACAAGTAGGTGATAAACATCACACTGAATCTCAACTATATTGTGCCATCACTTAGGCACAACATTACAGATGAAACCTCAACTACGAGTCACAACTCACAAACCACAGCCAGTGGCAAAGCACGAGTCGGAAAGGAACGACGCCACCACACGGGAACGAACTACTGGCTGATCAGGCCAGTATTCAACCCGGACAACACAACACAAGAACAACCTCTCAGCCTCGCAGTCACGGATGAAAGGTCCAACTACCGCTCCACAAGAACAAGTCAAACAACTGTGGAGACCAACCAACACCACACCTGCAGAACACAGCTGCAGATCCATGCCTGACACCTCTAGGGTCTTTAGTCGGAGCACCCTAAAGTGAGGCACTGGAAAATAGGACTAGCTGAGGACCAGTGTCGACTACTGGTGTCCGTACCCCCAACTACGAGCGCGCTACAAGCGACTGCACACCCACAAACACAAGCCGCTACCCTACTGTCGTCTTTCACTCAGCCGGACGTACAACTCAAACACAGGAGTGAGGGTGTCCAGGAAGACGACACAAACCTCAACGGTACACACAGTACGGGACAAACCCGAGCACAACAAACACACGTGTCTGGCTCACAAAGAACCTGGGGTACCCGACTAGAGAGGCATTCCGGAATAGGCGCCGAACCACCACACTCGGCTAGCACAAATCACGATACTTACATGTTTAGTCTTTATTTATAAATCATATACATGTGTTAGGATTAGCTTAACATCGGTCACCATGTGACCCCAAAGCTATCCTACACCAACACATTCATGAACCACAAACTTGCCTATCATCGGTCACCTCGTGACCTCCGTGGCTACACACACATCACTTAACACATATATCACGATAGTCAACCATACCTGGACTATCATTGGTCACCAAGTGACCTCCATGCCACACTAAACTTATCACTCGGTAACCATTAACACCACACTTACATTCCATAATTAATCATCTTAACCAATCTATAATCACATACCAGAAAGCTAGGCTAGATTCACATAGGAACCTCACTGCCCAACCACTGCGTCAACCAGTGCATGTGCCATGCACACCACACACACGAAACACCACTACAACGAAGTATGTGCCATGCACATCCTTGAATCACGATAAACCACACCAATTATTTAAGCCACCCACTAACCATGTGGGCAACCTACTCACAGAGCTTTATAGAGGCCAATACACCTCTTACCAAAGTCAAGTACAATAAACAACGATAACCGAATATCCAAAGCACCAAAAACAAGCCAAGCAAAACCTCGGCTGCGATCGCGACAGCTTCCAAGACCGCCTTCTGATCGCGACGCTACGATATGGCGCGACAAGAACACTGTCGCGGCAGAGCGGCCTACCGCGACATGGTCGCGACACCCTGGGTCGTCGCCTTCGCAGGCGGAAACCCTAATCCGGGAGAAACTCCACGGATTACCATCCCTGACCATTCAAACCACGTAATTCACGTTTTTCATGCTTTAATGGATACCCTAGCATGGTATCTAATGTTATTTAAGCTTTAAACGAATCAAATCCATACCACAAGCATCCACAAAATCAAACAAGGTAGAAACACCCTACCTTCGCGAAGAACGCGAAGAGACCGGAGATCCCTCGGCGTTTCCCCCGCTCCACACGACGTCCTCTCGGTGGAGCGCGCCGGGAACTCACCAGAACCTCAAATCGCCAAGAAAAACCCTGCAGCAGCTCCCCCCCTGGCCGAGCAGAGCTTCCTCTGCTCTGTTCGGTTGGGGTTCATAAAAATAACTCAGCGGTAAGAACGCGACGCTGCCTATGTCGCGACCTGAATGCGACGTAGGAGGCCGTCGCCTTCCTACTCCTGACGTCAGCAGGCCACCCAGCGCCCGACACTTGGCGCGCATGCAGACGTCGACGCTCAACGGTGGCAACAGGAACGCGACCCCGAGGCTGTCACGTTCAAACGCGACGCACACCCCTGTCGCGTTCACAGGCAGAAAACCTGTGAGCGCTTTGGGCCCAACGGCCGGCCCCCAAGCCTCACAACGCGCGCAAACACCTGAAACACACTAATGGGTCACAATTGGCCACCAAACCTGCTAAACCTGGATCCACGGGGATCCAAAAAATGCGCGACGTTACATGCATAGCCTCTCGTTCGTCCCACAGACAGCGTCAATGAAGAGACGTGATTAAGTGTGCCTCCCAAGAGGTATTCCCCCATGCTTGGGGTTTTGTCCTTAAAATGGCCCCTCCATTTTATTTACAAAATTTTATTTTAAAAAATTAAATTAAAATGATCATAAATGGAACAACATCCAATAATTTGTGTTTAAATTTTCATATTAATTGAACCTCTTAAATATAAAATTAAAAATTTGAAAAAAATTAAAAAAATTAATTTAATTTTTGTAAGATATATGTAGACGATTTTAAAGAGCAGTCTACGTTATGTTCCTTGTGTAGATGTCTTGTTAAAGCGTCTGCATAAACAAAAGTTGTAGACGGCTAGCACAGATGTCTAATATTACATATGTAGACGATTTCAAATAGCCGTCTACAAATGCATCATATGTAGAAGGTATATTAAACTCGTCTACATATGTAACATATGTAGACGGCTATTAAGCCGTCTATATATGTTTTGTAGACGGCTTACAATAACCGTCTACATATGTAACATTAGTAGACGTTTTGAAAGTCGTCTACCAATGTTACATATGTAGACGGCTTTTCAACCGTCTAGAAAATATATATAGACGGCTAACATAGCCGTCTACATATGTTACATATGTAGACGAGTTTATATACCGTCTACATATGATGCATTTGTAGACGGTTAAAAATAACCGTCTACAAATGTTCTATTTGTAGACAGCTACGATTACAACCGTCTACATATATCATCTTTTTTGTAGTGAATATTTATATTTATGTGCCAATTCAGGAAGAATTGTCCAAGTCGAATGGGAATTGGCTGAGGTGGTTCATAGCACATGTTCGATGACAATGGAGATTATCCGAATCTCATTTTCACCGATCAGTCCATTTATGTATTTGATTCTAGGTCAGTACTTGCTTGAATAAATCAAAGGGTAATATGACTTGGGCCTTAAACTAATGCTTATAAGGTATAATTAATAAACTTGTAAAATTTATTTCAATCTCGATTGATGTCCAACAAACACACACACACACACAAAGTGGCAAAATGTTATGTGTAGTAACTTTCTTTTAGTGTGTTAGGTTGATTGACCTAATTTTTTTGAATTGTATAGACATATTTTGGGTTCGAGACTCAGGACTTGCTCCTAAATCTTAATTATTTACAATTTTTGAAAAAAATCTTTGTAAACCTAATAGATCTGGATATTGAACTTCTCCTACTTAATGTAAGACGGAGCGTCAAAACAACCACACTACTCCTGATGTAATCATATGTAATATGCTTGATAGAGGAAACTAAATGGCATACTTAGATGATCTTATAAGATTATCCCTACTAATAATTGAGGTACAACTTGAGGCACAATCTTTCTACTTGTTTGATGGCATACTTAATTATTTCTCTGTGTATGCTCTCCGCTAGCAGAATCCACTTAAACTAACCGGATAGCCAATGGTGCTAAATTAATTAAAGATGGGTAGCTAAAATGCCTTGTTAATTTGTGTCCGAAAGCATTAAAATTGACCTAAAAAAATACAAGTTTCTTTTTAATAAAAGGAACCCTTTTTTACACGTACATTCCTTGTACGTATAACAATGAACTTTCTCATATTGCTTTTCATAGCTTTCTCATATGTAGATGGTATGAGAGTATATATCGATCCGTGCATGCAATTAACAATTTCATTCAAGATACAGATATTTCGTTCCTGCATATATAAAATTGACACTAGTAGAAAATAGGTTATGGCGACCGTCTCCAATAATTTTTCAAATTAAAATAAATAAAATAAATATTCCACCACATAAAATTGCGATAGATTAATGATGAAATAAATTCATCCCAATTTTTTTTTGATGTTAATATCAATGGACGTAATTCTGTCGTTGATCACTAACTACATTTTTTTCATTACAAATAAATACAATCTTCTGTTTATTTCTTAAAACACACAATCATTATGAAAAGATGACTAAAGTACAACAAAAGTCAATGGG
This sequence comes from Colocasia esculenta, assembly GCA_014218235.1. Classification (NCBI taxonomy): domain Eukaryota; kingdom Viridiplantae; phylum Streptophyta; class Magnoliopsida; order Alismatales; family Araceae; genus Colocasia; species Colocasia esculenta. Next base: position 171,639,038 of record CM024760.1, read on the forward strand.
TGTTTGAAACAATTATAATATCAAATTGACTAATGCAAAAAGGAATTTAAGATAATCAATACTAAATTGACATTTAAAAAAGGTAAATAAAAAAAGCATCAACAGGATCTTTTCCACATAAAATAAAAATCCAAGATAAGGCAATTCAACTGACGTGCATTAAATGAGTTCATGAGCATTAGGGCTCTAAATAAAGAAGAATATTTTCACAACATTATAAGATACGAGTACACAAAAAAAAACTCTATTTACTAAGAGGTGATAAAAGTAAATAACATAATGTGTCAAGAAGAAAAGAACTGGAAAAAAAATACTTGCTAGCAGTCCGAGAAGCCAGAACTAACAAAACACCAAGAACTCAAAATACATGAATGCAGGGTCGACCCATGAAGAACCATGGGGTCGACCCCATTACACCATATTTTTTTTAGGCCAACCTCAGTTGAAATATGAGGTCGACCCCACTTCCCAGAACCAAAATAGAGGAATGTAGGGTCGACCCATGAAGAACCATCAGGTCGCCCCATTACATCCTGAAGACTTGTTTTCTTCTGATGTCACCTCAGTTGAAACATGAGGTCGACCCCACTTCCCAGAATCAAATACATGAATGCAGGGTCGACCTATGAAAAATCATGGGGTCGACCCCATTACACTCTGAAGACCTTTTTCTTCTGAGGTCGACCTCAGTTGAAATATGAGGTCAACCCCACTTACCAAAGTAAAAATTTGTGCATAATTTAAATGATGTATAAAAATGATCTTTAGTAAGAAAAGAATACAAAATATAAACATATACCATAGATGTATTTCTCACAAAACAGAAACCAAAAGCAAAAGATTTTTTTTTACCCAAAGAAGCTACGAACTGTTCTCATACCTAATCTAATTGTTCTTAGTCTGGTTTTGTCTTTGGATCAGCTGCAGCAGAGTTATTGTAGATAAATGCCAGGTACCACATAAAAATGCTATAAGTGTTACTGTAAATGACATTTTTGTAGGATATAAAATCATTCAGATAAGAATTTGTACAGAAATTATGGTGATGAGGATAATCTTTCTCCCTTTACAGCAGCACGTCTGCCATCAGATCACTATCACCAGCTAAAGTTTTGTTGTTGAGTGCATCACAATGTCTGCAATGGCGAATGGGAGGTGAATACCATTGTTCTACCAATAAGAGCACAGTTTTGTATTATCTACAAGCACTGAAGACACAACGTGTGGTATATACCTGCACCAAGTTCCAATGGTATTGACAACACTGGAGACATATACTGTTATCCACCATGACAATAGCACCGTGAGCATGAGCAATCTTTGAAATTTCTAGAATAGACAACAGCAACATAATGCATAAAGCTTGCTTACCTACAAGAAATGGCATAGTTACACAGCATAAGAAATGACATATCCTTATTCTTTACACCACTTTTTAGATAAACATAGAGCTAAGAAATTCCAGTCGACTATTCCACATATCATGAAGTGCAGAAAACCATACATGCAAGACATAAAAATCCACATAAATAATATACCTCCTTAAGCATCACAATACCACCCAGATTTATAACCATACAATAGAGTCCAACTTGATACCCATCTCAAGAATTCTTTGCACATCACTCATTCTTAAGCCTCATTACATTATCTCTTTCCTCATATGTTACCAGAAATCTTGTCAATCATCCTAAAAAGTCAACCAAGTCAAGATTTAATTAAAAAGATAATATGTAGTTGAAAGGACAAAAACCAGCTCAAAACAACAATATTTATCAATTTTACTTGTGCCCTTCCATGTCCTTTCTCCTCACCCAGCAATGAAAATTTTATTTATCTCCAAAGACATTTACAAGGAGTGGTCATTCCTTAAGTTCTAGTTTTAGAAGAAATAGAAAAAGTATATGAGCTAGAAAGTACATCAGTCATAGACATGAGGACATCAATTTGATGATCTATTTAATTGGTTTGCGTATAATACATAAAGAGAGTGTTTGATTAATACTTGGAACAGTGTGAAGTGTATAAGAAATAAAACCCAATAGGATTCTGAAACCAAAAATGGGAATCCCTTGGACTACTACATGTCTCTGTTTGATTTCAAAAAATACAGTGCGGAATGATAGCTTACAGTCACCTCATGACAGTGATATCAAAGTAGTAGCAACCATGACAATGTTTGGGCATCAATTTAATGTCTTATCTGGAGGCGACTGAAAGAAAGAGTTGTTCTAGCAAAATTTGAAATCCAAACATCTGCAATGTCAGACAAGCCTGTTCGAGTAATTGAGTGGAAGTTCCCTGCACAGAATAAATATATAGTCAACACAGATGGGGCAAGTAGAAGTTCAGAATTCTCTGGAGGAGGTTGCATTATAAGAGATCATAAAGAGGTGGAATTATAAGAGATTTTAAAGGCTAATTATCTATATCTCTTAGAGAAATAGGAAACAAGTAAGACATAAATAAATAAACCAACTGAATATTTCAAAAAATAGTCTACCATACTTCCTCAAGTGACTATATGCATAAACTTGACGGATAACTAGCTCACAATGCATTGTTTAAATGTCTCATTCCTTGTTTTTTTTCTAATTTTCATTTTCTGCTATATTTCATTCCCTGGTTAAGCTCATAATATCTAGCAACTGAGTAAACAACATAATCTCTTTCAATTCTACTTCATTCAGATTTTTTTAGAATTTCATCTTTCATTGCAATTTTTTTCTGGAATTTCAACTTCACACTTTAACACTATGAACCTTGCCCATTCATCAAAAAAGCTCCATTTCTGCTGTCCAATTTTGTTGCTTGCATCTCTCCCTTGGACATCTCACTGAATAGAAAAATTCCCTGCTCTATACACACCAAGCTTGACAATGAATCATCGTATACATCAAGTCAAAATCTCCAGAACAATTTAGGGAACAGACAAAAAACAAGGAGTCAATAATAGTCGTCGCTAATGTTATATTAGGGACAACTTCTTGTAAGTGTCCATAATAATCAATTATCGGAGACAGTTGGAGCCGTCCCTAATAATTGTTAGTAGCGACGAACAAATTATCCGTCGCTACTAAAAGTATTAGGGACGGCTTCAAATAAGTGTCCCTAATAATAATTTATTAGCGATGGGCCTAAAGTAGTCGCAAGTAAATTTATTAGCGACAAATAATTTTAGCCGTCGTGAAAAAAATTATTCGCGACGACTTCACCTAGCCGTCGCTAATAACCTTATTAGGGATGACAATTGCCGTCCCGAATAGTGTTTTTAGCGACGACTTTTGTAGCCGTCCCAAATAATTTTTTTTAGCGACGTTCATATAATCAGTCGTCACTAATAATTTTTAGTGGGGACGGCTTCCTTAAGCCATCGCCAATGCTATATTTTGGGGCAACTTCTTAACAACCGTCGTAAATATTTTTTTTAGCGACAATTTTTTAGAGCCGTCGTTATACCCCGTCCCTAATAATCCATTTTCTTGTAGTGTGAGATTGTTTACGAAACATTTTCTGAAGCAATCGATGAAACCTTTATTCGCATTTGCTCGACATACATATTGATGACGCCACAAGCAAGCACACCCTTCATTTGCCCATTAAAGAATATCATAGTGAAAAGATATGTTATATGGATAAAATAAAAGGGGGCCAATTTAAAATTAAATTTTCTAAAAAAATCTAACACAACTAACAAATATTTTATTATAACAAATAAAGAGATAAAAAATATGAGGGGGCCTGCCCCCCAACCCATAAAGTGGGTTCCCAGTATATATATACATCCATATACAACGAATAAATTCCATATACAACAAGCTGATGACATATGATATGGTATGATCAGTGGTGATGATCGAGCTGAGATCAATTAATGGGTCAGCCGCCGAGACCTCCACTGAGCACCCAGCTTCTGGGAGATATGAGCTTGGTTGCCACCCTGGAGGAAGTGCCTGTACCACTTGGCTGATAGCTTCGGCGTTCTTTGTTGGGTCGGAAGTCTACATGGTACAGCCCGAACCGCATCGTGTAGCCTTGCAGCCATTCAAAGTTGTCCAGGAGCGACCATACAAAGTAGCCCCTCACATCGGCCCCTTGCCTGTGGTAATGGCCAGCAAGGTCATCAGTATACGTACGTGAGAAAACTATGTAGTGAAGGCATGCATGTCCACTCTGACTCATGAACGTATATATAGATATAGATGTACATCATGCATAATGGGAGTTGTGACCAATTATATATACCTCATGGCGGACGCTAACGAAGAGAGGTAGCTCTGTATATACTCTAGTCTGGCCTCGTCATTAAGGAGCTCTTCCTTCAATACATCACCATCGCCTCTTTGTGCATAACCTGCAAATTAACAGTAGTGTAATCCTTCAGATCATATATCTTACAGGAGAACAACGCTGCAATTTCGTTCTTATAAATTCCCTGTTGTGTGACTATTATTTCATGGGGATGCCAATGATCTTGAGAGAGAGATAGTCTCTCCACTTTGATCATCAAACCCGAAAAGGATATATGGACTGTAAGATATTGTACGTTTTTAAGGAGGTGAGCACCCCCAGCTTATATAAGTGCATAATTGTTTTCTCAACAACTAATATATATGGAGAACCCTCCCTCAACAGTCAATTAATGCTAGCTAATTACTCTAGTATAAATAGCAAGACTTGGTGTGTATATAGTTGCAATCACCTAACTACACATGAAACAAGGGTTTTGTTTGTATGTGCATTAGATCAAACTTGAGGCTGAAGGTGAACAAGTTTCCTTCTAGATCTCTTACCATTCTCTGTGATGAACATGGGTGTGTTGTTGTATCTCTTCATTGTGTACATGATGGAACTCTCCATTCCACGTGGAACTACAAAGAAACCTGGCATGGGAGTCTGCAATATTAAAAGCGATAAGGTTTAGAGCCTTCTATAAGTTGTGAGTAAAATTTATTAATTAAATGGATCCATCCAACCGATCGAAATCATTAACGTTCAACTATACGAGGTTCCATTAACTCCAAACATATTTCACACTTTGTTGCCTTAATTTAGTAATGTGATCGAAACATGCCTCTTCAACTTAGCTGATTTTGCTCATCTATATACATACGTACGTAGAGTATATATGATGGGAAAAAAAACAAACAATTGCATGTTCAAAGTGAGTATTATATGATGGGAAGAAGGAACTCTGATTGGGATCATCTTTGAGCACGTAGTGACATGCATGCATGTGTGTGCGCTGGCACCACTTCTATTAGCTAGCTTACCGGAGTTCCAATGGGGACTCCATTTCTCTCTGCAGTACGAAATCCCATGGCATCACCTTCAGAGGTGCTCCGTTCGCATAAGTGGTTAAACATGCAGTCCTTTACATACAACGTTGTGTAGTGATTAATCCCGATGAAGTCCAACTTGTTCTTCAACTTTCTCTGGTCTTCAGCAGAAAACACGGGCAACCTTGATCCCAGAATTTGGCTCATTTCGGGCGGATAAGTACCGTAAACTATAGGATCCAAGAACCTGCATACGCAAATATCACAAAGTAATTAATTACACTCTCTAGATCGATCAGGCTTTGGAAACAAGTGTAGTTTTTTTCATATGAATTCTGGTCGAGAAAGCGTATAGTTACCATGGGGTCTCAAATGCTAAAGCTCGCTCGACTGCCAAGTGGTCTGCTGGTGTATCCTCGAATGGCTCAAACCAACCTGTGGCCACCACAATACCTATTAAGCCACCTTGTTTCACCTGAGAAGAACATATATAGAATATTATTAGGAAACAGAAAAGATACGAAAGGAAACATATACATCAGACCTTTGGGATCATGATCTATGAAAGAAAACCATGGCCTAAAATATATAATTAATTTGAGAGGACCCAACAAGAAATTATTTGAGAGAATTAAACAAACCCAACTAGCTACACGTGTAGTCCATGCATTACCTGATATTTTTTCTTGTAGATGTCTACAGCAGTTGCATGGGATAGTATGACATTGTGGGCAGCAATGTAGGGTTCCAACTCTGAGTCACCAGAAGAACAGTCCCCAAATGGTGGCGAACAGCGGTTGGGTGGAAAAGATCCATAGAAATAGCCAAACTTTACCATGACATTTGGCTCGTTAAATGTGGTCCAGTGTTTCACTCTGTCGCCGAATGCCTTAAAGCACACTTCGGCGAAGTAGCCAAAATCTTTCCTGGAATTAACGATGAGTAGTGAACGAACGATAAGACATTACTGAGCGCCAGCGATTTTAAATAATTAATGATCATATCGATCGACCAGCTCGTATTAATCTAGGCATTTGATTAAGTGGGTCAAAATCTTGTCCATCATAGAACTTTCAATATTGTCAAAAAAGATAAGCAGTGTGCGCCATGGTGGAAAAATCAATGATAGGTGATGCTTACTGTATCTGTGGGCTCAGCCATGCGCCATATCGGTCCTCGAGCTCTTGGGGGATGTCAAAATGCTGCAACGTGACGAAAGGCTGTATTCCTATACAGATAAACAGAGGAGGTAAATGATTAGACTGAAAGCTTTCAGTCTTTCTTTCTTTTTCTTTTTGGGGTAGTTGGAAGACTAATCTATTATATTATCCTTTCTAATGCCTATACCACAAAGCCTTTAAGTGTTTCATTTGGAAGGGCTAGCTTTAGATGATATACTATAGGAAAGTGGTACGTTGACATGCAGATTGCATCAGGCCGGGATTTGCTCGGCTCTTGTGTAAAGTACGTGTAATCACGAAGAAATCTCAGTAACTTGTCAGCTACGAACGCGGGGCTTATGCATGCATGCGCAGGAGGACATGGATTTGGTTATGCATAACGTGAAAAGATAAAGGAACAAGTAGAGAGAGAGAGAGAGAGAGAACTACCTTTGAGCAAAAGGGCATCAATTAGTTTGTTGTAGAACTCTACCCCCACATGGTTGATCTCTCCAAACCTACCTCCTGCAATCAAAAGTTAAGTTGCATGCTCTTAGGTTCTAGACATATATATGTACAGAAAGAATATTTCAAAATATGCATTGAGCAACTATCCTGGTCAAAAAAAAAAACTCACTTGGCAGGACCCTCGACCAGGAGATGGAGAACCTGTAGGAGTTGACTCCCAGAGAACTCATAAGCTCAACGTCTTCCTGTTTCGCATTAATCAACAATATCGAATTATGACAATGTTCATTTACACACACTTCTTTCTACATATATGCATAGGAAACTGTACCATGAAACGTTGATAATGATCATCCGCAACATCTCCATTGCTCCCATCCTTGATTTTTCCTGATCATGTGTTAGAACATGTAAGTATAGGAACGTTCATATAGTTTAGATGGACAAAAGAATATGAAATGTAAGGATGCTTGACTTGGACAAGCAACAGGTTGTTGATGAGAATTAGAAAACTCACCTGGCAAGTGGGAGAAGACATCCCAGTTGCTTAGACTCTTGTTACCCTCTAAATATGCACCTTCAATCTGTGATTACACAAAGAAAAAGGAAACAATAATAAGACCAGACTCTTGGCTAGATGTAAGAAAAGAGACCAAGAACTTTTACGTGCAAGTATTAAGATGTAGATTCTCCTAATATCCAAGAAGGCCAGAATTCTATTATCCCTCCCATTAACCAATCTGGGAACTATATATATAGACATCTGCTCTCCTTTTGCCAAAAGAGCCCCTGAACTGAGTTGAATGGATCCAGGAGCGTTGCTTCAAATTGGCTTGAACATATGGCAAAACTCTCTCTCTAGATGTTAATTATGTGAACTTTTAAACATGATTTAAATGATTTGAGGGGCTAATATATAATAAGATGATTTTAGACTCAAGAAGTACTCTATTTCTTTAATATATGGTAATTAAGTAGGTCAGCTATATATATGGCATGAGTATCTAGTACAACATTTCTTCTACCACGTTTCTCCACCTTAACTTGGCCCGTGGTGTGATCTTTGCATGTTTTGATAATAACAAAACCTATTTATATTAGACAAACCCATGCTTTCAATTATATGTGCAGTTAATAGACAGTCTTGAAAAATATCTATGAAGTATGAAAGTACATAAAAGTCAAGTTTGGATAAATGATTAAATTAAGTTTTGGTTAGAATTTAAAGTTACATATTTGAAAGTATTTGTAGTGTTCACTTTGCTCTTTTTAATGAGTTCAAAATTCAGATTTATAATTGTGTGTGATAGAAGTTTCAGTGGCCTCAAATTGATAGATTCACATTGCAGAAAGTGTAACGCATGTACGTCAACGCACTGCAGTACGTGAATCGGTGTTTCAAGCGAGTCTGTCTTAAGGTTTTTGGATTGATCTTGACCCTACGGTCTTAACATGTTTTGGATTAATAGTTATCCGAAAGTATTTAAACATTATTTAATTTAGACGATCAATTAAAGTGGCGACAGAGGGTTAATTAAATTCGTGTGAAATGTTGTTGCTTTGTTCTTAGACCTACTATATATGCTATGTCTACATTGTTTAGAAGCTTCTCCTTCGCGCTTAGCTTGAGAATCATATTGGAGGACACTTCTCTGATGGCTATTCTTCATATTTGCAATCTTTTTCTCTTCTAAATCTACAGCTTTTGTCATTAATTTGATTGGGAGCTTGAATTGAATGTGCATTGTGCACTCTTCTTTAAGAGCGCTTGTGCTTATACATGTGTGTGTTGCTAAAATTTCTAGCGATTAGGTCTAAGTAGTATTCTTAGAGATCTAGAAGACCTAAGACAACACTTTATTGAGTCAAACCCCTTTAAGAATTACATATTGTTTCTTTTTATAATTGACTCATTTTCTTCTACCTCTCTTCTTTGTGATTGTATTTTTGTGATTTGTTAAAAAAATTAAAATTTTATTAACACTCAATTCACTCCCCTCTTAGATGTGTCTTAAAGCTCTGGACTTTCAAAGGCCTATAGCGTTATTCCAAAAGACATATGGGATGATGATTCATATGGTCTCTTTAGAGCATGTTTGGTATTTAGATAGACCGAAGATAGAGTGATGATATTCTCAAAGTCTATCCAAATAACAAACATGTCAAAGAACCACCACTAATTACATATATATTTGTACACGACTCTTGACTTTTATGAATTATTAAAAGTACTCCCGAGTTTATCTAAATAGCTTGAATAGAATATACGGCCCACAACTTAATTGCAGTTTTAAATGTTAATTAAAACGCTGAACATATCCTCAAGGAGGATTTTATAGGGGCATCATGATATCGCATGCATGTTTTAAGGGAATTTTAGCTCTGTATCCACTTACTAACACAAAAAGAACAGGAATGTACAACTGTATATTTTTTAAATTACTCAGCTAGTTTTGAACATACGATTATATATATATATATAATACTAATAGTTTATTGCCCAGAGATATAAAACTCCAACTTATGCATATAGTATTATCGCATCCATATATTCCCATAAAGGAATTGTACAGCCTCATAAGACAGTACTTCGGGATCAACCATATATATGATCATTATACTAGTATCCCACAAGACACTATCCTCTACAAGATGATGACTGCAGAAGTCATATGGCATGCATTCGCTAGAGATCGATGGTAAGATACAACTGAGGAAGAAATATATTGGAGGGCTAATCCATCACATTACGGATTCACAAAAATTAGTCATCATGGTTCATACCTGATAGGAAGAAGTTGAGGTGCCAAAGAGAAACGAGTCCGGGAATTCGCTTCGGCGAACCACCAGCTGATCACATCCAATGCCGAACAGGAGCTGGCCGAGGACGACGAGAACGAACACCGCCTCCACCTTCGACTTCCTCATCGTACGTCCAAAACAAACGATGTGCCCAAATCAGCTATATATATATATATATATTCCCAAGCTAGCGATATCCTTCCAAGATCTAGCTAGCTGGGGGTCTCCTAATTAACGAATTTTCCCTTAATTTGTTTGTCGTGAGATCAGACCCTGGAGTTGGAGATTAGGCTAGAAGAAATGCATGCATGCACAGGGAGATGGGTGAGCTAGTGGGCATCCGCAGGTGATATATAGCTAGCTCGCAATTCGCCTTTATCATTCACAAGATCTGCAAAAGAAGAAAAACGGGAAGGTAGAGAGAGGAGACGTCGACGCCTCAGGCATGAATGCAGCTGCAAAGCTAGCTATGAGGGTTTAAATAGGCTCCGGGTGTTTGGAAAAAGTTGTTGCAGAATCATCTGCTGTGGCTTCCAGCGCTCTTACACACGTAGAAGAAACGCCTTGGTCGATCGGTGTGGGAACTAATTGTACGCAACATGATCCGGAATTTTGACCGGAGAACATACTGAGATATATATGCTTTAATTAATGTTGAAACCATTAATTTCATGGATAAAGCATGATTGAAAATTATAACACATCCGTGATCGAACATGCACATTAACACGGATAAACGTCGACGTTTTCTCCATTCCGGAAGCTATTAGTTCATGATGAACATGCCAGCTTCATGGACGTACGGATGGGACGTACACGTCGGAAAGATGATGGATGGATTAAAGACGTTGACTTGGAAAGGTCCATATATACATGCATGCACACATCCATCTCTATGTAGATCACCGGCTCAGAAGTTTCGCAGTCTCTTCCATCGGGATGGAAATCTTCTTCTGTCATATGTTGTGGTTTTTTAATTAATTAATGAGGAGGACATATATTGGAGCTTCTCCCTGATGGAAATAGGAGAGCATTTAGAGGACCCAAGTTATAATATTCCACGGAACACAAGATGAAAAGAGTCCAATTTGATTTCAGAGTTTGCTTAATATATTGGTTAAGAACTCCACAGAACACAAGATGAAAAGAGTTCCATTTGATTTCGAGATAGAGATTGCTTTGGTTAATTTACGACGTATATTATAACTAGTTAAATTATAACGTGCTGAATTATTCTCGTTAATTTTAATTTTTTTTCAAAGTAACAGAAATCATCCATTTTGATTGATGTCAAAAACTGTAATGATCACTTTTATTGATAATTCGAACAAGATTTGTGGTAATTTTTTATTTGAATAAATTTTTTTATTATAACAATATAATGTATATGATAGAAATATGAAATATAAAAAAATTAATTGAGTTTGTCTTAAATTCTTATTTTTTGTCACATAATGACTATATAATTGTATGATCAAACTAAGTAAAGAGAAAAAAAAAAAAAACTCTCTTCTCAATAAATACATTTAAATAATTTGTCTATCTTTCTAGTTTTTATGTATATCAAGTACTTATATTAAGAACTGTCTGTATCGCCTATAAACATGTACACATCTCATTTTTGCCAAAAAAATATTATTTGATAAAAATTAGATGGTAATGATATCAATACTTATAAACCGTATAGCTATCTTTATACGAGTCATGTATCTAACATCTGTCATTTTCAAATGGTTCTTAAAGAGGCATATGATGTAGTACCCTTGGAAAATCTTCTTTTACTTTTTTTTTAATTATCAAAAGATTAATTCTAAAAAATTAAAAGAAAAATATTATTAATAGAAAGAACCTCTAGTCTCTAAAATCTCTAGTACAAAGAGTAGCTCATGATATTCCTATTATAAAATTAATGCTCAAATATATTCATTGAATAGTAGTTGTGGAGTTGGACCCCATGGATATTGATTATCTGACTTTATTCTTTGTTTATGTTGAATGAGCTGAATGTGATAAAGCATCGTACCTTTCTTGTATTATTTTTTGATATGTCATAGATTTCATTATTTAAACATGATCTTTTAATATTTTGTATTAAAAAACACACTGACATCTGATATTCGTCTGAGATGACATATTTGTATAATTATAATTTTATAAAATAAATAAAAATTATAAAATAATTAAAGAGATTCTTTTTACTTGTATTCTTATTACCCATTGTAGGGTGTTTCCATTAGTTTTTAATTCTCTTCATTTTTTCTATCTCTTTTCTACAGTTTTATTCTCGTGACGGGGGGACCTAGCTCTTTTCTACGCCATTATATTTGTCTCTAAGTGGTCTTTGCCTCTACCGTTATCGGTATACCACTAACCCCACACGACATCTATTGCTGTCCGATGATACGTTACATCTACTCTTTTTTATTATTATTATTACTTAATAAAATTATGTCTCACTCGATCGGAGTAATCCAAGTTTGTCCATCGGGCAACAAATCATTCATAATATTCGGATACCCCAGCTAGCTAGCTAGCTAGCTAGATCAATCTTATTTGCACTCTAACTCTAGCTAGCTAACTACACGTATAAACCCCATTCAGGGATATAATTAATTAATTAAGCTCCGTTAGCAGATTATATGGGTCAAGATAAGGGGATCAGATGGGAGGAGATAAAATCTACAGTTAAAAATTATTATAGTTTGGATACCATATGCATATGTATATACAAGTTACTCATGGAATAACTAAAGTTATAATTATGGATAAATTAATGGTGATAGCTCTGGCCCACCCATGTCAAAAAAAAAAGAAAAAGATAACTATATCCTATATATATATGAAGGGAGAATAACTATAGATAACTCTGAAATAGAGAATAGGGAAAAAGAAGAAGTCAAAATGCGATTTGTTTATATTCATGGGTTAACTTACTCTCTCCATATAAACTATTTTAAAGTCGAAGTTACCCATAGTTGAACGTCTCAAATATGTTAAGAAACAGTCGACCAAATGATGTTTGGGTGTGAACAAGTCAGAGAAATACAAGGCTTTCATCTCCTAGTTACTTATCCAAATTAAGAAGACAATAAACCTCTGGAAGAGAAGATCTTTGAATGGAAAACTCCATCCTTTGCAGATGATAAGAATGACGGACAACTCTATCCTCCCTGCAGGACCTCCTCCGACCATCTATTGAGAGTGTGCCATTTAACTTTTTAGGGTTAAAAAATAGAGATAAAATATTATAACAATATCACATCTATTAATTGGCATAATTCTACGGGATGTGTAAGATGACATATGCCATCTTAAACATCTTAAAATGTGCACCAAAACTTTCTCAAACAAAGAAAGCTATCGATGTGACCGGGAATCCGGGATAGCATCGATTCTGATCTTTTGTAGTTGCCACTAGCCAAAGAGGAAAATGGTTCATTGCTATCATACTCGGCTTAGAGTTTTTTTTTTTTTCCTTCCCTTTAAATCGAATCTTTCACGGTTGTCCTTCAGAGATTTTATTCTTTAAATCCTGTCTTTCACGGTTGTCTTCTTCTACGAGTTTTTCCTTTCAAATCTCATTTTTCACAGCTGTATAAAAAAATGAGATTTGACACATAAATTAGTGAGCATATATGTTAGACTATTATTCGTAGGTAAAGTTTGACCGTACCTCATGGATCGATGATATCGTATTTTTCGTAACACGTTACGATACAATTTATACCGTACTAATTAGTCGATCAAAATTCTCAAGTCGGTCGATCGATTTTCGTCTCTTTTAATTTAAAGATCAAATAATTCATAAGATTTGAATATCACCCTAACAAAAATCGGTTGATTGATAAAAAGAAATCAATCGATCGATTTTAGACTTCGACATGTTAAGCGTTTGAGGATACTCATTAGAAGAATCGATCAACTGATAATAAAAAAAAATCGGTAAACCGATTTTATCGTACCGTACTAAAGTGTGAATGATCAGACATGATACGGCAAGGCCGTGCCACTACGTATCGCAGCGACCCGACAAACCCTATTCGAAGATAGTAACGCATGTACTTTTTTATTTTTTTAGATTATGATCAAATCACAAGAACATGTAATACATGCTGGGATTTTCACTAAAAAGTATATTTTAAAAAAAATAGTGCGTATACTAGCTTGAGCGGTGCACCATGCGGAACATATCTAGAATTAATTGCATGCGATGCTAAATTCTACATCGAAAAAAGGCCAGGACTGATGGATCTCGTCTTCTTAAATTTCTCATTTTTTTTTCTCTAACTATAATGTGGACTGTATCAGCTCATTCATTCTTCTGATGTTGGCACAGTTATATGCCGAATTCGACAGAAGCATTTCATTAGATTATTAAAACAAAGAAGAAAACTATATATTTGGAGTTTCATTAGATTTTGAAACTTGTGCACATCAATCGGAAAATTTATTGACATCAGACGGTTAATATTATTCTGATTCTTCTTTGGAATTTCTTGATTCTTATTTTCTTGGATGTGATTTGAATGATTTCAAAAGAGAGTCGATCTCAAACTTAGTAGTCTGACTGTCAAATGCTCTTGGGATCTGAAAAACAATAAACACTCTTCGCTCATTAAGAATGGATCTGTAAAGAGAATAAAATATATATCAGAAATTAATCTTGGGATGAGGATCTTAGAAAAAAATTCTTGATACTTAAGTTAGTAAGGGTAAGAACTCAAAGTAAGAGAGTGAGACGATTCGAGATTGCTTTTCAGTAGCTGGAGTGTAAAGAATTTATTACCTTTTTCAGAAGACTATCAAGGGGGATTATAAAGGTGGATAGTTCTCAGACGACGTGGCGATGTTAAGGTAGATTCTCTGCTTCCTATCGTCATCGTCTTCTTCATGTAAGAGCGCAAAAAGCCATTGTGGTGTTCTTCACCTGGCAACACAAGTTGGAGTGCACCTTCTCGTCGTCATCAGTCTAGGCATCAATCTTAGGGTAGTTTTCATAAAGACGTCTATTTGCATCAGAGTATGGACGGAATGACTCTTAAAAAAGCAACAGTAAACATCGACCAAAGTTTGCTTTTCGTTATTAATCGATTTCCTTTGATTTTTGTGTTCTGATCTACTAAGATATCTCTACTTATCTCCCCCCCCCCAATCATGGTTTGATGTGGCAGATCGAATCGGTTCGATTCGGCCAGGAGAAACTCGATTCGCTCGATTCCCATCGAATCAGATCGATTCTCATCCGATTCCTATGTGAATCGGTCCAATTCAGAAGAATCGTGTGAATCAGGAAAAACTCAATTCGCCCCGATTCTCCGATGCGTCGAACCTTACCCCCAATAATTTAGAGTCGATCCGTTCTACTAGATCTCATGGCATCAGAGACTATTTCTCATCCTGATTATAATTTTTCTGGCCAATACTTTAAATGTTGACAACAGAATATGAGATATAAGTTAACCTCATTGGTCCTATTCTTCTTAATTGAATCTGATCCCCTACAGATGATGAAAACGAACCTGTCAAATCTATAGATGTGTGTAAAGTCTAAGTTTAAGGAGAGGGATTATTTATGTACTGATAACATTCTCTCTTGCCTTACAGATAAACTATAACACATATAGATAAACTATAATACATATACTACTCTGCCAAATCCGCCAAAGAATTGTAACTTGCCCTAGAGAAGAAGTACGAATCTGAGGATGTTGGTTTGGATACCGTTGTTGCATTCAATTACTTTGACTACAAGATGAAAAATAACATTTCTCTTGTTGACGAAGCCTATGAGATCCAATTCCTTATTCTAGACATTTAAAGGTGCGGAATGTCTATTGATGAGAAATTTCTCATGTAGTTCTTGTTCTTTATTTTATTTTTATTATCTTTTAATTTTGACTGAGAGTCTCTTGATATCTCCTCGGTTTCCTCCATTTTATATTGGCAACAGATTCTCTTTTTGAAGTGATATTTTTAAAAGGTGAGTCCATTTTTGTGGGAGAGATGGCAAAGGGTTTTTCACAAAACCAAAAGTCATCTCTCTTTGGCTCTCTCTTCTCCACATCCTGTCATCATCTTCTGCTTCGTGCAAGAGCTCAAAAAGCCATTGTGGTTTTCATGCTAACAATACAGAATAGAGTGCATTTTTGCATTGCTCTCAGTTTGAATTGTTAAATCTTGAAAGAAACTCCGAAAAATCTATTTGCACTAAAATAGAAGCAGGATGCGACAAGGCACTTTGACTAGAGTTTGTTTTTCTTGATCTATCTATTCCCTCTAATTTCCATACTTTGATGTAGTAGGATATCTCCACTTGTGCCGCCCCCCCCCCCAAAAAAAATCCCCTATTTCCAACAGAACATATATGAGGGACTACTTTTATTGTTATATTCAACATATATCAGCGGCTAAAATAGCTACTGATGTATGTATGTTGACATATCCATATATTTTGTAGTACCAATACAATCAAATGTTGACTACAGGCACATATAGACCAGTATATACATCCCATATATATACATAAGAATAAATTCCATGTACAACAAGCTGAGGACATATGATACATGGTATGATCATTGGTGGTGATTGAGATCAATGGGTCGGCCTCCATTGAGCACCCAGCTTCTGGAAAACATGAGCTTGGTTGCCACCCAGGAGGAAGTGCCTGTACCAGTTAGCTGATAGCTTCGGAGTTCTTTGTTGGGTCTCAAAGTCTACATGGTACAGCCCGAACCGCATCGCGTAGCCATTCAGCCATTCGAAGTTGTCCAGCAGTGACCATACAAAGTAGCCCCTCACATCAGCCCCTTGCCTGTGGTAATGGCCAGCAAGGTCTCCTCGGTAGGTGAGAAAACTATGTAGAGGAAGGTCTCCTCGGTACGTGGATGCATGCATAATGAGAGTTGTGACTAATTATATATATATTATTACCTCATGGCTGACGCTAACGAAGAGAGGTAGCTCTGTATATACTCGATTCTGGCCTTGTCATTAAGGAGCTCTTCCTTCAATAGATCACCATCGCCACTTTGTGCATAACCTGCAAACAGTGTAAATCCTTCAGATACATATATCTTACAGGAGAACATCACTGCAATTTCGTTCTTAATTCCCTGTTTGTGTGACTATTATTTCCTGGGGATGCCAATGATCTCGAGAAAGAAATACTGTATGATATATATTGTGCTTTTCAATTGCTCTGGGACTATCCTCATCTGGTCAAATTGATGCATGAACACAGGCCCATGCATGAGAAGGCAACGACGGTATTCATATTTCCTAAGAACTTCACAAATGGCATCAAACTATCACAAAAAGATTATGGGAAACAGTAGAAATTTTCTGTTCTTTCCCTTTGGCATCGATGCACATCATTGTGTCCTTTCAAGTAAGAAACACCTCTGGAGTAAGGAGGTGATCGGCACCCATCTTATAAAAATGCAGAATTAATGTTTTCTCAACAACTAATATGGAGAACCCTCCAATTAGTAGCCCTGTCAGTGGATCGGATCCGGGTCAGATCTTTAGTGATCCAAACCCAAATCTGAAATAACAGGATCTAGATCCGACCCGAATCCAAATTCAGAGAACATATCGGATCTAAATTCAGATCGAGATCCGAATTCAGTTTTGGATCCAAATCAAGATTCGAATTGAATTCAGAAATTGGATACCCAATGTAGAGCCTGTCCCTTCTCTCCTTTGCATTAGCGCAGGGGCCTTCATTCTGCTCTTTGATGGCAAAGGTTGTTGTGGAAGTGATGAACTCATAATACTGGTAAAAAGATGGAGAATGAGTGGTGGGTCGGGTGGGAGACAACACCAGCACCTCTGTGGTCATATGGGCTCCTAGTACCTCTTCATACTGGGCACATCGGCTGCAATCCTTGCGAGCACGGTAGACGCCATCCGTGGCACGGCCTTCCTCAGCTCCAGGGGTGCTGGCATCCCCAACACGGACGCCGTCATCTCACTCGCCTTCCGATCCTTGAGTCGCTGGTGGCAGAACCATATCTGCAGCTGCCGATCTGATAGTCCCTTTTTCTGTTCGGATCGGACTTTCGGTGCACCCCGACATAGAAACCCAAAATTGAGCATTTCATGTCCACAAAACTAGCTCTGTATCCGGGGGAGAAAAACTATTTCGGGTCAAACTTTATGATCCAAATCTGATATGAATTTCTGATTCGGGTAGTCAGATCTTATAGATCCATTGACAGGGCTAGTAGTTAGTGTCTCAACAGTCAATTAATGCTAGTTAACTCTAGTGTAACTGGACTTGTGTAATCGCAATTACCTAACTACAAATGAAACAAGGGTTTTGTCTGTGCATTACATCAAACTTGAGGCTTAAGGTGAACAAGTTTCCTTCTCTCTTACCATTTTCTGTCATGAACATGGGTGTGTTGTTGTATCTCTTCATTGTGTACATGATGCAACTCTCCATTCCACGTGGAACTACAAAGAAATTTTGCATCGGAGTCTGCAATAAAAGGGATAAGGTTAAGATCCTTCTATAAGTTGAGGGTAAATTTTATTAAATTAATCCATCCAACTGAAATCATTAACGTTCAACTATTGGAGGCTCCATTAGCTCCGAACCAATTTCACTCTGTTGCTTTAACTTATTAATGTAATCAAAACATGCCTCTTCAACTTAAGCTGATGTGTGCTCTGCTACATGAAGTACCATATCTATATGACAAACACGAGGTTGACTGGATCATGACTTGCTATTACCATGTTAAAATTATTCTATGAGAAATGCTTACTTCTTGTTCTAAATGACGAGATTGATTTTTTTGGGCAGCACATGGGCCTCATGCTTTTATTCTCACATTAAACCCTTTTTGTCTCATCATAAGTGAAACAAATAACTAAATAAATGAGACAATTAAATTTCATGAGAAAATGGTGTGAGAATAAAGGTGGTTTTGGGGTGGGAATACTCCCCACCTCTTGCATCCACCAATCCTGTCTTGGACAGGTTTTCCTACCTGTTCAGGACAATAGTAAGCATTTCTTTTATTGATTGAGGGACCAAACCTAAAGTCTTAATTATGTCGTCAGCAGAGAGACTATTATTTTAAATGCATTTTATATCTTTTATCACTACATGTCGGAGCTATTGTAACAATGGACGAGATGAGTACATGCGGAAAACAAATAACTGCATGTTTGAAGTCACTACATGATAGGAAAGTGGAATTCTGATTGAGACCATCTATGTGCATGTGCATGCTGCATGAGTGTCACCACTTCTATCATCTATGAGCTAGCTTACCGGCATTCCAATGGGCACCCCATTTCTCTCTCCAGTACGAAATCCCAAGGCATCACCTTCAGAGGTGCTTGGTTCGCATAAGTGATTAAACATGCAGTCCTTTACATACAATGTTGTGTAGTGATTAATCCCGATGAAGTCCAACTTGTTCTTCAGCTTTTTCTGGTCTTCAGGAGAAAACGCAGGCAACCTTGATCCCAGAATTTGGCTCATTTCGGGCGGATAAGTACCATAAACCATAGGATCCAAGAACCTGCATATGCAAATATCGCAAAGTAAAACTCTCGTAATGATTGATCGAACAGGCTTCGGAAACAAGTGTAGGTTTTTCATATGAATTCTGATCAAGAAAACATAGTTACCATGGGGTCTCAAATGCTAAAGCTCGCTCGACTGCCAAGTGGTCAGCTGGTGTATCCTCGAATGGTTCAAACCAACTTGTGGCCACCACAATACCTATTAAGCCATCTTGTTTCACCTGAGAAGAACATAGATTATTAGGAAAACGGAAAAGATACGAAAGGAAACATATACATCAGACCTTTGGGATCATGGTCTTACACAATGAAAGAAAACCATGGCCTAAAATATATCTTCGGATCTTTCGTCATTAATGTTCAAGACATTTGAGGGGAACAAAACCCACAAGAAATTAATTTGAAGAAACAAACCCAACTAACTACACGTGTAGTCCATGCATTACCTGATACTTCTTCTTGTAGATGTCCACAGCAGTTGCATGGGATAGTATGACATTGTGGGCAGCAATGTAAGGTTCCAACTCTGAGTCACCAGAAGGACAGTCCCCAAATGGTGGCGTACAGCGGTTGGGTGGATAGGATCCATAGAAGTAGCCATACTTTGCAATGACATTTGGCTCGTTAAATGTGGTCCAGTATTTCACTCTGTCTCCGAAAGCCTTAAAGCACACTTCGGCAAAGTAGCCAAAGTCTTGCCTGTAATTAACAATGAGTGAACGAAGCGATTCTAAATTAATGATGTCGACCAGCTCATGATCTAGGCATTTGATTAAGGTGGGCTTTTGCCCATCATGGAACTTTCAATGTCAACAAAGATGAGCTGTGCGCCATGGTAGAAATCAATCAGGCGATGCTTACTGTATCTGTGGGCTCAGCCATGCACCATATCGGTCCTGGAGCTCTTGGGGTATGTCATAATGGTGCAACGTCACAAATGGCTGTATGCCTATACAGATAAACAGAGGAGGTAAATAATTAGTCTGAAAGCTTTCAGTCTTTCTTTATAGAATGGTGGCTTCCTGATGGGGAGCGAGAAGCTACATAATTGGTTGGCCCATTTGGAGCCCATTAGAGTCTTCTTATTTTTATGTAATTTTGGGTGCAATTTTCGCACTATTTTTAAGTCCAATGGTAAAGTAGTCCAAAAAGAGTCAAATTAGAGTCCATTTAACTTTTATTGTGTAATTTTGCATTTATTTATTTGGGTCAAATCTTATTTGGATAGGAGTCTGTATTTTTCTTTCTTTAGGTTTTTAATATGATAAGTCTTATTAGGGATAGAAGTCTTTCTTTAATTTGAAGTCCATTAGGATTGGGAATAGCCCAAACCTATATATACAATATATTGCTCTATTTTGAGATAGTTGATTATTGGAGATAGTTGATTATTGATGAATTAAAGACAAAAAAGTTTGTTCTCTGTGATGGAGAAGGAGTTTTGAGAAGAAGCTCCACCCCAAGGTGGTCCCTGTGAAGGGGAGGGCGGGAAGCCTACACCCCCACCTTCTATCCCCTCTCCAGTGAGACTCCGGCTATCCTTCCCTTGTCTTCTGCTGTCCCCCACTCTGTCCCGCATCACTTCCATTGCAGAAAATCAGATGTAGGAAACTCCAAGATGGGCAAAATCTTCACAGAGATTCTAAGTCAGAAGAAGGAGAATAATCAGAAAGGAACAAAAATGATATCCTTCCCATGAGCATGTCCACAGAGACTGGGATGATAGAATGGAATGAATTAGATCCAACACTGGTGGGCAAGAATTACTAGTGAACTGAGAATTACTTTATCAGGCTTTTCTCTCTCTAGTTTCTAAAGAGAGAAACTCTGCTAGGTCAACCCCGTTTCTGGCTAGGTGGGCCTGCCGCCGCCCCTGCTGGGGTGTGCGGCTGCTGTGCCTGGCCACCACCGGTGGGGCCCCACCCACCAGCGTCCCTCCCAGGTGCTTGTCCGGCTTCTCTCCTTCTACTGTTCATGTTCTCATGGCGACTTCTTCTGCTGCTTTGGATGACGGGAAGCAGGTGCATGCTGCACCCCATCCTTTGTCATCTGGCATGCAAAACCTCGCTGCTATAGGGTCAGCTGGTAGGCTAACATATGCCCAGATGATCTCTTCTTGTAAGCCTCCACCGAAGGTGAAATTTGGGGTTAAAGCTCCGGCATTTACGGATCTTGGGACTTGGGGAGCCAGCGGTATACTTTTCCAAGGAAGAACTCAGGCGCTCTACAGAATCTCTGAAGCAAGCGATCATAGTGAAGTGCTCTTATGGTCGGTCGTCTATTCCGGAAATAAAATCTGGCCTTACCCAGAGACTTTCCTTATCTAAGGATTTCATAGTTAGTGCCCTCAACCAGCGCCATCTGCTTTTTCACTTTGAGATGAGCAGGACTTCCTTAAAGTCCTCTTACGCAGAAGTCTCTACATTGAATGGCTCCTGTACAGGTTCTTTCAATGGGAAGCAAGTTTCGATTTCAATGCTGACCCAACGCTGCTTCCAATATGGGTGCGCTTTCCTATGCTTCCGGTGAATTTTTATCATGAGGATTTCTTATATTCTATTGCTGGGAATATTGGCCCTGTGGATCCATGAGGGCCCTTTGGCTGTGACTCAGACTCAAGAAGCCCTGGCGTGTGTTGAACTTGATATTAGCAAGCCAAGGGCTGAAGCCTGAACATATCTGGATTGGCTGTGATAGGCAGGGATTTTGGCAGAGAATTATTTACCACAAGGTCCCCTCTATCTGCTCCTTCTGCCAAAGCTTGGTCACGTAGAGGTTGATTGCAACAGGAAACAAAAGAAGACTTCCATGGATGTGGCCGCTCCTCCTGCCAAGGAGAAGCAAAGCAAACATAGAACTGATGAGCAGCAGAAGGGAGAAATTGTGGTGATGAAGAAAATTTGGCGCGGAAAAGAGTCCAGTGGGCCGCAGACCTTTAGTAGGCTTGATTTGCTCCAGGACTCTAATCCTGAGGACTGAGGACGGGGAGATCCAGGGTGTTCATGTTCTAAGCCCTGCAATAAATGAGGAAGACAGTCATTGAGAGGAGACTTTTCCTGAAGTATATACTATTGACGAGGGTGTATTGCCACCTGATGAGGGAGAGGTTAAGGTGGATTCAATAAATGATTTGAATGACTCAGCAGATAAGGATGATAGTTACCAACACACAGTGGAGGATGGCACGGCTCGTGATGTCGCAGGAGTGCTTATTAACGATGGAAGGGAGCTGCATGGTACTGTAGCGTCCACTACACATGTGGACGTGGAGGAACCCAATACTGATGAGCATGGGGTATATAACCAGTAGAACAAAGTTAGTGCTGTTAATGAATGCCAGGAAATTATTGCTTTGCCGGATTGACACTTGTTTGATGTTCCTATTCAGGTAGGAGTGAATATAGCCATTTAGACAGGTAATTCAGAAGGGGCGATGGTCGCTTATTTAGCACAGGCGGAAAATATTTTGATGCTAGGTTCAGAGATCAATAAGGAGGGGAGACTGGTACCGGCAAAGGGTGGAATCCAGATGAGATCTAAGGTGAAGGCTGTGGCAGGATCAGTTGGTCACCTATCGTCATGAACTGCTCAGCTATTATCTGGAACATTCGGGGCGTATCAAGTCTTGCCTCAAAGCGTAGTCTGAAGAGGATGGTTAATAATTATAGACCCATGATTCTTGGAATATCTGAACCTAAATCTCCTTTCCGGAGAGCTGCAGCATTGGGTTGATCGCTAAGAATGGAGAGGTATGCTGGTAATGCAGGAGATGAGTCGAAGATTTGGCTATTCTGGCATTCACAGGATAACATATATGTGGTGGCCTCTTCTGCTCAGTTTATTACTGTGGTGTGTTGTAGAGGGGATCCTATTCTGTTTTACCTGACTGTAGTGTATGAGGCTTGCAATCAGGGTGAAAGGCGCAGATTGTTTGATGATCTCATGACCTTCGCTCAGAATATTAATTCCCCATGGTTGGTGGGGGGAGATTTCAATTGTATATCGCAGCATCTGAGATGCTAGGGGGCTCTTTCACAAGCATATCCGCCATGACTGATTTTAATGCCTGTATTACTGCAGCTGGTCTTTTTGATGCAGGTTATATTGGTTCTCCCTATACTTGGTCTAATAACCGTGCAGGTCATGCTTGCATACGTGCAAGGTTAGACCAGGCAATGTTCAACAGCCCTTGGCAAGATTCTATGCCTGAGTTCTCAATTCGCCATCTGTCTAGAGGTATACCTGATCACTCTCCACTGCTCATCTTCCCTGCTAACCTGGAGAAAGTTCCTAGCAGATTTGTTTTTCAGTCCATATGAGAGACCCATTGTATTTTCAGATCGGTCGTGGAGGCGGCCTGGAAAGGGGTGGAAGTGGTGCAGTATAATGCATTTGTTACCTTTCAATTGCGATTAAAATCTGTCAAGAAAGCCTTGAAGGTTTGGAACAAAGAAGTGTTCAGGAATGTGCAGCAGGAAATACGTGACGCTGAAGCCCAGGCAGCAACTGTGGACGGGGTTATAAGGCTCATCCGTCGGTGGGAAATAGGATGGCCGTGGCTGCTGCCCAAGCTAGGCTTCGCCGAGCACTTCACAATGAGGAGCTCATGTGGTGTCAAAAGGCAAGGGTGGAGTGCCTGAACAATGGTGATAGAAATACTGCTTTCTATCAGGCTGTGGTCAGAAACAACAGGAGGAGAAATTATATACACAGACTGAAAATCAATGACTCAGATACTTGTTGCGACAATCAAGCTGAATTAAAGGCAGCAGCAGCCTCCTTTCAACACCATCTATCCAGGGAACCTTTTTCAGTTAATCATGAGATTTTGCAGGTTATTCCTTGCCTCATTACCAATCAAAAAAATGTTTTATGCTCTATCCCTACAATAGAGGAGATAACGGTGGCTGTGTGGGGTATGAATGGCAAAGGCTCTCCAGGTCCAGACGGGTTTACTGGCCATTTCTATACTTCTTGCTGGAACATCATCTCTGCAGATCTTGTGGAAGCAGTGCAAGGATTCTTTAAGGGTTGCCCTTCGCCAAGGAGTGTCACTTCGTCCCTGATTGCCTTAGTGCCGAAGATTAAGGACCCTAAGTCCTTTGGCAACTTCAGACCGGTGAGTCTGTGCAACTCTTGCCATAAATTTATCTCCAGAATTTGGTGTGATCACCTAACTCCTATTATTCCTGGTACTATATCTGAGGAGCAAGGGGCTTTTGTTAAAGGGAGATTTATTATTGATAATGTTTCTATTTTTCGTCAATTGCTGAGGGACATTGGAAGGAAGGTTAGGGGTCATAATGTCATCCTCAAGCTGGATATGATGAAGGCTTGACAGAGAGGAGTGGGGTTTTCTTTTTGCTGTCCTTCGCAGTTTTGGCTTTACTTCTAGATTTGTATCTTATATGGGGATGCTGGTATCAAACTGATGGTTTTCTGTCCTTTTAAATGGCTCTCAAGCCGGATATTTTAAATCATTTAGGGGTCTCAGACAATGTGACCCTCAAGCTCCAGCTCTGTTCATCATCATGGAGGAGGTGCTAAGCAGGGGCCTTAGAAGTTTCTTTTCAGCAGGTGCCATCCGCCCTTTCAGCGGTCCACAGGGATGCATCACTATTTCTCACTTATTGTATGCAGATGACACACCTATTTTTATGAATGGATGTGCCAATAACATCAGAAAACTGCTTCACTTTTTGCATGCTTATGAATGCTCGTCGGGGCAGAAGATCAACGTTAGTAAAAGTAGCTTTATAATTTCTGATAAGGCGCTAATTACTTGTGCTAATCGTATTATGGCCATCACGGGTTTCAGGAGGCAGGCTAGTGCTATGTCATATCTGGGAGTTCCTTTGAAGGAGGGACGATGTGGGAAATCAGATTATAAATCTCTCACTGAGAAAATTAATTCCATGTTAGCTGCTTGGAAGTTGAAGCTTCTATCACTGGCTGGTCGGGTTACTCTGATTACTTCTGTGTGTGCTCAATCCCAGTTTATCTGGCTGCTGCTAGTTGCTTGCCTAAATCAATTATTTGATTTATTGATCGAACTTGTGCTACTTTCTTCTGGAGTGGGGGTGATAGTACGACGCCGTCATCACTGGGTGTCTTGGGAAAGCATCTAGTGACCAAGCAGGAGGGCGGCTTAGGGATCCGAAGCTTTTGGCATGTCCAACTATCTTTAGCTACTAAACAGATTAGGAGTATTTTACATGGGTCATCCTTGTGGGCCAGATATGCCAGGAATAGATTTTTGAGGAAACCACTCTCAGAGGTTAAAAAACCATTCCCTGCAGGGTTATCTAAAGAGGTATTTGTAAATGCTAGGGATCTAATCCAGGACAGATCTCGGTAGGTCTTAGGAGACGGGAAGTCCATTGATGTTTTAAGGGATACATGGGCCGTGAATGCTCCTTTGTTAAAGCTCCTTCCAGACCAGGTAGACTATCCTAAAGCTACTGCTAAGGAGGTGTTCCTGGACCATAATCATCCATTGAGAAGCTTTGCTGCAATTCAGAATTTAATGGAAATGTTAGACTCATTAATGCTAAAGATGTTTGTGTTGGATGGGCACGGCTGATGAGTGCCACTCTGTGAAGTCGGGTTTTCAACTGGCCAGGCCTAGTGGTGTCCGCCGCCCTCATCTGATGAGAACTTGGCACTCTTAGGTTTAATCCTAAAGTGTCACTTTTCTGTTGGAAACTCTTACATCGTGCTCTCCCTACTGATGATCAGATGAGGGACTGTGGTGTTCAACTGCCTTCGCGTTGCCCTTGCTGCAGACTGCCCAATAATGAAACCATGGACCATCTTTTTATTCTCTGGCGAGTTGGCCACATTACTGTGGCGTTAGATAAGCCCTCTTGTGGGTGAGAAAGTTGTTCTTCATGACTATATTACTATTCACTGCTAGAGCTTCATTTCTAACACAAATTCTAGTACACCATTTGGCTTTTGTTTCTATGTATGCATTTATACTTATGCTCTGGGAGGTGTGGAAAGCCAGGTGTGCCTATCGCTTTGACTCAAAGAGGAAATCATTTCAGAAGATTTGTGCTGGCATCCAGTTCGCTATCTCTGTGGCTATCCAACATGTCACCTTCATGTGTTCCTCCTCGGTGGTTCAGGATAAAATGTTGGAAGCTTTTGGCTTCAAGCCTACTGTCAAACTGAAGTCCACCCTGCTGGTTAAGTGGAATCCTCCTCGGACAGGACTGGTTTTAAATGTGGATGGTGCTTGCAAAGGAAATTCCGGAGTTTGCGGCGGGGGTGGATGTATAAGGGATGTGAATGGTGTGGTCAAGCTGGCGTTTGCCTTTCGCTATGGTCAGGGACACAGCCTTCTAGCAGAGCTGTGGGCTCTTTGTGATGGTCTAAAGATAGCGGCTTTGTATGGTTATCATATATCTACTATTTTTTTCTGATTCAAAGGTCCTGGTTTCTTTTATGCAATCCATTTCCAGTCCTTCTAGGGATTGTTTATGGTGGTCGAGGGAGTCCAAGGCATACATCATGGAGGAATGATTTGAGGATTGAGCATGTCTAGAGGGAAGTAAACAGGGTGGCAGATGCTCTTGCTTCTTATGCTTGTGGTGTTGGCGCTGATATTGTTTTCACAGATTTTGCCTCTTTGCCAACTTCTTGTAAAGGCATGGTTGTACTTGATAAGACCAGTCTTCCATCCATGAGACTGATATAGGTGTCTTGTATCCCAGGAGTATGCCTCGAAGTTGATGTACTTCATTTATATTATTCAATAAAACAGGCACACGTGATTGCACTGGTGGAGTGGGAACATTCCCTCCTTATGGGAGGGGGTGCACTCTCCTAGTTTGCAGACCCTGAGGACCTCTTCTGATAAAAAAAGAAGAAGATTTTCTTTCTTTTTCTTTCTGGGGTGGCTGGAAAACTAATCTATTATATTATCCTTTCTGATGTATATAGAGGGCTAACAACTATGCCACAAAGCTTTTAGTGTTTCATTTGCTCGGCTCTTGTGTTAAGTATGTAATCACAAAGAAATCTCAGTAACTTGTCACCTACATACGCGCGGGGCTTATGCATGCACTGGAGGACATGGATTAGGTTGTTATGCATAATGTGAAGCGAAAAGAACAAGTAGAGATATATATAGAGAGAGAGGGGGAGCTCTACCTTTGAGCAAAGGGCATCAATTAGTTTGTTGTAGAACTCACCCCCACATGATTGATCTCTCCAAACCTACCTCCTGCCATCAAAAGTTAAGATGGATGTTCTTCCGTTCTAAACATATGTATAGAAAGAATTCAAGACATGCATTCAGCAACTATCCTGGTCAACAACTCACTTGGCAGGACCCTCGACCAGGAGATGGAGAACCTGTAGGAGTTGAATCCTAGAGAACTCATGAGCTTAACGTCTTCCTGTTCCACAATCAATAACAATTGACAATGTTCATCCACACATACTCTCTTTTTATATCTCCATACACACATGTACGTAGGAAACTATACCGTGTAACGTTGATAATGATCATCTGCAACATCTCCATTGCTCCCATCCTTGATTTTTCCTGATGTTTAAATACATTTAAGTATAGGAACCTTCAGATAGTTTAGATGGACAAAAGAATATGAAATGTAAGGATGCCTGACTTGCACAAGCAACAGGTTGTTGATGGAGAAAACTCACCTGGCAAGTGGGAGAAGACATCCCAGTTGCTTAGACTCTTGTTACCCTCTAAATATGCACCTTCAATCTGTGATTACACAAAGAAAAAGGAAACAATAATAAGACCAGACTCTTGGCTAGATGTAAGAAAAGAGACCAACAACTTTTACATACAAGTATTAAGATGTAGATGCTCCTAATATCGAAGAAGGCCAGAATTCTATTATCCCTCCCATTAACCAATCTGGGAACTATATATGCATATATAGACACCTGCCCTCCTTTTGCCAAAAGAGCCCTGTGAACTGAGTTGAATGGTCATCCAGGAGCGTTGCTGCAAATTGGCTTGAACATACGGCAAAACACACACACAGACACTCTCTCTCTCTAGATATATATATATATATATATATATATATATATATATATATATATATATATATATATAATGTGGATTTTCAAACACCATTTAAATGATTTGACGAATCATATGTAAAATCTGATTATTAGATTATATACTCCTCCAATCGAAAAAAAAATCATCAATTATGTTATATAGTTAATTTGCTGTCAAGATGAAAGATGAGAAGAATAAAAACGAAACTGTTCAAAAATAATATTATTAAAGTAACCCTGTCCTCTCTCTCTTTCGATGGGTGGGAGAGAGAGAGAGAGGGGGGGGGGGAGGGAAGAGGCGAAGGCGGGGTCTCCCGCAGGACGAGGGCGCCGGCGGGGTCGGAGAAGAAGCGCCGCCGCACTGATCCCGTCGGCATCCTACCAGCGAGGCCCGGGTTGGAGTTGAGGACAAGCTGCTCCAGGGCAGAGGAGGCCGTGAAGAGGTCAGCAGAGAGAGTAACGGGTGGAGCCGCCGTGTTGTCCACAAAGCAACTGAAGAAGGAGAGGGACTTGAGGAAGAGAAGCTCGAGGAGGGCGGTGACGTGGAAGGCAGCGCCGGCGCGGCACGGAGGGGAGGCGACGTCAGGGCCAATGTTGAGGCTGGTGGCGTGGAGGTGGGCGTCCTGCTGGAGCTGCTTTGTCTAGTCGGACGTCGACAGGGGAGGGGCCCGGCTCCCATCTCGCCGTTGCCATCGCTTCTTCATCCCCTCTCCCTGGTCTGCCCTGTGCGGTGCTCTCTGTAACTGTTGGTATAAATATAATTACCGGCGGCGGCGTTGGAAGTGACGGTAGCGCAGGCTTACACCTCCGCTCCCCAAGCGCGACTCCGCCGCATCTCCCTGCTCGCTACGCGCCTGCGATCTCCTCCTTTTGAGTTGATTTTGGTGGAGCTCCTGAGCTGCCGGGTTCTCTTCCGGTGCTCGGAGCTGCCGCTTCCTGGTGGGTGGGGGGTCGCGGTGGCTGCGGCGGGGCGCGTTCGCCGCCGCCATGAGTCAACCGTCCTCCTCTTACTAGTACCAGCAGCAGAGGTGAGCGGTGTACGCCGCCCTGCTGGTCTCCTACTCCCCGGCCTTATGGCCCGGCCTCTTCTCCCCGGTCGGCCACGCTTCCCCTTGATCTGCTCGGTAATTGCTCCCCTGTACGGCGGAGACTGGGGGCGCCGCCGGAAGACTCGGGTGGGTGTGAGAGAGAACATAGAGGAAGGTTATTAAAAAATAATTTTTAAAAGAGAGGATAAATTTGTTATTTTTCGGATATATATGATAATTTTTCTCGATTTGAGTTGAGAGATATATAATAATCAAATTTTTAAGAGTATATCTAAAAATATGTATAATTTGGGGTAAACAAATATTTTAGCCTATATAATGAGATGATTTTAGATTAAAGAACTCTATTTCTTTAATGAGTTCAAATGGAGGATTGGACTCGATAAATATTAAAGGGATTAGGGTGAGATCGCCTATATTTTGTAAAAATATTCAAATTGAAACGTGAAAAGAAAAAATAGTAAAAAATCGAAAATCGTATAATACTTACTGAGTCTAATCTTTCTATATATTGAGAGAAATTAAAATATTATTTAAAAGACGGTGAGTAGGTCAGTGGATGACATGCTAGTGCAACGTTTCTCCTGACACGGTTTCTCTTCTTTATACGTGTGATCTTTCTACTTTGATAAAAACAAATTTTATTTATAATAGATTAATTAAATTTTCAAATATTTATATAGTGAATAATAGGCTTGAAAATCTATTTAAATATAAAAGTTATGAAAGTCAAGTTTGTATAAATGATTAAATTAAGTTTTAATTAGAATTTGAAGTTAAATGTTTGGAAATATTTAAAGTGTTCAATTTGCTCTTTTTTTTAATGAGTTCAAGATTCTAATTTATATTTGTGTGCGGCAAGGTTGGTCGTGTCGATTGATTGTGTTTGAAATTTTCATGGATCAATACAATACGATGTGTACCGCACCGATCTCCTTCCTTCTCCACCCCCTGCTTCCCCCTCCACCCCTGCCCCTCCCCCGCCTGCGAAGCCTCCCAGACTCTCTTCTCTTCCCTCTCTGCCATCCTCCCCACCGACGTGGGCTCCCTTTCCCTCTCTCCAACCGTGCCATCGCCCTCTTTCTTCTCTCTCCCCGCTGCACACCCCCCTTCCCAAAGTCTTCCTCTCTCTCTCTCTACTCTATCCACCATCGTCGCCCCCTCCCCCCTCCCCTCGATGCGGCCTCCCTCTCACTCTCTTTGCCATTTCCCCCACCCTCCTCTCCTTCCCTCCGCCCTTTTGTCCCTAATTTTATTAAATATAATTATTTTATAAAAATCACAAAATATTTAGAGATGGAATTCAAATACATCGAAATTTGTCTCATCCCTAATTTGGAATGGATTTGAAACGGATTTGAATTTTGTCCCTAATCTTTTCAGTATTTTCAATAATAATTATGCTTAATAAAATTAGGAACATAATTTAAATCCTTTCCATGGAATGGTTTCAAACCTTGTACCATCTTTTAAAAATAATTATCTTTGATCTGATTATGGATAGAACTCAAATCCGTCCCAAGTCTATCTCAAATTAGAGATGGATTTGGGTCGAATTTAGGTTTCGTTCCTAATTTTATTAAACACAATTATTTTATGACAAATCATAAAAATATTTAGGGATGAAATTTGAGTTAAGTTATGTCCCTAATTTTATTAAGCACAATTACTTTTTAAAAGATATTGAAAAGGTTAGAGACGAAAATCAATCCGTCCTAAATCCATTCTTACCAGGGATGGGATGGGTTAGAATTCTGCCCCTAATCTTATTAAAGACAATTATTTTAAAAAAATATTGAAAAGATTAGGGACAAAATTTAAATTTGTCCCAAATCTATCCTTAATTTGGGATGGATTTAAGTTATGCTGCTAATTTTATTAAACAAAATTATTTTTTAAATAACAAAAAATAGGATGGAACTTATATCCATCTCGGATTTGAGTTCCATCCCTAATCTTATTAAAGATAATTATGTTTTAAAAATATTGAAAACTTTAGGGATAAAATTTAAATGCTAATTTTATTAAAATCAAATTTCTGCCTTAAAAGGGTTTTGTAAAATTATGAAAAAAAGTGTAGGGACGAAATTCAAATCCGTCCCTGTTTCATCTCAAGTTAGAGACGAATTTGGGATGGATTTGGCTTTCTTCCTTAGATATTTTTAATATTTTTAAAAATAGTTATTCTTAATAAGATTAGAGATAGAATTCAAATCCATCAATATTTTGAGATGGATTTAGATTTGACGCAGGTGGCTCCCACACGCTCTAAGTTGAGACGTCGATTATGATCGACGTATGAGATCAGTGAAGATGACATGATCATCTCCGATCAAGGCCGAGGTGATGTGGTCAGCTCTCAATGACGACGAGGCTTCTCTCGGGATCAAGGCCGAGGCGAGGATGTCAGCTCCAACCGATGCAAAGGCCACAACGGCTCGTGGGGATCTTGGGCGATGGCCTACGTGACACACGCAACCGCCCTCTCCCCGACTGTTCGACCTACATCTAGCGCACAAATTGGGGTTGATCCGTACAGTAATATGGTGTGCCTGATAAGCGACGTGCTTGTATGGAGACGTGGGTTCCTAAGCATGGTGGCAAGGTATGCCAGTATGGTGGCTGTGCACACCAAGCGCGACGACATGAGATGTCTAGTACAGCGGCAGGGGCTGTCCACATCAGTCTGAAAAGAGTCCACGCTAGTCCAGGGTGATTATTTGTCAGACTAGGAGACATGTCAACCTCTATAAAAAAGGAAGCACTTGATCAACCCGAGGGTACTCAATCTATTCACTTTGACCCTCTAGCTTTTCTCGCCCATCTATTGACTTGAGCATCAGAGTGTTCTCCACCAAGCTCTCTCGGTGGTCTTGCAGGTCTCCGGCTCGAATGACACAACGCCGCTCTCGCACTATGCGCGAACTCTTCCACTCGCGTCACCTCAACTTCGAACGACATCCTCGAAGCAACTATATCAAGACGGAACCTATTTTGTTCCTAATAGTTTCAATATTTATTAAAAAAATATTTACCTTTAATAATTTCATCCCAAAAAACATTCTAAACTTTCTAAATAGTAGCTTACGCAAATCAATACATATTAAGCATATTAAGCCATGATTAGATGGTTAAATTTGCCTAAGCATTTGAGAATGAAACTAACTGGTTGGGAACATCCAGTTTTAATGATGTTTAGAATCCGCCAGCTAGTTTCATAATGAAGTGATAAGGAAGACACAAATGGATTTTGATTGATATGAATAGGACCAAATTGAATTGGTTTTGAAATTCTGTTTAATTGTGAACTGGTTTAAAAGTTGCATAGAACAATATTGTTTTTTTTTTTTAATTTTATCCATCCCAAAACTTATTAAACTTAAATTGAGAGTGATTGATAGTTTATTCAATGATCGGATTTTTGATCAGATGTAAATTGAGAGCGAATCCAATCATCAGATCTTGATCAATTAATATAATAATTATGATTTAATTTGAAGCCAATCCATTGGTGGATCTTGATCACATTATTTTTAATTGAGAGCAAATGCAACTGATCAGATACATGGATCGAGAGTGAATCCACGGTCGATTTTAAATCAAGATCTAATCCAACAATTGATTCTGATTGATAGTAGATTCAATGATCAAATTTTGATTATATATAGATTAAGAGTAAATCTAATTATCAGATATTGATCAAACTTAAATTTAAAAGTTAGAATTAACATATAGAGGAAATCTAACGGATAGATCTTGATTACATTGTTTGTATTGAGAGTGAAACTAACTGATCAAATGTATATTGATCGAGAGCAAATCTAATAATTAGATTTTAAATCCGGATCAAATCCAACAATTAGATTATGATTATGGTGGACTTAACAGTCGAATCTTCATCAAATGTAGATTGATAACGAATCTAACCATCTGATGTTCATGTTCATGAAACTTAAATCCAAATGTTAAGATTTAAATTTGGAGCAAATCTAATGTGTGGAACTTGATCAAATTATTTTACATTTGCAACAAATTCAACTGATCAGATACACTTAGATCGAGATGAATCTATGGATCGAATTTTAAATCTGAATAGAATTCAACAATCCGATTTTAATTGCAGTAAATTTAATAATTATTCTTGATCAATGTATATCAAGAGCGAATCCAATTATGATCAGATTTTAGATCAAAATCAAATCAACTATTTGGATTCCAATTGGCAGTAAATTCAAGGGTTACGATTGAGATCCGATTTCTTTTCGGCTCGATCTTCGCTAAGCCGTTTTCTGCTTTGTCTGGTTCAGATATGGGGAGAAGGCAGAGGAGGTGGCGATCCACGAGGGGGTGGAACTATACCAAATGCAGATGGATCTCCCCCTCTGCTGCTCCCCCCGGGCCCCCGCCTTCTTTCAGAGATCCGGATTTTACCTGTTCATGGTGGGAAAGCCGTCGGGGGCTTCAGAACATCGTCATCGTCCCTGACCTCCTTGGTGCGCCGCCACGCCATGCTCAATAGCCGCAGGGTTAACAAGTTGGCGGAGAAGAAGTCCAACAAGAGGAGGAAGGCGGAGCTGGAGGAGATGAGGAGCTATCCCGCCGCGAGGGCGGCCCTCCTCCGCGCCATCACCGCCTTCCTCGAGAGCAGCGGCATCACCAGGACCCTCGCTGCTATCCGGTCCCAGGCCCGGCTCGAGGTGAGTCAGGATAACTTGTTGCTCTAGTTTCCAGGGAGATAAAAGGAAGTTGCGCTTATTTGTTTATTTGGTTTCGTTGTTTTTTTTCTATTTTTTTTTTTAGGTTTTGGATGGGTAAAGCATGGAAAGATCTGATCTTTCTTACCTATGCATTTTAATCTGGCACAGATTGATGATGGGTCAAAGACTCCTTTTCTAGACCTGGAGGAAACCATCTGCAAATAAGGTATTCGAGGATGAATTATTTGGTCCCCAAACCTATCTGATTGATCTGTCTGTGGGGACTTGCTAAAAGCTCTTCAATAGTTTTATCTTTTCATGAAGTATTAGCTTTAAATCCGAAAATTGTGTAGATCTAATGGTTATTTGGTTTTCCTGCTCCTTTTGATGGTTGTCGCTTTTAATGCTAAAACAGCCTAAAACCTCTTCAGTAGTTCACCTCGGACACCTCTTGTGAGGTAGCCAATGAGGGTGGATTAAAGGCATCTCGAGAAGAAAAAGGAAATCCCAAAGGATCTGCAAATGCAACCACTGAGAATCCAATGGGAGAGGATAACTCTAAAGAGCAAAGATAGGAAAAAGAGAAAGCACAACTTGGTTGCTGAAAACTCAAGTGGGCATATAGTTGAGGTGCAAAATGGAAGTAAGGTGGATGGTGGGAAAAAGGGAAAAATCTGCTACTGAGAATATTGGGCAAGATGCAAACAGATCTAATCCAAATATTGAAAGTATTTCATGTTCTCCTAGTAGTGTTAATCATCATCATCAGAGCCTTATCCCATTATTTGGAGTCGGCTACATCAATCCTATTCCGCCAAATATTTCTACCAAGAGCTATATTCGTGTTTAAACATAAGAAGACAATGTCCTTCTTAATAACATTGCACCATATCATTTTAGGCCTTCCCCAAGCTCTCTTACTAGCATCCATAAAGATTTGATCTCATTAGACTTTTTGTGGAGAATGCCATGTTACCTATGTTTATGTGTATAAAGTATGATTGAGGTGTACATCTTTTCTGCATGAAAGGCAACTTTGTTTCGTCAAGATTAATAAACAGTTACAACTCGTTGTTGTGTATGTTTTCCATTAGTTACCTTCTAAGTGATGTGAAGTATTTTCAAAATGATGTAGCAGCATGCTCTGAATAAGGAACTTGTTTGTTGCTGCAAACACCAGGGAAACTCTTAGTTCTCTAGAACACTAGAACATGCTTGTTCTAGTAAATGAAGTTTAAAAATGAAAGAAACTTCTGCATAATCTTCCACTGAACTTACTATACCTCTTGCTCTTTGTGCAGCCTAAAACAGTGAATGCATTTCAAAGAGTGAAGAATGGTCAGGTGAAATTTGCAGATGAAAGGCGTCGGGATAACTCTTACTGGGCAAAGGTCAAATTCAATTTTATTTTTTTATCATTGGTATAAGCTTTTTAGATCTCTATGACTACTCTTGAGTTACCTATTATCTAAGTTTCTGTTCTCCTGTTTACTTTGTTATCTTTATATCAGGCTGGTGCAGACATTGGACATGGGGCAAAGCCACAAGAAGTTCTTAATCAAGTTAGGGGAAGGTATTTTCCATGTTTCATGAACATTCCTACTAAAAAATCAACTTGCATTCTTAAAGTTTAATACTATTCTTAGCAGACCTTTGAACAGTTG
The DNA here is from genome assembly GCA_014218235.1 of Colocasia esculenta. NCBI lineage: Eukaryota > Viridiplantae > Streptophyta > Magnoliopsida > Alismatales > Araceae > Colocasia > Colocasia esculenta. The sequence goes on from CM024760.1 coordinate 171,674,748, forward strand.
CTTTGAGCTACTGATATCAATGGTAACTAAATAACCAAGAATCATTCTTGTATCCTCTGACCATTTTTCACCTCCAAGGAAAAAAGAAAGAAAACTCAGACACTTTGTCTGAAGAGTTTTCGTTTGCCATTCACCGTTATGGGAACTAAGGTATTGTTAACATGTTGTGCTCTGACACCATCTTGGCATTTGGTAGATGGAAGAGTTAAATAGGGGGTTTCTAAATGTATCTGTCTAAGACAAAAGGATGCTAAACCCGTTTTTTCCTTCTATTCTGTAACACCCCAAAATAATATATATTGAAAATTTAAAAAATAAACATTTTTATATAAACCATAAAACATAATTATCTTAATTTAGAAATATTTTATATTAATAATATAATTCTAGTACGTCTTTAGATAGGCGCATTCCGATAGGGCGCCATCAGAATTAGGTAACATAATTAAAATTCGACACACCATAATTCTCAGAAAAATATGATGATTCTAAAGACATAATATCCTGAATTGTTGATGCACAGATATCGAGATTAAGTCGACACAATGATTTTTTGGGTAATTTTTATTGGCCAAAAAAAAATATTTCAAAAAATTAAACTAAAATCACCATAATCGGTAAACCTTTCAATTACTTATGTTTGAAATTTTAACTTTATTGGACATCATTTAGATACAAAAATATAAAGACAAAAGATCTAGAGAATTACTCCCATTATGAAACCCATTTTCGGAATATTTTTGCTTACGTAGTTAAGACACCTCTTGTGTAAATTGGTTACACGTACCACAATACGTGTTAAGGGCTCTAGTAAACGTGGCTAAGCTGTAAAAATGTAAGTTTTTACAGCAACAAGTGTGTGTTACGTGCCGTACATGCACAACACCTGGAAATCTATTTATACCCTTTCCCGTGCTCACTCTTAGGAGTGTTTGCTCACTGGTACATCGTTTCGGCCGCAGCGGCGGTTGCTGCTGCTACTACTACTACGGTTGTTGCTGCTGCTACTGCTGCTACTACGGTTGTTGTGTTGTGTTGTGTTACGACTGCTACTACGGTTGTTGCTGCTACTGTTGCATTGCAATCCTTGTTGTAGGATCCTCTTATTGGGAATCGAGGAGGAATTGAGTTTTTCTTTTAATCAAGTAGGATTTTCCTTCCTTTCTTTCCCTCCCTCTATTATAATCTTTGAGACTAAGCTTTCACCTTGTTATTACCCTTGACTTGTGTTTAATAAGTCTTTTAGGAGTATGATTTCACTCTTTTTCTTCCACTCTGTTCATTTCTTTAACTTTTATTCATGTACACTAGTTGTGAGGTTTCTTCCAATTTTCTAGAAAGAGTCTCAGGAAGGATTTGTATATATTTTTCTCTCTTCCATATTCTCTCCATATCATCCATACTGTGAAGGTCTCCTCATTTCGTCCTACAAAGTTGTTTTCTTTTCATCATGAAAGGTTATGTAAAGAAATGTACTCAAGACCTAAAAACCATTAGTTGATCTTTCATAGAAAGTAGAAACACTTAGAAAATATCTTTCTAGTCGGTTTAACCCTTTCTAAAAAAGAAGACCAGTGTCTGTCGATAGAAAGATCGTATCTGTCAACAGATACCCATGGATTCCAGAACCTAGAAACTAGAGCTGTTGACAACCAACCAGTAACTATCGACAACCAACCAATAATTGTTGACAACCACCAGTCGCTTGTCGACAACCACCAGTAGCTATAGACAACTAAAGACTATAGTCAAGAATGTAGTCTTGGATGTAGTAGTAGCTGTGACAATCAATCAGTAATTGTCAACAACCACCAGTATTTGTTGATAAACAGAACCATTTCTTCATCGATCAAAGTTGATACACTCGTGCATTGTCCAAACAAGTTGCCTTTCATATTTTCTTAGATTCTAAACTGCTATACCACTGGAATGAATCATTTAATCATCAACTACATCCATCTTTGGATTATTCTTGAACATCTTCAATTATGTTGTTTCCTACACCTTGATATCTTTAACATTAACCCATAGAACCTTGCTAATTGTGATATTGTGAGTACCTAAGTACCATACATACATGTTGGTGGAAGTGGAAATGTGATGACAACTTTGAGTCTTTGGGCTCATTTGAAATAAATACCTGTGCAAATGTGGCTGATCCAGTCTCGGGAGAGCACCCGAATTCGTTTACTGGCCGTACGGAACGATAATAAATTACTAGATATTTGACATTACATCATATATGCTTGATTGGTCATCATTTTATTAAGATACAAGTGAATATGTACTACCTATTTGAGCCAAAATGTGGCTATTGTAATGTTCCTTCTAGCACAAACTTTAGTTCAATACTCTCTTATCATGTGTTTATCATCTGCTTACGAGTTACCATCACCCTAATATTCAATACTGCCACCAATTATGTATGTTGCTTAATTCTATAGTCATCACATTCTTTCCGATAAGATGGGTGAATTTTAGTGGGCATAATTGCTCATTAAATCTTACTCTCTTTCAGGTGAACAAGAAGAGCCTAACTCTTAGGGGCGTGTGCTGAGCGTATCAACCAATCTTTGGGATCTTTTAGAGTATTATTATTTTTAGAACAGTAGTTTTAGATGTAAATATTATATTTTGTTTTCCTCACTCCCCAATAGACTTATATAATGAGTGTTTTATCATTTCACTGTAATAAAGATAAATATTTATATAATCTATGTTCTACTTTTATATTAAATTTTGTCATTTTTTGATAAATAATTATTTATTAGAACGTGACATGTTCTCTTCCTTGAACATAGAATAGAAACTGGAAACAGCTCTCATAATGTCTGTAACATATTGGAAGAAAATTATAGTACCGTCAGATTTGTTAACTTTACTATTGTGTTATCATTACTATTGAATACCGCTGTGGAAATGGAATTTAAAATTCAAAAAAAATTCTTTATCATGTTGTCTCATGTTCTCATGGATGCATGCGTATTGCTAATCCATCCCATGAATGCTACGCGAGCAATGACGACGTGAGAGAGCGGCAATTCGCACAGCGCGGGCGTGCCAGTCACCGAGGGGTGACAATAAATGTTCTGCCTCCGAGAGTCGGAGGACTTTGAGTTTATTGTGCGCACCGTTTGACTTCGTCAACGAAAGTGAGTGTCGGGTCCTGAACCAAGATCCCGCCATTGCCTGAACGCAACGACGTTAATTACATCTCTTTAGAAAGAGAAAACCCTTGATTAATCGCCAGAATAGAAGGTTCTATGGCCTAAGTCGGGACATCGATAAAAGGCGCAAAATAAAACTACAAGATGTAGTTAGATTGCAAGAGAGTTGAATGTGTGTGTGCTTTTCATCCTTTAAGGTCAATTGCACACTTGTTTATTATTTGTTCTTTTGTCTATTGTGCAAAAATCTTTTATTTGGTAATGCAAGAGATTTCGACATGCTTTGATTGTCATTGTTCTTTTCATGGTTCGATCTCATTGACTCTTATATGCCCAAAATTGTCATGCACAATCCATTTCATTCGGCAAGCAAAACGATTCGGCGGCTAAAACCATTCAGCAAAGGTGAATCAGCAAAAGCGAATTGGCAGCCAGGCCATTCAGCAAAGGTGAATCAGCGGGAGCGAATCGGCAGCCAGGCCATTCAGCGGGGGTGAATCAGTAAGACTGAATCGGCAGCCAGGCCATTCAGCAAAGGTGGATCAGCAGGACTGAATCGGCAGCCAGGGCATTCAGCAGGGGTGAATCAGCAGGAGCGAATCGGCAGCCAGGCCATTCAGCAAAGGTGAATCAGCAGAAGGAGCGAATCGGCAGCCAGGCCATTCAGTAAGGGTGAATCGGCAGCACTGTTCACAGACCAAAATGATTCGGCAGCCCTTGCAACGCACAAAACGCGTGGGAAACGGAGGATCCGAAGACCGGGTCAGGAGGGAATGGCACCCAAACCACGAAAGGCTCGGCTCTGTTCGATTTACGGACGGGGCGGGGAATCAAGTTGTCCGGCCCTTTGGTCCAAAATACCAATCCGCAGTGATTCTGCGGCCCTATTTGTGCATGGTTCTTGGAATCCGGGAGGAGGAACCAGAATGACAGACGGAATGGCGGCACCACAATATGTATGGACACCGTCTATGAGCTCGGAAGGGTACGGGGACGGACTATCCGACCCTCATGTTCAAAGTCACTCGGAAAAGTGATTCGACAGCACTTCGGGGACACGGTTCTAAATCCGGAGATGATCTGAGCGTCCGGTCGGGCTGACGGGCTATTCAACATATGGAGAGACCCATCCATGGGCCTGAACCGGGCATGGGTACTGGATACCGAACCCTTCATGTTCAAAACCACCCGGAAAAGTGAATCGGCAGCACTTCGGAGGCACGATTCTCAAAATCCAGAGATGATCTGAGCGTCCAGCCGGGCTGACGGGCTATTCAACATATGGAGAATCCATCCATGGGCCTGAACGGGCATGGGTACTGGATACCGAACCCTTCATGTTCAAAGTCACCCGAAAAAGTGATTCGGCAGCACTTCGGAGGCACGGTTCTCCAAATCCGGAGATGATCTGAGCGTCCGGTTGGGTTGACGGGCTATTCAACATAGGAAGAATCCATCTATGGGCCTGAACCGGGCATGGGTACTGAATACCGAACCCTTCATGTTCAAAGTCACCCGGAAAAGTGATTCGGCAGCACTTCGGAGGCACGGTTCTCAAAATCCGGAGATGATCTGAGCGTCCAGCCGGGCTGACGGGCTATTCAACATATGGAGAAATATCCATGGGCCTGAACCGGGCATGGGTACTGGATACCGAACCTTCATGTTCAAAACCACCAGGAAAAGTGATTCGGCAGCACTTCGGAGGCACGGTTCTCAAAATCCGGAGATGATCCGAGCATCCAGCTGGGCTGACGGGCTATTCAACATATGGAGAATCCATCCATGGGCCTGAACCAGGCATGGGTACTGGATACCGAACCTTCATGTTCAAAACCACTGGAAAAGTGATTCGGCAGCACTTCGGAGCACGGTTCTCAAAATCCAGAGATGATCCGAGCGTCCAGCTGGGCTGACGGGCTATTCAACACATGAAGAATACATCCATGGGCCTGAACCGGGCATGGGTACTGGATACCGAACCCTTTATGTTCAAAGCCACCCGGGAAAGTGAATCGGCAGCACCTTCGGAGGCACGGTCCTCAAAATCCGGAGATGATCTGAGCGTCCAGCCGGCTGACGGGCTATTCAACATATGAAGAATCATCCATGGGCTGAACCGGGCATGGGTACTGGATACCGAACCCTTTATGTTCAAAGCCACCCGGGAAAGGAATCGGCAGCACTTCGGAGGCACGGTCCTCAAAATCCGGAGATGATCTGAGCGTCCAGCCGGGCTGACGGGCTATTCAACATATGAAGAATCCATCTATGGGCCTGAACCGGGCATGGGTAATGAATACCGAACCCTTCATGTTCAAAGTCACCCGGAAAAGTGATTCGGCAGCACTTCGGGGACACGGTTCTCAAAACACGCACAGCGTTTGGGCGTCCCGCTGGGCTGACGGGCTATTCAACATATGGAGAATCCATCCATGGGCCTGAACCGGGCATGGGTATATATACCGAACCCTTCATGTTCAAAGTCACCCGGAGGAAAAGTGATTCGGCAGCACTTCGGAGACACGGTTCTCAAACACGTGCAGCGTTTGGGCGTCCCGCTGGAAACACAGATCATTTGGCATATAATGCCGCCCCTCATAAGCCTGAACATGACCCAGGTGTAGCCACTAACCCTTGATGTTCAAAGTCTCATAAGAAAACGAATCGGCAGGGTGGGACAGTGAGACATGAACAGTGATAAGGGGATTTGAACAGTGCTCTGTCTGCCCTTAGACCCACCAGGGGAGGTACATATGACCTTATATGATCCCCCTAGATTGGGCCTTCAAGACTCACGGTTAATGCACAAGAAAAATCTGAATAAGAAAGCACCGAATAAGGGAACTTGCTACAGTAAGTATGCTGTGGCAATGAGTATTTTTCTCATGGGCCGCCCTTGGTGGGCTGAGAAATACTCAGTAGCCTCTCCAATGGTCCATATGAGCTACGGGATGGTCTCATGCCCAGTAAGAAAGGGAAAGAAAATCAAATAATATAAAAAAAGAACACATGGTGAGGAGCTAACAAACTTAGTTACCACATTTAGAGAGAACCTCGGTTTCATGCAGAAGCATAAGAAGCAAAACTGAAACAGCAAGAAGGGGGGGAAAAAAAAGGGAGGCACATACACAGACCATGAAAAAAAAGGAAAACGTGCACATGTGGAAACGGGGGGAAGTCTTTTACTATTGGGATATGAAACTACATGAGAAGAGGAGAAGCATGGACTAATGAAAGGAAGAAAGAAAAAAAAGACACATGGGGACTGCCGTGGCAGTCCCCTCCTTCTCTTCTCTTCTCCTCTTAATTGCTCACCCTCCTCCTCTTCTTTCTTTTGCCTCTCCTTTATCCGGGAATGCACAGGTGGATGGCCAACATGGAGGGGGATCTTCTTTGCTTCTTTGCTGCCAGCCCCTTTGAGGAATCCCCAGTCCTCCTTTGCTTCTTCTCATACCAGCCCAAGAGGGATAGCCAGGATCAGAGAGAGAGTTGGGAGAAAACAGCCACCTTCAAATGGGGTCTTCACAGCCGCTTCCTCCTTCTTCCTTGCAGCTAGCAGGAACCCAACCGAGAGCTCAGCTTCCTTCTCCTCTCCAAACCTTCTTCAGCCAGCCTCCTTCTTCTCCCTTCTGCCTTCCCAGCCTCTAGAGGAAGAGCCCTCCGAGAACACCTCTCCTCACCTTTTTCTGCTCTTCTTTTAAGCCTTGGATGGCAAGTCTCTTCTTCCTCTTCTAAAAGAAACCCCCACCGAAGGCCACCAACACACCCACTCTTTTGCACCCCATTTCCTTAAGAGGAAACCTGCTGGCCGCCCTCTTTGCTGCCATTTTGCAGGCTTGTCTGGGTAGTGGGGAGGTGAGGAATTCCATAGGATGACGCCTTACCTAGGGTATATGGGACATTGGATCATGGGCCTTGTGGAGGGGTCATTTAGTGGATTTTCTCATGGGTCTTTTGCTTGGAAGGACCAGACCGGCCAGCAGGTGCAAGCCCATGTTTTGTTGTGTTGTTGTTGTTTTTTTTTTTTTTAGGTGTCCACAAATGCCCTCCACCCGTAGGTGGTGCGAGGGGAGGCGAGCAGTGCCTGCGGGTGCAGTTTAGTAGGTGCACGTGAACTCGTCTCGTGTCATGCTTGCATTTGGCCTCATTGTTGTTGATCTCTTGTGGTTCTGTTGTCTATTGTCTCATGGCCGGATGGCGGTCCCTGTCGTGTTGCCATGCCGGTGGTTCTATTGAAATTGGTGTTGTTCTGTTGAGACCGACAGTCAGCGAGCAATCGTCATTACGACATTCATTTGACCGACGAGTTTCGTGAGCTACATCATTTGGACTGATGCAGGCTGTTGAATGGGTCATTCAATGTGTTGCGGTGATCAGCTCGATAATTAGATCGGCAATTTTGTGCCAGCTGGTCCATCAATACAACGACATTTTTTTTTGGCTTGACGGTGCTGGAAGACGAGGATACTGCTATATAACCCTTGTGGCTCAATAGAGATATCGAACCAATGACTTTAGCTAATGATATGCGTTACCACAGTAGTCCTTTTTTAGTACCAATGTAACAACATATACTTTGTTCCAGTGGCAGCCCTGGAGTGATGACTTTGGTCTTAGTGAAGCACCAAATTTTTCGCTGTCACTCAGTTACATGGGGGGGTACTATCCAATAGCAGAGCTGATCGATGGTATCTGGATCCGTGGGGGCGCCTGAACGGCGGCTTCGAACCAAATTCTTCTCTTTTGGACAGGGGCCTTTTTTTTGGTGGGTGCTTTACTAGGCCGGCGGCTTTAGAAATTGAACCGGGTCTCTTCCTCATGGACCGGCCAGAGCGCAGGTGGTGGCACAATCGGGCCGCTTTGGTGGGCGAAAGGGTTATCATGCTATTAAAGCTTGTGATGGCGGCGGCAATACATTCGCCATGAAATGTCAGATCAGCTGACTGCTTTGGAGATGCAACAGTCTGAGTACCAGGCGGTGTTAGGACCTTCACAAGCTAGCAGGGAACAGCACCGATCCACGATTGCAAAACTCAGTGCCACTTCGGGAGACCTAAAAGTTACTGTTGCTAGGCTGGAGGCCGAGCTAGCTGCTGCCAAGGCTGAACTGGATGGGGTGACATCCGCCCGGGAGCAGGCGGAAGAGGCCCTTTCACTGAGTGAAAGTGAAGCTACTTCTGCCGAGGAGAAGGTGAAGGAGATTCAAGTTCAAAAGAGCCGTTTGGAGGAGAGGGCCTCCTCACTCTATTTGGGCATCCTACCCTTGGAGGATCTCTTTAGGATTTAGAGTAGATTTCTCCGTGCATTTCGTCTTCTTTTTGTGCATGTATCACCGAGGTAGTACCTCGTCAATATGTGACTTAACTTTTTGTCAATGAAAAGCATTCCTTTTGTTTACTGATGTCTTCTTCATGTGCTGTGGGACACACATTATTTATGCTATTCTAGTATATACGTACATACATACTATTATATAATTCTCATTATCGGATTGAGCGCCCTTTCGGGTTTTCACCCAACCCGACCCCTCTTGCTTTTGCCTACACGCCCTTTCGGGGTTTCGTGTAGCGCGGGTACCCGATTTTGCCCCTGGCGCCCTTTCAGGTTTTCGCCAAGGCGGGTTTTAGTCCTTTTTACCCTCACTTGGTAGGGTGGCCCGAGTGAGTCCGACGAGGCATCTCTATTTTAAGCCTCTTTTTTTAGTTATCCATCGATCAATTGAGGTGACGGGATCCTTTTCCGTCTATCAGCCATTAATATGACAGGGACTTTTGCTTGTCAAAATAAAGGCCTTCTATTTTACCGCCAGGGTGGCGGCCTTCTATTCTACCGTCGGGATGACGGCTTCTATTGACTGTTTACCGTTAGTATGACAGGGACTTTTACTGTCAATACAACGGCCTTCTGTCCTACCGTCAAGGTGACGGCCTTCTATTCTACCGTCCGGGCGACGGTCTTCCATTGACTATTCACCGTTAGTATGACAGGGACTTTGCTGTCAATACAGCGGCCTTCTGTTCTACCGTCAAGGTGACGGCTTTCTATTCTACCGTCAAGGTGACGGCCTTCTGTTGTCCTTTTCACCGTTAGTACGACAGGAACTTTTGTTGTCATAAATAACGGCCTTCTATTCTACCGTCAGGGTGGCGGCCTTCTATTCTACCGTCGAGGTGACGGCCTTCTATTGTCCTTTTCACCGTTAGTATGATAGGGGCTTTTGCTGTCACAAATACGTGTCTTCTATTTTACCGCCAGGGTGGCGGCCTTCTATTCTACCGTCGGGGTGACGGCCTTCTATTCCTTTTCACCGTTAGTATGACATGGACTTTTGCTGTCACAAATAACGGCCTTCTATTTTACCGCCAGGGTGGCGGTCTTCTATTCTACCGTCGGGGTGACGGCTTCTATTCCACCGTCGAAGAAGTGACGGCCTTCTATTGTCCTTTTTACTGTTAGTATGACAGGGACTTTTGCTGTCAATACAACGGCCTTCTATTTTACCGCCAGGGTGGCGGCCTTCCATTCCCTATTATCCGTCAAGATGGCGGGTCTTCTATTCACTGTTAATCGTCATGGTGACGAATCTCCATTCCCTGATGACCGTCAAGATGACGGAGTCAATTGCTGCCTGTTGATGACTTTGTCGTCGCTTGATCTTCGTGTCTGCTGGGATTGACACTGTCTTCATCATCATTTTTTGTTTTCTCACTATCGAACTGGGCGCCTTTTCGGGTTTTCACCCAATTCGACCCCCTCTTGCTTTTGCCTACGCGCCCTTCGGGTTTTCACGTAGCGGGGTACCCGATTCTGCCATGGCGCCCTTTGCGGGTTTTTCACATAGCCGGGTTTCGGTCCTTTTTGCCCTTGTCCAATGGACAAGTCCGACGAGGCATCTCTATTTTTAGCCTCTTTTTTTTCTTTTTTTCTTTTTTTTTTTAGAGGATGTGAGGATATTGGACATAATTTGCCGATGTCCTCATCGGCGCTGGCTACTTGAGCTTATTGGCACTTCTCCATTTTGCAAACCATTGCCGGTGGGCCTCGTGCTGCGTTGGTGGTGGACTTCACTGCTTGAATGACGTCGATCTCTTGGGTATGTCGCCATCATCAGTTTCCATTGTGACTCTGGCGTATTTGATGATGACATCGGCCGCCTGGGCTTGTTGATGCCAGCTTCAGAGATTCGTTGCAAATGCAACGTTTCTTTGTAAACATCGAGCTCTTCATTCATCGAGCAAGTTGATCAACGTCTATCTCTTGTTCAGCCTCCTGTGCCCATGGTGTCGGTCGTTGAAGTCGGATGACATGCATGATACAGCTTCAGGTGCCTTCCATTGAGGGGTGAGAATTGTATTTCTCCCCGGTGGTTGACCAGGACGTAGGCACCGCCTTCATGACTCTTTGCACTACGTAGGGCCAGTCCAGTTCACGTTCAACTTCCTTTTGGGTTGCCGGCCATGTTCTCTCTTCTTGACCATTACTAGTCGCCTTTCTTGAACTCGCGACCCTTGACGAGCTTGTCGAAGGCACGTGCTATGCGGGTCTGATAAACTTGAATGTTCTGTTGAGCTCGCAATCTTTTCCCTTCCAAATCGGAAAGTTCTTCGAGCCTTCTTTCAATATTTGTCTGATTCTCGGGAGCTAGTCCGTGCTGTATGGCCACCCTGAGAGATGGAACTTCCAGTTCTACCGGGACCACGGCTTCTGAACCGTACACCAGAGAGAAGGGTGAGCAGCCCGTTGGTGTTTTATAGATGGTCCGGTAGGCCCATAAGGCTTCGTACATCCGGTCCTTCCAATCTCTTTTGTTGGCACTAACTGTCTTGGCTAACAGTGTGCATAGTGTCTTGTTAAAAGCTTCTGCCAGGCCGTTGGCTTGTGGGTGTAGGGAGTGGAGGTTCTCCAGTCTATTCTGTATTTTGCGGCCATTTTAAACCACCTTCTGATTTCTGAAGTGTGTTCCATTGTCTGATATGATCCGATCTGGATTGCCGAATCTGAAGATGATGTTCCGCTGAACGAAGCGTGCCACCAACTCCCCTGTTACTCTCTTAATGCCACAGCCTCGGCCCATCTTGAAAAGTAGTCCGTGACCGCCAGATATATTTGCATCCTGACGAGGAAGGCGGCGGGGGCCCACAACGTCTGTCCCCCATTGTGCAAATGGCCAACTCGGAATGGTCGGATGCAGGTGCATAGGGGGCCTTCTTGGGATGACTGCATGCTCTTGACATTTTTGGCATGTTTTGGCAAAATGGCCACAGTCTTCAAACATGGTTGGCCAATAATAGTCGAGCTTTTGATTTCTATTTCATTTTCGGCCCGGCCTGGTGGGCGCCAGCGGTTCCAGCGTGCACCTCTTTCATGACCTTCACGGCCTCTTCAGGTGACAGGCACCTTAGCAAGATCTTTTTCTTGGAGTCTGCCATGATTCTGAACAGGACCCCGCCTCCTAACTCGTATGAGTCTTTTATTCTGACCAGTTTGATCCTTTCTTCTCTTCGTGAGGGTAATTGCTGGTGCTCGAACCATTGCAACAAGGGTTCTCTCCAGTCTTTTTGCATGACCTCTTTAGCCACTGATACTTCTGCTTGGCCACTCTCTTCATTTTCAGGCCCATCTTCTATCATGCTAGGGACTTGTCGCCGATTCATGACAACAATTTCCAGCTTCTCATTTGGTGGCACTGCTAGAGAGCTGGCCAACTTTGCTAGAGCGTCTGCTTGTGCATTTTTGCTCCTACCGATGTGCTCTATCTCTATTCGATAAAATTTTGACAGTAATCTCTTGACTTTTGGTGGTATGGCAGTAACTCTGGCTTCTTGACGTCAAACTCCCCTTGCACTTGTTTGACGATCAGCATCGAGTCACCGAACACTTGCAACACCTTGATATTCATGAAAAGGACCACTTGCAAGCCGATGATTAAGGCCTCATATTCGGCCTCATTATTGTGCATGGCTTGTTAATCGAGCAGGAGGTGTGTGTGACTTCTCCTTTAGGTGATTTCAGGACGATACCGCCCCTGCTCGGACTCTTGCGCTGCCATATGCAGTTGCTTCTATTCTTGATGCCCCATCGAAGTATAATTGCCAGGTGGTGGTTTGCAACTGGTTCACTTCGAGGGTCTCATCCTCTGGTAGCTCTGTGATGAGCGGGGAATTTTCTGGTACAGGATGAGCCGCAAAGAAGTCAGCTACGGCCTGTCCCTTGATTGCTTTTGAGGGATGTACTTGATGTCGAATTCCATCAGGATGACAGCCCATTTCCGATTCTTCCCTCAGTGCTGGCTGGGAGAGGATGTGCTTGATGGGGTCGGCCCTGGAGATCAGCCTGACCTCATGTGACAACATATAGTGTCTCATCTTCTTGGTTGCAAACACCAAGGCTAGGCAAACTCTTTCAATTGGAGAGTACCTTGCTTCCGCCCCTACTAACCTTCGGCTGAGGTAGTAGAGAGCCTCTGCTCTTTTCCTCCTCATTTTCCTGTGCCAACATAGCCCCCAAAGAATGTTCTGTAGTTGCTATGTATAGGATGAGAGGGCGGCCTTTAATTGGAGCACCCAGGACTGGGGGAGGTTCAAGTACGTTTTCAATTGATCCAGAGCGTTCTGACACTCCTGGTTCCATTTAAAAGGGACATCTTTTCCCATCAGCTTGTGAAAAGGGTGACATCGCCCAGACAATTTGAGACAAACCTACGAATGTAGGCCAGTCGTCCTTGTATGATCTGAGCTCAGTCAGATTCTTTGGTGGCGGCAATTCTTGGATGGCCTTGATCTTGACTGGGTCAATTTCTATTCCCCTGTACCGGACAATGAAGCCTAAGAATTTTCCACTGGATACCCCGAATGCACATTTCATCGGGTTCATTTTTAGCTCATACCGCCTCAGCCTTTCAAACACGACCCTAAGGTCAGCCAGGTGGTCTTCTCTTTTCTTTGTCTTGACTACTAGATCATCAATGTAGCACTCCACCTTCTTGTAAAGCAACTCATCAAAGATCTTCGTCATCGCCCTCAGGTAGGTTGCCCCCGCATTTCGGAGTCCGAAGGGCATTCTTTTGTAGTGAAAGATCCTTTAGGTGATCTGAAAGCGGTGTGCACCCTGTCCTGTTCGGAGATTCAGATTTGGTTGTAGCCGGACGATCCGTCCATGAATGACAAGGCCTCATGTCCGGTGGTTGCATCTATCATCACTTCAGTGATTGGCACCGGAAAATCATCTTTTGGGCAAGCCTTGTTCAGATCTCGAAAGTCTACACAGATCCTGATCTGTCCATTTTTCTTTTTGACTGGGACGATGTTTGCCAGCCAGGTTGTGTACTGGTTCTCTTCAACAAAATCCACGTCTATTAGCTTATCCACTTCAGCGCAAACTTTGTTTATTAACTCCGGCCTCATCCTGGGGGACTGCTTGACCGGTTCAATCTTCGGATCAATTGCCAAGATGTGTTGTGCCACATCAGGGCTGAGTCCCGGCATCTCTTTGTAGGTCCAGGCAAAACAGTCCGGAATTCCTTTAGCAGTAGAATATACCGCTGCTTTTCTTCTTCGGAGATGAGGGCACTTAAGAAGGTGGCCTGTAATCTTCTTCCGTGCCAAGGTTCACCTCTACCAGCTCGTCAACCGTGGCTTGGCCGCCATCTTCAAACTCTTCTGGTGCCGGTTGGAGGTCCACAAAACCTTCCTCATCAGCTTCCGCCTCTAGCACCTTTGTGTACTCCTTTTGCTGGCCTGTAGTTGGTACATCCCTTCGATCAATTCTGTCTGTGGGCCTCTTGGCTCGGATTTGTTGAGATGACCATTGTCACCTCTTGCTCTCTTGTCCTTTCCGAGCATGTAGAGGCTAGTTGGGCAGCCCTGTCATTTCTGCCTTCTTCATTTATTGGGAGCTCACAGGCGGCATGATACTTCACAGAGATACGTGTGGGAGGTACTGTAGCCCCTGGGGAGACTCATTTCTTGTATCTGTAGCCGTGTCTCTTTCTTCAGGATAATCATCATAGACCACTCCTGATGAGCTCTTCTCTCTTTGGTTGGCTACGCTGATCATACCGACGGTGTAGCTTTCCCCAGTGACAAGCCGAGCTGGGTGCTGTGTGATTTTCAACAAATCCCTGTCCATATTTGGCGGGTACCACAGTTTTCTGAACATCTCCCTCCGACTAATGTTGACGAAGAGGGATTTGCTGACTTTTGGCCAGTCTGGCGACCGCGCTGGACATGTCTGGGAACCCTATGATTGGCACCAAGGGATCTCCAGTCTCCTCAGGGATTTTGCAATCATCGTCCTTCTCATTGGTTGCTCTCAGCCGCGTAGAAGACCGTGAAGCGGCCACCTGGGTGGGCTATCACCATGGTCTTCAATGCCCTTACTGTTGACAGTCTATTTCAGCGGCCGGCTTTGTAAGGCCTTCTGGGACCAGAATGAGTTCTGGTTCTCTTTTCTATTGAATCATACCTGCGATCCGGTGGGTCACATGATTGTACGTCTACCCTTTCTATTGATGCAGATTCTTCAACGCTGATCCCTGGCGGTGGTGGCGGAAACCACTCGTCATCAGCAGTGATTTTACTGCCTTGTTCTTTTGAGGGGCTCGACTTTCTGAGTGCTCCGGTGGAAACCACTCATCGGTAACAATGCTTTCTTTCTCTTTGCCCTTCTCCGAGATTTGGCTCTTTGAGTGTTCCTGATACAGGTCAGCATCAGGAGGTGACACTCATACACTTCAAACGGGGTGCGCGTCAGCGAAAACCCTTTGCTCTTCTCTTCCTTTTATGTATTGATGCATTGATGTAAGGTGGATGGAATGACTCCATTTTGATGGAACCAAGGCCGTCCAGCAGAGCCTTGTAAGATGTGCTTGCATTGATCACGTGAAATTGGACCTTGTTGTGAAAGTCCCCCAGAATCAAGTCGAGCTCCACGACCCCCAGAGGTACCTCAAATTTCTGGTTGAAGCCAGCTATTCTCACATCGTGCACAGAGGTGAGGTGCACGTTGAAATGATATTTTTGGTAGATCTTGTACGTCAAGATATTGACCGCGGCTCCAGGATCTACCAGAATTCTGTTCAGGGGGAGCCCATTCAATTGCCCCCTCATGTATAATGGTCTGTTATGAGTGGACATGGGGAGGAGCATGTCCTCCGGGGTGAATGTGATGGACTCCGTACTGGCGACGGCGGCCTCTACTTGCACTTCTGCTAGGCAGGTTTCATATTGTGCTGGAGTTTGTAGGGCTGTAATCAACGCCTTTCTAGTCTCTTCACTTAAAGACAAGATTTCCCAAACACTAAAACGTGTTGGGATCTTCTTGAGTAGCTTGATAATCCTGCCTTCGGCTTCAACATCATCCAGTTTCAGCTTTTCTTTGTCTTTTGCGCCGCCTTTGGCTTGGAGTTCGGTAATAGAACCACTTTGCTCGTCGACGGTCCTTTCTTGCACAGTTGAGAGTTTAGGTGGCATTTTGGCTTGCTCTTCAGCTGCCAAAACTCGGCAAATGATGGGACTATGCCCCGGTCCTTCATTAGCATAAAGCCCTGGGGGAGGTGGAAATTGTGCCCTCGGACTTCAGGTTCCGGGATTTTGTAGGAGGTTTCCCCCCAAAGGACGATATTTTGATTGGCTGGGGAAGGCGCCCCCATTTCTTTCCGGACCTTGTATGAACTCTTGACCTGAAGCCCCGACTTGATTAACGTCATTCGGGGGAGGGTAGAATTCATCTTCCTCATGGTGCTCTGCTAGACCTAGCAGAGAAGAGATGGTGCTGCATGAGAGAGTTGCAACTACCTTCCTTCTTGGATCTTCTTTCTTTTTCTTTTGTTTTGGCTTCGCAGCTTCTTGCCCCCAGAACAAATCTTCTTGGGGTTGAGGCTTCTCTGTTCAGCAAATGCCTCAAGGGTCAACTTCTCGAGCTCCTCCCACGACACATACTCTTGTAGTCGGACGGGGTGCCTGTCCGGGTTCATACTCATCTAGTTCATCAATTAGCGCCTGCAAGCGCTCAAGCGAAGGGTTGCCCCCTCTGTATAATGGGAGAGGCGTTTGACGCCTTCTGTTGCCGGGGTTTCTTTGAATGACAACCCGGGGCTCTATTGGATGCCATACCGGGGTGACAACTGGTGCCGGGGGCTGAGGCGTCACTCCTCGAATATGTACCTTTGGAGCCGGCTTCTTCTCTGGCCTCTTCTTCATCTTATTGGGCACTTTCTGCCACTCCTCCTGCTCCCTGACCGGGGTGAGGATAAGACTCTCATAAGTTTTCTCCGTGCTGGCCTCGGAGATTTCTTCTGGTAACTGTTGATATATGGAGATCACGTTAGTTGCAGCTTGCCGGGCGGGCAGTTCATGTGGCTGGGGCGGATCGACTTTGTAGTCCCCCATCTGCAATTCTCCTTTCTTAATCAGAGACTCCATGATGTCTTTGAATACATAGCAGTCCTCGAGGGGATGCCCCAGGATCTGGTGGTACAGACAGTACCGGGGATCGTCCTTCTTTGCCGCTTGATCAGGCCTTTTTGGTGTTGGCAGGGTAATCTTGTTGTACTTGATACCCCAGTCGAACAGTGTCTTGGTCTTTTCTTTGGGGAAAGAATACAACTTCCTCATCTTATCCTGGAAAGGGATGACCTTTCTCTTCTGTTCACTTTTGTTGTTGGAGGTTCCGGCTGCCGCTTCGCCTCATCTCTTTGCTTTTCGAATGTTTTGAGGTCTACTGCGTGGACCTCCTTTCCCGTGGGCTTCTTATCAACGGCTTGTTCTTTGACTTGTGAATGAATTGGCGGGGTATTTGGTCATGAACGCCTCAATTTCCGCCACTATGTTGTTTAATCTGTCAAATGACCGGATTTCCACTCCAATCATTCTTTCCAGCAATTCCCTCTTCAAATTTTGCTTGCAGATTTGCACGGCATCTTCTTGGTGAGGGGGGAGTTTGCACCTCATGCTGAGATTCCTCCACCTCTGGATATAATCTAGTGCGGATTCATTGCTCTTCTGCCCGGTAGCATAGAGTTCGGCCACTGTACCTCCCTCTCGGCAATGTAGAATCTCTCCCTAAATTTCTTTTGCATGTCGGTCCAGTCAGATATGGACCCTGCTGGCAGACTGGAATACCATTCAAATGCCAGGCTCGTTAGGGAGGAGCCGAAGAACTTCAGCAAGTATGATTCATCGGTTGCTAAAATCTCCCATCACATTGATGTAATAGGCAATGTGTTCTTTTGGAGATCCTCGCCCGTTGAATTTGTCGAACTTCGGGGGTTTGGTGACACCTGGAGGCAATCTTTTTACGGCATGGTATGCTGGTAAGGTACCCTATATGCATCAAAAAGCCATTTGCTCCCCATCTCCTCGTTCAGCGAGCTTCATGTCAATTAGCTGCTCTACCATGAGCTTGTTGATGGCGGCTGGGTCCACTTGTTGAGGGTAGAAGTGGGCCGGTTGATTGTTAGGAGTGTTGATAATAGCCACTGGCGGTACCAGGGGCGGCTCTTGATTTTCCAGTTGCTGCTCAGGAGTATGAGCAGGCAATGGCTGTTGTTGCACAGAATGAGCTTGCTGTGGCTGATATGGTTGATGCTGCTGTTGGAAGAACTGCGGCTGCAAGAGTTGTGTGTTGAGCCTGTGAGCATGGCTGCTGAGCGTAGCCACAGGGGATGGTCGTGGCTGTTCACTTGCTGGCCGCATGATGGTGCGTTGAGCCGAAGCCTCAATTGACCCTACGGTCCTTTGAGGGGTCTCTCCTGAGCCCTCCACTTCTCGGGATGCTTGTCCCTCAGTTCCTTTACCTCTAATCTGCCGTTTGAGCTCTGCGATCTCGGTTGATATTGCTGCAACAATTCCATGACGGCTGGATCTATGGGTGCAGCAAGAGGGATCTGTTGCAAGGTGCCCCCAGAAGTTGCATCTGGTGGTGGTGGTGGAGGAATGTCATCATTGCCCCCACTGCCCTGGGCGGTGACCATATTGGCACTGACCGCTACCATTTGTGTTGTGGGCGCATTTTCACGTCCATATGCGGCTGCTAGGGCCGCTGCCGCTGCTACCCTCCTGGTGACAGCACCAGGTCTTCCGCCAATTCTACTAACTCTTCGTTCCCAGCGGGTAAAGCCCCATATCGGCCCCACACGCCGGCCATGTGGCACGAGAAGATTTTGAGGTTCCCGTACGGTCTTTTTCAACCCTTCGGGAAGGGAAGGTCAGTCTTTTAAAAACTGATATCCGGGGTTTGGATCCCCTCGGCTGCTCATGGCCGTGTTCACAAGGAACATCATTTTCACCCGAACTGCTCTCAGCTTCGGCTCGTGGATCTTCTGTGGCTCTTGATGGTCTCAACCTCTGCAGAGGAGAAGTGTTGAGGCCGAGTACATGGTCGCATGACCTATGGATCTTTTCCTGACGGCACTGGCGTGCGGCCATAACAGCAGGCGTCGGTCGACCCCCCCGAACAGTCGGGATGTGAGCGGATCGGCGCAGCTCCCTTCTCTTGTCATGAAAGCGGGCATAAGCACATGCCCCCCCTTGTTGGACTCTTGTTTTGAAACCTTTAGGTGGCCTCTGGCGGTTTGGGGCTTCCGCAGTGGCTGTTTCTCTTGGCGCCTCTTCTTCCCTTGGTTTGGCTTCTTCAAGCCTGTTCTTTTGGGTCTTTTTAGGCCTCCAGATTTGTTTGAACTTGGCGGGCCTAGGGGCCATCTTGCCCTTGAAGGTTTTGGCCATTTCTGTCTTTCCTGCCAAAGCCTGAAACGAATTCTTCACGGGCACTGCAGCTGTGACCCGTTCTGGTATGGCTTCAGTTTTCCTAGCCTGCAGGTGAATCCTTAGATCCCCGATTCGCACGCTTTTTCTTGATTCGTGCTCGGCGAGTGACAATGTTCTTAGCTTCTGTTACTTGTTGAGGACATCTATCGACCTTCTTTCCTTTGTTCCTGTTAACGGGCCACGCTCCACATGATGAACGTGGCAGCCTAGCTCTTTGGTGATCCCTTTGGCTTTGGCTTGCTGTTCAGCTCCAGCTTCAGCTTCCTCCTTGGCTTTTGTTTCTGCTTCAGCTTCTGGGTGGAGGATGTCGACGAATGCGACCCCAAGAAGTTGGGGAACTCCACCACCGGAGGAAAGCTTCCAAAGCGGGTTGAGACGGCGAGGTAACCATACCTCGCATGGTCTTGGACGACTAGAGGTCCGAAGCGTACTCCCGCCATTGTCTTTAGTACCCTGTTAATCAATTCAAAATGATAGTCAGTATCAATTATGTAAGGCCACATGGCTTTTCTATTCTGGCGAAGAGATGAAGGGAAGTTTGGTCCCACCGGGCGTGCCACGCTGTGGAAATGGAATTTAAAATTAAAAAAAAAAATTCTATTTATCATGTTGTCTCATGTTCTCATGGATGCATGCGTATTGCTAATCCAAATCCCACGAATGCTACGCGAGCAATGACGACGTGAGATGATCGGCAATCGCACAGCGCGGGCGTGCCAGTCACCGAGGTGACAATAAATGTTCTGCCTCCGAGAGTCGGGGACTTTGAGTTTATTGTGCGCACCGTTTGACTTCGTCAAACGAAAGTAAGTGTCGGGTCCTGAACCAAGATCCCGCCATTGCCTGAACGCAACGACGTTAATTACATCTCTTTAGAAAGAGAAAACCCTTGATTAATCGCCAGAATAGAAGGTCTTATGGCCTAAGTCGGGACATCCGATAAAAGGCGCAAAATAAAACTACAAGATGTAGTTAGTTGCAAGAGAGTGAATGTATGTGTGTGCTTTTCATCCTTTAAGGTCAATTTGCACACTTGTTTATTTATTTGTTCTTTTGTCTATTGTGCAAAAATCTTTTATTTGGTAATGCAAGAGATTTGACATGCTTTGATTGTCAATTTTTTCATGGTTCGATCTCATTTGACTCTTATATGCCCAAACGTTGTCATGCACAATCCATTTCATTCGGCAAGCAAAACGATTCGGCGGCTAAAACCATTCAGCAAAGGGAATCAGCAAAAGCGAATCGGCAGCCAGACCATTCAGCAAAGGTGAATCAGCGGAGAGCGAATCGGCAGCCAGGCCATCAGCGGGGGTGAATCAGTAAGACTGAATCGGCAGCCAGGCCATTCAGCAAAGGGGGATCAGCAGGACTGAATCGGCAGCCAGGGCATTCAGCAGGGGTGAATCAGCAGGAGCGAATCGGCAGCCAGGCCATTCAGCAAAGGGAATCAGCAGGAGCGAATCGGCAGCCAGGCCATTCAGTAAGGGTGAATCGGCAGCACTGTTCACAGACCAAAATGATTCGGCAGCCCTTGCAACGCACAAAACGCGTGGGAAACGGAGGATCCGAAGGCCGGGTCAGGAGGGAATGGCACCCAAACCACGAAAGGGCTCTGTTCGATTCCGGACGGGGCGTGGGAATCAAGTTGTCCGGCCCTTTGGTCCAAAATACCAATCCGCAGTGATTCTGCGGCCCTATTTGTGCATGGTTCTTGGAATCCGGGAGGAACCAGAACTGACAGACGGGATGGCGGCACCCACAATATGTATGGACACCGTCTATGAGCTCGGATCGGGTACGGGGACGGACTATCCGACCCTTCATGTTCAAAGTCACTCGGAAAAGTGATTCGGTAGCACTTCGGGGACACAGTTCTCAAAATCCGGAGATGATCTGAGCGTCCGGTCGGGCTGACGGGCTATTCAACATATGGAGACCCCATCTATGGGCCTGAACGGGCATGGGTACTGGATACTGAACCCTTCATGTTCAAAACCATCCGGAAAAGTGAATCGGCAGTACTTCGGGGCACGATTCTCAAAATCCGGAGATGATCTGAGCGTCCAGCCGGGCTATTCAACATATGGAGAATCCATCCATGGGCCTGAACCGGGCATGGGTACTGGATACCGAACCCTTCATGTTCAAAGTCACCCGAAAAAGTGATTCGGCAGCACTTCGGAGGCACGGTTCTCAAATTCGGAGATGATCTGAGCGTCCGGTTGGGCTGACGGGCTATTCAACATATGAAGAATCCATCTATGGGCCTGAACCAGGCATGGGTACTGGATACCGAACCCTTAATGTTCAAAACCACCCGGAAAAGTGATTCGGCAGCACTTCGGAGGCACGGTTCTCAAAATCCAGAGATGATTCGAGCGTCCAGCTGGGCTGACGGGCTATTCAACACATGAAGAATACACCCATGGGCCTGAACCGGGCATGGGTACTGGATACCGAACCCTTTATGTTCAAAGCCACCGGGAAAGTGAATCGGCAGCACTTCGGAGGCACGGACCTCAAAATCCGGAGATGATCTGAGCGTCCAGCCGGGCTGACGGGCTATTCAACATATGAAGAATCCATCCATGGGCCTGAACCGGGCATGGGTACTGGATACCGAACCCTTGTTCAAAGCCACCCGGGAAAGTGAATCGGCAGCACTTCGGAGGCACGGTCCTCAAAATCGGAGATGATCTGAGCGTCCAGCCGGGCTGACAGGCTATTCAACATATGAAGAATCCATCTATGGGCCTGAACGGGCATGGGTACTGAATACCGAACCCTCATGTTCAAAGTCACCCGGAAAAGTGATTCGGCAGCACTTCGGGGACACGGTTCTCTAAACACGCGCAGCGTTTGGGCGTCCCGCTGGGCTGACGGGCTATTCAACATATGGAGAATCCATCCATGGGTCTGAACCGGGCATGGGTATAATATACCGAACCCTTCATGTTCAAAGTCACCCGGAAAAGTGATTCGGCAGCACTTCGGAGACACGGTTCTCAAAACACGTGCAGCGTTTGGGCGTCCCGCTGGAAACACAGATCATTTGGCATATAATGCCGCCCCTCATAAGCCTGAACATGACCCAGGTGTTAGCCACCTAACCCTTGATGTTCAAAGTCTCATAAGAAAACGAATCGGCAGGGTTGGGACAGTGAGACATGAACAGTGATAAGGGGATTTGAACAGTGCTCTGTCTGCCCTTAGACCCACCAGGGGAGGTACATATATGACCTTATATGATCCCCTAGATTGGGCCTTCAAGACTCACGGTTAATGCACAAGAAAAATCTGAATAAGAAAGCACCGAATAAGGGAACTTGCTACAGTAAGTATGCTGTGGCAATGAGTATTTTTCTCATGGGCCGCCCTTGGTGGGCTGAGAAATACTCAGTAGCTCCTCCATGGTCCATATGAGCTACAGGAGTCTCATGCTCTGTCACGTCACGACATTTAATATGCCCATAAATGCCAGAACGTGAACGAACGAGAAATCAAGAGTACAATTAAACTAATTGAACAAGAAATTTGCTGAGGCTTCACTAAATATAATATATTATTCACCCTTCAATAGGTGTTACATGGTTTCTGATTTACAATCTCAAAAAATAAAATGACGCCATGGTTGGTCTCTCCACACACAAATCCCGAAGTTTCCGCCTTCTAGAATTATAGGTACCTGAAATAGTAGGATTTGGTGAGCTAACTAGCCCAGTAGAATTCAATTCCTTGAATTAAGAAGGATTCACATGTATGATCTCAAGATAAGAACATGAACATTATTAACAATGGGTGTTCAAAGCTATAAACGAATGATTCAATTCAATAACACATGAAGAACCAAGGTAATATAGGAGCATGATCAATAACTCAGGATGTCACTTAGTTTAGAATCAAGCACTTATTCACACACACGTGTATTATGATGACTAATCAAACCACTTAATGATGCATGCCAACATCCACTGTCCTCATCGCCCCCGCGCGGCCACTGACGAATTCGGGCGCTCCCCCCAGGACTGAACCAGCCCTTTATTTGCCAGGCATATTACTCAAATGAGTCCCAAAGACTCGCAACTCGTCATCATAACACACTCATTATTGTAATGAGTCAAGGATACAAGGATTTTACTCATAGTTACTCAAGATTTGCACACAAGAACCAAGGAACTTTGGTTCCTTCACTGATTTCAAAAATTGATAGTTTCACAAGCACAATTTTGTTCGGAACTTGGAAAATAGTTCAAGGAAAAAGGAAAGATCACATGACTGGTTTTAGTAGAGGTTAGATAGTAAAAACCACAAACTATAGGTAGACTATTAGTTGAAGCAATTGGGTAGGATTTACAATGAAGAACGGAGTCAAAATAAGGCTAGAAACAAGGTTCAGTCAAGACCTGTCGACAGGCCTTGGTCTGCTGTCGACAGAGGCTGCACTGCCAGAGCTGGTTTTCAGTTCTGAGTGCATCTGTCGACAGCAAGCTAGGGCCTGTCGACAGGTACACTCAGTCTGAAGTTTTGGGTTCTGGCCAGAGGTTCCTGTCGACAGGCAGACCTTCGTCTGTCGACAGGGGCTGTGTAAACTTTGAAAGCTAGTCCATTCAACCTCTAATGGTTCTATAAAGTTTCTCTAACATTCCTAACATGATTAGGACTTTGGACAAGTATGATTTCAGTTCTATAGCTCAACGTAACATGACAAGAAAATGAAAGAAAGAACAGGGGATATGATGCACATAGATGCTCAACAAGAAGACAAATTCGAGGGGAAATTACTGAAAGAGTAATTCCCTTAAAACTCTCTTTCCTACTTTCATCATTCATTTATCAAGGCACACTCACTAGAGACTTTCATAGTTTCTCAAAGGTTCAACTTCTAAGAAGAACAAGAACTATCATAGTTCACTCTACACTACACAACGGAATCAATATGATTTCAGATTTTAAACAAGTTGAGGTGAAGAAGGGATAATAGGAACTTCTCATGGCTTGAGGACTAACTATAATATGATGAAAGATTCAGTTTCTACCATGAACATATTTTCTGAACTGAGAATGACAGACACATGATAAGAATCACTTCAAGCAATTAATCTAGAAGTGGAAAGAAAGAGGATTAGGAAATGAATCCTACACTTATACATGGATCTCTTAACATGAAGGAGTTATAAGAACAAGAAGAAAGAGGATTAGGAAATGGTGTGTTGCCTCTCATGACCAAACACTAAATTAAACATGATGAAGGCTCAATTCTTGTCATGGAGCTACTTCCTGAATCTGGAAAATAGCTTGCACATGGTGAAGGATTACCTCAAACTATTGAACTAAGTTGAGGTGTAGGAAGAAGAATGGGATGGAAGTGAATCCTACAGACACACAACTAAAACATGATTATAGGGGATGGATACACAGTTTCAAAAGAGATTCACAAGTTTTAAGCAGTAAGTAGGTGATCATGACCTCTTTAACAAGTGTGGGAGTCAAGAATTTAGAGAAGAGTGGGAAAGGAAGAGAATTCTACCTTGCTTTTAGAGAGATGAAGACTCACACCTCCCCCTTAACAGAGAAACCCACAACTAGTAGGTGGAAGAGATGGTAAGTTTGGAAACACAGCTGCAACAAGGGTGGAAGCAACAGCAGTAGCCACGGCTGCAGCACCTCCAACAGGAACAACAGAAATAGCAGCTCCAACAGAAAACGATGACTTCCTCCACAATTCACCCACTACAAGGGACTGAAAAACATAGTAGCCACAGGAGCAGATCTAAACGGTTCGCAAGCTGGGTATTAGGGGGTTTTTATAGCCCTCAACGCAGGCCATGCATGATGGCACGATAGCCATCAAGGTGTCAAAGTTGTAATCTCCTTAAACCATGTCTGGACACGTTTGCCATGCAAGTTACAAGGTTTACACCTAAGGGGTGTACGTGTTGATCCCATTACCATGTGAGCTGGCCTTCCCAGGGTCACCCACGTAAGCCTCCTGAAAATTCCAGAAAATCCAAACCGTAAATGGACCATAATTCGGCTGGCCCAAAGATCTTTCTATAAACATATCCAAATGATGTCTGTTTGTCTTGAAATTTCTACCATAAGCTAATGTGATGGTTTTACAAATTATGGCAATTTTTATTTAATTTTTAGATTTTATTTTACACTAGGTGAAAAATCACCTGGAAAATGGTCGCGTCGACTGTACCTTGAAATCCGTACGTCGAAAAATTCAGATAATTACATATTTAATTTCTCCACATTTTTCTGGAAATTATGATGTTCTCAGATTTTTATTTCGTTGTCGTTTTCCGGTATCGCCCTGTGGAGGCACGCACTTCGAGGTACGATACTGGGATAACGTTCATTACTACTAATTAAGTCTATCATCTAATTATCACAATTTAATAACAACCCTAAGGTATTTTAACCAAATATTTCTATTTTCTTAACATTTTAAATTTCTGGGGCGTTACAACTCTCTCCCACTAAAAAGAGTTTGGTCCTCCAAACTTCTTGACTTAGTTTGGATGGATCACAAAGATGTAAGTTTTCAGTTTTTGGAATCTTTATCTATTTCAGATTAGTTTCACTAATCTTATTATGATTACCATACTATACACTTTCTATAACACGACATCATTAGTTGATGGAAATCTGAATATTAGTTAGCATTTTTTTAAAATCTTATGAAGGCATGTGATGAACAGGGGTTCATTGGTACATGCTGCTACATTCTTATTTCTGGTAGTAGTATATTACTCCTAAGATTTCTTTTATCAAGGAATAACTATAACCCTCATAGAGTTATATGAGTACATATTCCCTTGAAAAGGTAATAAGGTTTGATGAGTAAAGATAGACAACGAGAATTTTATTTATCACATAAGATTTCCAGTACAGAACTCCATAATCAGCCTTGTAAAATTACATTGATTGGCAAAACTTACCGACAAAACTTACCAAGTTTTATCCTGCTACAACAACTAAATTCAAGCACTTCTTACTATACTCTAATCCTATTAACTTATACATAAAAGTACTTCTAATAACTTCAATCACTTTTCTTCGTGGCTTCAAGTTTTCCTGAACTCTTGTCTTTGCTCTGAGAGAGTACAGGACATTCTGAGATCCGATGCTCTAGACTTCCGCACTTTAAACACGCTCCTAGTCTCCGCCAGCAGTTCTCTTTGATGTGGCCTGATTTGTGACAAGATGCACAAGCTTCGTTTGCTTTTTTTTGGCCTTCTTACTCTTTTTGTTCTCATTGCTCCGCTTCATCTTCTGTTTGCCAGCTATTTTTCTATCATTGGGGAGAACTGTCTTCTTCCGTATAGACACTGTAATACTCACTGTTTCTTGAGAGTTTGGATTACGAATGCTCTTATGCAGTTTCATTTTTCCTTGGTTATCAACGGGAACTACCCGCTCTAAGGATTGAGCAAGGTTGTCCATTGCATGTTGAACCTCTTTCCATTGTGCTTCTTCTCCCATTACGCTGGTTGAGCAAACAAATTAAATTTAGTTAGTTAATCATGTGATTTAAAACTCAGCTTTTCTGATTCATATAATGTTACAGTATGTATCTGGTTATTTGACACATTAATTTCCATGATTAAATGGTGCCTTCTTCTTGTAGGATCTCAAGATATGACAGATGATTTATGTTGTGTTCATGGTTTTCATATATCTATCTAAATAAAAACAATATTTAACGCAAGTCTTCTATAGCATATGAAAATTCATAAAATCAAAAGGTCTATTAGTTGTGTTGACAATGATTACCTCTTAGGTTGACACTATATGGAGATCAGGTTAACACTAGTTAAGTTTCTAATTAATACATAGAGAAAGATACAACTTGAGATTAACTCCAAGTGGAAGTTAAGTTGACTATACTCATATATGAGGTTGATATTGGGATATTACAAAATCAACTCTACGTGATGGATAGTTAATCAAAACTACAATCACCTAATTGAGGTTGACTCTTAGAAGACATGAAGTTAACACGATTGATACTTTTCTACTGATTCCAAGTTCAATTGTTTGTGTGCATTAACATACCATGTTGTTATTACTTAAAGCAAAACTTTAGGATTTAACTCAACTATGAGACAATTGATTCTTATGTTATAGTTAGAAGGAAAATTTTGATGAGTTTAAGCCTATAGAGGATATAATGGAAGTTCAAGGAGTCATTTCACTAAGTCCAAATTCTTGGCAATGTATTTGCATATCCTCGCATTTCTTCAAAATTCTTCCTAATTAAATATTTCCTACTTCTTTTCTTCACTATTTTGTTTGTTGTCTATTCCAATAGACATATGCCTATTCAATCCTACACTGTGCGTATATGGTTTGTGAGATTTAAAACGATCTCAAAACTTGAGTCATCAATTGTGTGAGTATTCCACACATTCGAGTTATTAAAGAGTTTCACTTGATTTAGTGAGGGATGGAGATAAATGAGGAATAACTGATTCATTTCAATGGTATAATAATTTAGAATCCAAGAACATGGGAAAGTCAACGGAAAAATATATCACGAGGATGGTCATGAATATATATGATTGGTTGAACAATTCATTTACTAATTCTTATTTAGAATCGGAGATAATAACATATCAATGTACAAGTCATATTAAGGTAAATTAAGAAATTAGCAGGTTTGACTTTTCCTTCAGTAGGAGAGGGCTCCCTTGGAGAAGTCATATGGGTGTTAACCATTTTTCACCGGACCTTGGATTTTTAACATTCTAGTAGGTTTATTCGAATTATGAAATTTTTAGGTAGGCCAAATTGTGAGAAATTAGAAAGACGCTATTTTGATGGAATCGCAAAAATCGCATTTTCTTCTTCGGTGGGAGAGTTGACTTTTTATTGGTAAGAGATATGATTTTTCTATATTTTTATTGGATTCAAATGGGGGGTACTTCCTATTTACATGTAATATCTTAAATAAAGTATGAGTTCAGTCTTACAAGGGTCCTGCTGACTCTTCTGACTGAACCTGCTAACTGAAGAAGGATCAGTTCAACACAACTGGTGTCTGTCGACAGCTAGAAAATGGCTGTCGACAGATGACAACAGACAGAGCAAGGTTTTTCTGGTTCTGAGGGTATCTGTCGACAGACCAGAGTCGGCTGTCGACAGGTGAAGGACATCTGTCGACAGATCAAGGCTATCTGTCGACAGTTACTGACAGTTTGTATTTCTGGGTTCTGGAAGCATGGTCCCTGTCGACAGGTGACTTCTAGCTGTCGACAGGTGAGATCTAAATTTCAGAAATGTGATAAAACTACCACATAAAATTCTACCAAGTGTTTATGAGTCCTTACATGATTGGTCACATTAAAATGGTCTTAATTCTAGTTCTATCACCATATTTTATGAGGGAGACAAGTAGGACAATATGGATACACTATGGCATGGAAATCTAAAACAAAATGATAACTAGAAGTGCAACACTTCCTAACAACCTTTTCTTGCTTCTAATGGAGTAAGTTTCATAGTATGCTTGAGTCATAACAAAACTCTAGCTAAAGCATGATCACAATGGATAGGAAACAAACCTAATGATGCTTTCAGATTTAAGGACAAATATAAACATGGGTTTACACGGATGAAGGAACTACAAGCATGAAGTTAGGAAAGTGGAGAAGAATCATAGGGAAAAACCTACCTCTAAATTTTCATTTCATACTCAATAAAATCTATATCCAACTATACTTATCTAGTTTAACCTTAGGCTTTCTACCCATCCTCACAGGTCACTACAGGATGTTGAGATAATAATCATTTAAACCTCAACCAATGCTCTGATACCATTCTGTCACGTCACGACATTTAATATGCCCATAAATGCCGGAACGTGAACGAACGGAAATCAAGAGTACAATTAACTAATTGAACAAGAAATTTGCTCCGAGGCTTCACTAAATATAATATATTATTCACCCTTCAATAGGTGTTACATGGTTTCTGATTTACAATCTCAAAAAATAAAATGACGCCATGGTTGGTCTCTCCACACACAAATCCCGAAGTTCCGCCTTCTAGAATTATAGGTACCTGAAATAGTAGGATTTGGTGAGCTAACTAGCCCAGTAGAATTCAATTCCTTGAATTAAGAAGGATTCACAGGTATGATCTCAAGATAAGAACATGAACATTATTAACAATGGGTGTTCAAAGCTATGAACGAATGAGTCAATTCAATAACACATGAAGAACCAAGGTAATATAGGAGCATGATCAATAACTCAGGATGTCACTTAGTTTAGAATCAAGCACTTATTCACACACACGTGTATTATGATGACTAATCAAACCACTTAATGAGATGCATGCCAACATCCACTGTCCTCATCGCCCCCGCGCGGCCACTGACGAATTCGGGCGCTCCCCCCAGGACTGAACCAGCCCTTTATTTGCCAGGCATATTACTCAAATGAGTCCCAAAGACTCGCAACTCGTCATCATAACACACTCATTATTGTAATGAGTCAAGGATACAAGGATTTTACTCATAGTTACTCAAGATTTGCACACAAGAACCAAGGAACTTTGGTTCCTTCACTGATTTCAAAAATTGATAGTTTCACAAGCACAATTTTGTTCGGAACTTGGAGAAATAGTTCAAGGAAAAAGGAAAGATCACATGACTGGTTTTAGTAGAGGTTTAGATAGTAAAAACCACAAACTATAGGTAGACTATTAGTTGAAGCATTGGGTAGGATTTACAATGAAGAACGGAGTCAAAATAAGGCTAGAAACAAGGTTCAGTCAAGACCTGTCGACAGGCCTTGGTCTGCTGTCGACAGAGGCTGGACTGCCAGAGCTGGTTTTCAGTTTGAGTGCATCTGTCGACAGCAAGCTAGGGCCTGTC
The DNA here is from genome assembly GCA_014218235.1 of Colocasia esculenta. Taxonomy (NCBI): domain Eukaryota; kingdom Viridiplantae; phylum Streptophyta; class Magnoliopsida; order Alismatales; family Araceae; genus Colocasia; species Colocasia esculenta. The sequence goes on from CM024760.1 coordinate 171,704,573, forward strand.
GACAGGTACACTCAGTCTGAAGTTTCTCGTTTTGGCCAGAGGTTCCTGTCGACAGGCAGACCTTCGTCTGTCGACAGGGGTTGTGTAAACTTTCTGAAAGCTAGTCCATTCAACCTCTAATGGTTCTATAAAGTTTCTCTAACATTCCTAACATGATTAGGACTTTGGACAAGTATGATTTCAGTTCTATAGCTCAACGTAACATGACAAGAAAATGAAAGAAAGAACAGGGGATATGATGCACATAGATGCTCAACAAGAAGACAAATTCGAGGGGAAATTACTGAAAGAGTAATTCCCTTAAAACTCTCTTTCCTACTTTCATCATTCATTTATCAAGGCACACTCACTAGAGACTTTCATAGTTTCTCAAAGGTTCAACTTCTAAGAAGAACAGAACTATCATAGTTCACTCTACACTACACAACGGAATCAATATGATTTCAGATTTTAAACAAGTTTAGGTGAAGAAGGGATAATAGGAACTTCTCATGGCTTGAGGACTAACTATAATATGATGAAAGATTCAGTTTCTACCATGAACATATTTTCTGAACTGAGAATGACAGACACATGATAAGAATCACTTCAAGCAATTAATCTAGAAGTGGAAAGAAAGAGGATTAGGAAATGAATCCTACACTTATACATGGATCTCTTAACATGAAGGAGTTATAAGAACAAGAAGAAAGAGGATAGGAAGGAATGGTGTGTTGCCTCTCATGACCAACAAATAAATTAAAAATGATGCATGGAGGCTCAATTCTTGTCATGGAGCTACTTCCTGAATCTGGAAAATAGCTTGCACATGGTGAAGGATTACCTCAAACTATTGAACTAAGTTGAGGTGTAGGAAGAAGAATGGGATGGAATGAATCCTACAGACACACAACTAAAACATGATTATAGGGGATGGATACACAGTTTCAAAAGAGATTTCACAAGTTTTAAGCAAGTAAGAGGTGATCATGACCTCTTTAACAAGTGTGGAGTCAAGATTTAGAGAAGAGTGGGAAAGGAAGAGAATTCTACCTTGCTTTTAGAGAGATGAAGACTCACACTCCCCCTTAACAGAGAAACCCACAACTAGTAGGTGGAAGAGATGATAAGCTTGGAAACACAGCTGCAACAAGGGTGGAAGCAACAGCAGTAGCCACAGCTGCAGCACCTCCAACAGGAACAACAGAAATAGCATCTCCAGTAGTAACACTTTCAACAGAAGCAACAACTCCAACAGAAAACGATGACTTCCTCCACAATTCACCCACTACAAGGGACTGGAAAACATAGTAGCAACAGGAGCAGATCTAAACGGTTCGCAAGCTGGGTATTAGGGGGTTTTTATAGCCCTCAAGCAGGCCATGCATGATGGCACGATAGCCATCAAGGTGTCAAAGTTGTAATCTCCTTAAACCATGTCTGGACACGTTTGCCATGCAAGTTACAAGGTTTACACCTAAGGGGTGTACGTGTTGATCCCATTACCATGTGAGCTGGCCTTCCCAGGGTCACCCACGTAAGCCTCCTGAAAATTCCAGAAAATCCAAACGTAAATGGACCATAATTCGGCTGGCCCAAAGATCTTTCTATAAACATATCCAAATGATGTCTGTTTGTCTTGAAATTTCTACCATAAGCTAATGTGATGGTTTTACAAATTATGGCAATTTTTATTAATTTTAGATTTTATTTTACACGAGGTGAAAAATCACCTGGAAAATGGTCGCGTCGACTGTACCTTGAAATCCGTACGTCGGAAAAATTCAGATAATTACATATTTAATTTCTCCACATTTTTCTGGAAATTATGATGTTCTCAGATTTTTATTTCGTTGTCGTTTTCGGTATCGCCCTGTGGAGGCACGCACTTCGAGGTACGATACTGGGATAAAGTTCATTACTACTAATTAAGTCTATCATCTAATTATCACAATTTAATAACAACCATAAGGTATTTTAACCAATTTATTTCTATTTTCTTAACATTTTAAATTTCTGGGGCGTTACAACTCTCTCCCACTAAAAAGAGTTTGGTCCTCCAAACTTCTTGACTTAGTTTGGATGGATCACAAAGATGTAAGTTTTCAGTTTTTGGAATCTTTATCTATTCAGATTAGTTTCACTAATCTTATTATGATTACCATACTATACACTTTCTATAACACGACATCATTAGTTGATGGAAATCTGAATATAGTTAGCATTTTTTTAAAATCTTATGAAGGCATGTGATGAACAGGGGTTCATTGGTACATGCTGCTACATTTCTTATTTCTGGTAGTAGTATATTACTTCCTAAGATTTCTTTTATCAAGGAATAACTATAACCCTCATAGAGTTATATGAGTACATATTCCCTTGAAAATGTAATAAGGTTTGATGAGTAAAGATAGACAACGAGAATTTTATTTATCACATAAGATTTCCAGTACAGAACTCCATAATCAGCCTTGTAAAATTACATTGATTGGCAAAAACTTACGACAAAACTTACCAATTATCCTGCTACAACAACTAAATTCAAGCACTTCTTATTATACTCTAATCCTATAACTTATACATAAAAGTACTCTAATAACTTCAATCACTTTTCTTCGTGGCTTCAAGTTTTCTTGAACTCTTGTCTTTGCTCTGAGAGAGTACAGGACATTCTGAGATCCGATGCTCTAGACTTCCGCACTTTAAACACGCTCCTAGTCTCCGCCAGCAGTTCTCTTTGATGTGGCCTGATTTGTGACAAGATGCACAAGCTTCGTTTGCTTTCTTTTTGGCCTTCTTGCTCTTTTTGTTCTCATTGCTCCGCTTCATCTTCTGTTTGCCAGCTATTTTTCTATCATTGGGGAGAACTGTCTTCTTCCGTATAGACACTGTAATACCCATGTTTCTTGAGAGTTTGGATTACGAATGCTCTTATGCAGTTTCATTTTTCCTTGGTTATCAACGGGAACTACCCGCTCTAAGGATTGAGCAAGGTTGTCCATTGCATGTTGAACCTCTTTCCATTGTGCTTCTTCTCCCATTACGCTGGTTGAGCAAACAAATTAAATTTAGTTAGTTAATCATGTGATTTAAAACTCAGCTTTTCTGATTCATATAATGTTACAGTATGTATCTGGTTATTTGACACATTAATTTCCATGATTAAATGGTGCCTTCTTCTTGTAGGATCTCAAGATATGACAGATGATTTATGTTGTGTTCATGGTTTTCATATATCTATCTAAATAAAACAAATATTTAACGCAAGTCTTCTATAGCATATGAAAATTCATAAAATCAAAAGGTCTATTAGTTGTGTTGACAATGATACCTCTTAGGTTGACACTATATGGTGATCAGGTTAACACTAGTTAAGTTTCTAATAATAATACATAGAGAAAGATACAACTGAGATTAACTCCAAGTGGAAGTTAAGTTGACTATACTCATATATGAGGTTGATATTGGGATATTACAAAATCAACTCTACGTGATGGATAGTTAATCAAAACTACAATCACCTAATTGAGGTGACTCTTAGAAGACATGAAGTTAACACGATTGATACTTTCCTACTGATTCCAAGTTCAATTGTTTGTGTGCATTAACATACCATGTTGTTTATTACTTAAAGCAAAACTTTAGGATTTAACTCAACTATGAGACAATTGATTCTTATGTTATAGTAAGAAGGAAAATTTTGATGAGTTTAAGCCTATAGAGGATATAATTGGAAGTTAAGGAGTCATTTCACTAAGTCCAAATTCTTGTGCAATGTATTTGCATATCCCGCATTTCTTCAAAATTCTTCCTAATTAAATATTTCCTACTTCTTTTCTTCACTATTTTTTTAGTTGTCTATTCCAATAGACATATGCCTATCAATCCTACACTGTGCGTATATGGTTTGTGAGATTTAAAACGATCTCAAAACATTGAGTCATCAATTGTGTGAGTATTCCACACATTCGAGTTATTAAAGAGTTTCACTTGATTTAGTGAGGGATGGGATAAATGAGGAAAATGATTCATTTCAATGGTATAATATTTAGAATCCAAGAACATGGGAAAGTCAACGGAAAAATATATCACGAGGATGGTCATGAATATATATGATTGGTTGAACAATTCATTTACTAATTCTTATTTAGAATCGGAGATAATAACATATCAATGTACAAGTCATATTAAGGTAAATTAAGAAATTAGCACGTTTGACTTTCCTTTAGTAGGAGAGGGCTCCCTTGGAGAAGTCATATGGGTGTTAACCATTTTTCACCGGATCTTGGATTTTTAACATTCTAGTAGGTTATTCGAATTATGAAATTTTTAGGTAGGCAAATTGTGAGAAATTAGAAAGATGCTATTTTGATGGAATCGCAAAAATCGCATTTTTCTCTTCGGTGGGAGAGTTGACTTTTTATTGGTAAGAGATATGATTTTCTTATATTTTTATTGGATTCAAATGGGGGGTACTTCCTTATTTACATGTAATATCTTAAATAATGTATGAGTTCAGTCTTACAAGGGTCCTGCTGACTCTTCTGACTGAACCTGCTTAACTGAAGAAGGATCAGTTCAACACAAACTGGTGTTTGTCGATAGCTAGAAAATGGCTGTCGACAGATGACAACAGACAGAGCAAGTTTTTCTGGTTCTGAGGGTATTTGTCGACAGACCAGAGTCGGCTGTCGACAGGTGAAGGACATCTGTCGACAGATCAAGGCTATCTGTCGACAGTTACTGACAGTCTTGTATTTCTGGGTTCAGGAAGCATGGTCCCTGTCGACAGGTGACTTCTAGCTGTCGACAGGTGAGATCTAAATTTCAGAAATGTGATAAAACTACCACATAAAATTCTACCAGTGTTTTTATGAGTCCTTACATGATTGGTCACATTAAAATGGTCTTAATTCTAGTTCTATCACCATATTTTATGAGGGAGACAAGTAGGACAATATGGATACACTATGGCATGGAAATCTAAAAAACAAAATGATAAGTAGAAGTGCAACACTCCTAACAACTTTTCTTGCTTCTAATGGAGTAAGTTTCATAGTATGCTTGAGTCATAACAAAACTCTAGCTAAAGCATGATCACAATGGATAGGAAAAAAATAATGATGCTTTCATTTAAGGACAAATATAAACATGGGTTTACACGGATGAAGGAACTACAAGCATGAAGTTAGGAAAGTGGAGAAGAATCATAGGGGAAAACCTACCTCTAAATTTTCATTTCATAGTCAATAAAATTATATCCAACTATACTTATCTAGTTTAACCTTAGGCTTTTACCCATCCTCACAGGTCACTACAGGATGTTGAGGACTAATAATCATTTAAATCCCAACCAATGCTCTGATACCATTCTGTCACGTCACGACATTTAATATGCCATAAATGCCAGAACGTGAACGAACGAGAAATCAAGAGTACAATTAACTAATTGAACAAGAAATTTGCTCCGAGGCTTCACTAAAATATATATTATTCACCCTTCATAGGTGTTACATGGTTTCTGATTTACAATCTCAAAAAATAAAATGACGCCATGGTTGGTCTCTCCACACACAAATCCCGAAGTTTCCGCCTTCTAGAATTATAGGTACCTGAAATAGTAGGATTTGGTGAGCTAACTAGCCCAGTAGAATTCATTCCTTGAATTAAGAAGGATTCACATGTATGATCTCAAGATAAGAACAGAAATTATTAACAATGGGTGTTCAAAGCTATAAACGAATGATTCAATTCAATAACACATGAAGAACCAAGGTAATATAGGAGCATGATCAATAACTCAGGATGTCACTTAGTTTAGAATCAAGCACTTATCACACACACGTGTATTATGATGACTAATCAAACCACTTAATGAACATGCCAACATCCACGTCCTCATCGTCCATCGCCCCCGGCGGCCACTGACGAATTCGGGCGCTCCCCCCAGGACTGAACCAGCCCTTTATTTGCCAGGCATATTACTCAATGAGTCCCAAGGACTCGCAAATTCATCAGTAGTCATCATAACACACTCATTATTGTAATGAGTCAAGGATACAAGGATTTCATAGTTACTCAAGATTTGCACACAAGAACCAAGGAACTTTGGTCCTTCACTGATTTCAAAAATTGATAGTTTCACAAGCACAATTTTGTTCGGAACTTGGAGAAATAGTTCAAGGAAAAAGGAAAGATCACATGACTGGTTTTAGTAGAGGTTTAGATAGTAAAAACCACAAACTATAGGTAGACTATTAGTTGAAGCAATTGGGTAGGATTTACAATGAAGAACGGAGTCAAAATAAGGCTAGAAATAAGGTTCAGTCAAGACCGGTCGACAGGCCTTGGTCTGCTGTCGACAGAGGTGGACTGCCAGAGCTGGTTTTCAGTTCTGAGTGCATCTGTCGACAGCAAGCTAGGGCCTGTCGACAGGTACACTCAGTCTGAAGTTTCTGGGTTCTGGCCAGAGGTTCCTGTCGACAGGCAGACCTTCGTCTGTCGACAGGGGTTGTGTAAACTTCTGAAAGCTAGTCCATTCAACCTCTAATGGTTCTATAAAGTTTCTCTAACATTCCTAACATGATTAGGACTTTGGACAAGTATGATTTCAGTTCTATAGCTCAACGTAACATGACAAGAAAATGAAAGAAAGAACAGGGGATATGATGCACATAGATGCTCAACAAGAAGACAAATTCGAGGGGAAATTACTGAAAGAGTAATTCCCTTAAAACTCTCTTTCCTACTTCATCATTCATTTATCAAGGCACACTCACTAGAGACTTTCATAGTTTCTCAAAGGTTCAACTTCTAAGAAGAACAAGAACTATCATAGTTCACTCTACACTACACAACGGAATCAATATGATTTCAGATTTTAAACAAGTTTAGGTGAAGAAGGGATAATAGGAATTCTCATGGCTTGAGGACTAACTATAATATGATGAAAGATTCAGTTTCTACCATGAACATATTTTTGAACTGAGAATGACAGACACATGATAAGAATCACTTCAAGCAATTAATCTAGAAGTGGAAAGAAAGAGGATTAGGAAATGAATCCTACACTTATACATGGATCTCTAACATGAAGGAGTTATAAGAACAAGAAGAAAGAGGATTAGAAATGGTGTGTGCCTCTCATGACCAAACACTAAATTAACATGATGAAGGCTCATTCTTGTCATGGAGCTACTTCCTGAATCTGGAAAATAGCTTGCACATGGTGAAGGATTACCTCAAACTATTGAACTAAGTTGAGGTGTAGGAAGAAGAATGGGATGGAAGTGAATCCTACAGACACACAACTAAAACATGATTATAGAGGATGGATACACAGTTTCAAAAGAGATTTCACAAGTTTTAAGCAAGTAAGTAGGTGATCATGACCTCTTTAACAAGTGTGGGAGTCAAGAATTTAGAGAAGGTGGGAAAGGAAGAGAATTCTACCTTGCTTTTAGAGAGATGAAGACTCACACCTCCCCCTTAACAGAGAAACCCACAACTAGTAGGTGGAAGAGATGATAAGCTTGGAAACACAGCTGCAACAAGGGTGGAAGCAACAGCAGTAGCCACGGCTGCAGCACCTCCAACAGGAACAACAGAAATAGCATCCCAGTAGTAACACTTTCAACAGAAGCAAACACTCCAACAGAAAACGATGACTTCCTCCACAATTCACCCACTACAAGGGACTGGAAAACATAGTAGCAACAGGAGCAGATCTAAACGGTTCGCAAGCTGGGTATTAGGGGGTTTTTATAGCCCTCAAAGCAGGCCATGCATGATGGCACGATAGCCATCAAGGTGTCAAAGTGTAATCTCCTTAAACCATGTCTGGACACGTTTGCCATGCAAGTTACAAGGTTTACACCTAGGGGTGTACGTGTTGATCCCATTACCATGTGAGCTGGCCTTCCCAGGGTCACCAACGTAAGCCTCCTGAAAATTCCAGAAAATCCAAACCGTAAATGGACCATAATTCGGCTGGCCCAAAGATTTTCTATAAACATATCCAAATAATGTCTGTTTGTCTTGAAATTTCTACCATAAGCTAATGTGATGGTTTTACAATTATGACAATTTTATTTAATTTTTAGATTTTATTTTACACGAGGTGAAAAATCACCTGGAAAATGGTCGCGTCGACTGTACCTTGAAATCCGTACGTCGAAAAATTCAGATAATTACATATTTAATTTCTCCACATTTTTCTGGAAATTATGATGTTCTCAGTTTTATTTCGTTGTCGTTTTCCGGTATCGCCCTGTGGAGGCACGCACTTCGAGGTACGATACTGGGATAACGTTCATTACTACTAATTAAGTCTATCATCTAATTATCACAATTTAATAACAACCATAAGGTATTTTAACCAAATTATTTCTATTTTCTTAACATTTTAAATTTCTGGGGCGTTACATGCTCAGTAAGAAAGGGAAAGAAAACAAATAATATAAAAAAAAGAACACATGGTGAGGAGCTAACAAAACTTAGTACACATTTAGAGAGAACCCGGTTTATGCAGAAGCATAAGAAGCAAAACTGAAACAGCAAGAAGGGGGGGAAAAAAAAGGGAGGCACATACACACAGACCATGAAAAAAAGGAAAACGTGCACATGTGGAAACGGGGGGAAGTCTTTTACTATGGGATATGAAACTACATGAGAGAGGAGAAGCATGGACTAAATGAAAGGAAGAAAGAAAAAAAAGACACATGGGGACTGCCGTGGCAGTCCCCTCTTCTCTTCTCTTCTCCTCTTAAATGCTCACCCCTCCTCCTCTTCTTTCTTTGCCTCTCCTTTATCCCGGGAATGCACAAGTGGATGGCCAATAGGGAGGGGGATCTTCTGCTTCTTTGCTGCCAGCCCCTTTGAGGAATCCCCAGTCCTCCTTTGCTTCTTCTCGTAACCAGCCCAAGAGGGATAGCCAGGATCAGAGAGAGAGTTGGGAGAAAACAGCCACCTTCAAATGGGGTCTTCACAGCCGCTTCCTCCTTCTTCTATGCAGCTAGCAGGAACCCAGCCGAGAGCTCAGCTTCCTTCTCCTCTCCAAACCTTCTTCAGCCAGCCTCCTTCTTCTCCTTCTACCTTCCCAGCCTCTAGAGGAAGAGCCCTCCGAGAACACCTCTCCTCACCTTTTTCTGCTCTTCTTTCAAGCCTTGGACGGCAAGTCTTCCTCCTCTTCTAAAAAGAACCCACCGAAGGCCACCAACACACCCACTCTTTTCACCCCATTTCCTTAAGAGGAAACCTGCTGGCCGCCCTCTTCTGCTGCCATTTTGCAGGCTTGTCTGGGTAGTGGGGAGGTGAGAAATTCCATAGGATGACCGCCTTACCTAGGGTATATGGGCCATTGGATCATGGGCTTGTGGAGGGTTCATTTAGTGGGTTTTCTCATGGGTCTTTTGCTTGGAAGGACCAGACGGCCAGCAGGTGCATGCCCATGTTTTGTTGTGTTGGTGTTGTTTTTTTTTTTTAGGTGTCCACAACCACATTTCACATTCTTCTATGAGCAAGAGATTTCACATTCTTTGCTACATTTCTACTATGTATTCACTTTTAGTAGGCTACTTGTTTTGGTGTGAAGGGATGAAAAGCCGTGGTAGTTTCAGAGTTCTTCATGGGTTTCCAGTCTTATTGTCTCTCCAATATTGCATCAATTTATAATAAATAAAAAATTTATATTTTGGGACAAAATTTGAGACAGATTTTTTTTTTCTGTCTCAACATTTGGGACAAGATTAGGAACGGAGTTTGGACAGAAAAATTGTCTCAAATTAAAAATTTTCGTCCCAAATTTACGATTAAGGATGGGTTTGAGCCGTGACAGGGACGGATCTTAACTGTCCATATTTCCACTTTTTTTTGCAGTGTTAAGAAACGGCGACCGTCTAAAAACCTAACGGTTTTGGTATTAAAACCGTCGGCATAGGATCCGGGAGTTTCCCCCTCCTGTTTTTAACCTAGCTTCTATTGGCGGCAATTTTAACCTAGCTTTTAATCGCGGCAACTGATCCCATGAAGAGGAAGTGTACTGACTCATAGGACAGTTTGGAATCATCTCACAAGATATTAAATGCCTATTTGATATGGGATTAAATAGGGGTAGATCTGATGTCTCAAAAATAAAAAGTGAAGATAAACATTATATAAATATTTTAGAGATATCTTAAAAAAATAGAGATAAATCAGAGATAATTTGTCTCACTTTTTTAGTGGGATAATTTATTTCCGTTTCATACACCTTTTCGAGGCGCCCATCATGTGAAGTAAGAATGATCAGTGGCACGCCGAATTTTTTGGTCATCGATCTTGGACATTAATCACGCGACGAGAGATCAAAAGACGATCCAAGGTAAAAATAAAAGTTCTATCCTGATACTAACACTGTTTCCTACCAAACAAAGAAAAAAAGTTATCTTCAAAAATTGAACTCTAAAAATACCAAAAAAGAAGTAGATTAGGAATGAGAATAATATATCTCTAACTTAATTTAGCTCCATCCTCAATTTTTTTTAATCCCGCACCAAATATGCTCTAAATAATGCAGAAGTCACACTGCATGCATTCGCTATAGAGATGGTCGGATAGATACTAGCTAGAGTGGAGAAGCACACATTGCAGGGCGGGGCTTAATCCATCACGTTACGGGATTCACAAATTAAGGTTTTCAATTCATACCTGATAGGAAGAAGTCGAGGCGCCAAAGAGGAACGAGTCCGGGAACTCGCTCCGGCGAACCGCCGGCTGATCACATCCAACGGCGCCGGACAGGAGCCGGCCGAGGACGACGAGGACGAACACCAAGTAGTAGTACGCCGCCTCCTCCTTCCTCATCGTTATAGTTTCAAATCGAACACCAAATAAACCCTGCCTGCAGGCTCTCGATCACCTAATCCTTGCACAAGATTCTAGCTAGATCAAGACCTGGAGCTGGAGATGATTAGGCTGCAAGAACTGGATGCACAGAGAGCGATGGGGGAGGAGCGGGCAAGGCAATTCGCCCTTATCGATCTGCGAAGAGACGGGAGAGTAGAGAGGGGGACTGCGCCAAAGGCCCTCAGGCACCGTGTTCTGGGTTCGGTGAGGACTCAATTATTGTAATACGTACGGAGAAATATTTAATGTATTTGAGTTATATTTAAGTTGAATTCATGAACACTTAAATTATATTGAAGATATGACATGTCTGATATGTTATGATCTATTAATCTACCTTAAGTAGATCAATGGAAAGTCAATTTTAGAGCCCTTTTGATAATCAAATAAGTCTTGATAACTCTTGATAACATTAGGGGTGTCAATGGGCCGGCCTGGACCGGGCCTAGGCTGGCCCAGGCCCAGCCCGGTTTCTAGATGATAGGTTCAGGTCCAGAGAAAAGCCCGGTTTTCAGGAAATAGGCCTAGCCTGGGGTAATTTTTTAAGGCCCGGCCCAGGCCCAGTTTGGCTCGGTTTTAAAGGATCACAATGCGAAAGGGGGCGCAGGGCGAGCGGTGTGCGGTGTGGGGGGAGCTATGCGTGGGCGCCTGCAGTGGGCCGGGGCGCGGGGTGCGGGGTGCGGGGCGAGTGGTGCGGGGCGAGCGGGCCGGGCGGGGCAAGCGGTGCGCGGGGTGCGGGGAGAGCGGTGCGTGGGCCGGGGCGCGGGGCGAGTGGTGCCGGGCGAGCGGGCCGGGCCGGGCGAGCGGTGCGCGGGGTGCGGGGCGAGCAGTGCGCACCTACGCGGGGCGAGTGGTGGGCGCCTGCGCGGGCGCGAAGGTAGGGTGGGGTGGAGCAATGGGCCGGGGGGGCGAGCGGGCTGGGCGGGCCGAGCCAAGCAAAGCCCAGAATCGGCCCAGATTTATTTCGGGCCGGGCTGAAATTTAAAAATAGATAAAAAAAATAAAGCCCAGGCCCGTGTTATACCGGGCCGGGCCTCCAAGTCTCCGGACCGACTTGGTCCAATTGACACCCCTAAATAACATAAGTTTATTATCCTTGATAAATACTCCACCATCTTAGTAAATCAATTAACTTAGTAAATTTTTATGAACATGTGATAAGTTCTGATAAATCTAATTTTTATTTTAATGATGATAAAATTATACATAGTTAATAGGGGATATTTGTATTTATAAGACAGTCTAAACATTTCAAACTGGAGATAAATTTTATTAATGATTTAAGTGTGATATAAAGATGACGAATGTGATATAAAATTATCATACTTTTAAAACATCGTACCAAAATAAGAGACAACTAATAGAGGATAACTATCTTGCGAATAGAATATTCGCTTATCAAAAAGGGCTTTTTACACTCTCACATTACGACAACGTTTGGGATCGACGGAGAAAAATAATAATTTTAAATTAACTTTTTTCTGCAAAAATATCGTACATGCGTGATTTTGGCCTTGTCGCCCGTGCTTCCAACGCGAAAAATGCAAAAAAAAAAATGTAAAAAAAAAACCCACCTCTCATAGGCACGAGAACAAATTCGTCTTCATCACCCGTGGCAAGCTCTTCCAAAAGCAACCAAAACCCCGATTTTTGGCATTTAACTGAGAGAATATTATTTCTCTTCCATCTCTCTCCTCCTGTCTTGATCGACAACTCATACAAATCAAAGCGCAAGCGTGAACGTTTGACAACGGCAGTTTTGTCAAAAATATGATATCAGAGACTGCCTAAATATTTCTCTTAAATATATGCTGGAAACAATAGTTGCAGCATCATCTATCTGCCATGGCTTCCAGCACCTTTTGCACAGGATGGAAGAAGAAAACGCCTCCGTCGGTGGGGAACTAATTGCTCGCAACATCCGGAGTTTGACCCGAGAACACAGCGATGATTAAAAAACATAGCACATTTTAACACATACACGCGAGTAAACCACGGATAAACTACGACTATTTTGTTCTCCACTCCGGGAAGCAAAGCTATTGATGAGCATGCCTAGCTACCTCATGGGCGTACGTATATATATATATAAAATAATATTATGATACGATCGGCTCCACGGTATCATCAGTGCAATTATTAGATTTTAATCTAACGATTTATCTATATTGATCGAGCAACATCAAATAGCAAATAACATCGAACACTGAACACCGAACACCGAGTAAAGAGTATTTCAAACGTCCGAGCACTCGAATACTGAGCATGGAGGTACTGTAATATTTCGCCGTTAAATTCTGTGTTATGTTACGACAGAGCCGTGTATATATATATATATATATATATATATATATATATATATATATATATATATACACGTCGAAAATAAAGATGATGCACAGAAGACTTTGCTACAAAGCTATCTCAAAACTTTGAGTTGTATAGAGATCACTATTTTGTTTCTTTAATTTAATTATTAATTATATTATGGATTAGATTTGTCAAATTATATGACTTAGTCGTTCATATTTCTATCACGTAATTTTATTTAAGAGAGATTTTTACTCGACTCTCTATATCTACTACATCGACAATTTTCACACATATTGAATTTGCAATCTCATTTTGATATTATTTGTTTTCAAAATCAGACTATTATTATGTCAAGACTCAAGTTATGGATAGAAATTATTATTATTTTTTTAAATTTGATTATCAATTATTATATTATAAATTAAACATATCAGATCTTCTATTAAAATTTTCGTCTTACAACGTTATTCATAAGAGACGCCAACGTATACATCTCTGAGTTGGTCACCGGCTTAGATTAATTATTCGCAATCTTTTCGGGTGGAAATTAATCTTCTCGTGTCATGTTGTGGGTTTTTTTAGGAGGTCAAAGGAGCTTTTCCTGATGGAAATAGGAGAGCATTTAGAGAACCCAAAGCACTCCACAGAACACAATATGAAAAGATTTCAATTTGATTTGAGAGATTGTTTTGCTTAACTTACTCATAATAGTTAGTTAATTGGCCTCTAAGTTTTCGATCTTGGAATTAGACGAAGATATATATATATATATATATATAATATATAATATATATATATATATATATATTATATATATATATATATATACTACATCAATTAGAAGAGAAAGATTTTGTGTAATTTTGAAAAGTGTACAAGTGTAAGACACATGGATAAAAAACTCATGTGGCATCATCCACATGGGTTGGCAGCCCATGTGGCACCAAAAAAGTTGGTGCCACATAAGTTATTTACCCATGTGTCTTGCACTTGTGCACTTTTCAAAAGTCCACAAAATCTTTCTCCAAGTAGAAATATCTAAATAAGTTATTTGACCATCCGTCTAATTAATCGGACGATCTAAATTTACATATTGGATTAGACAAACGATATTTGACTTTGACCATCCAACCAATTAATTCGACGGCCGAACAATCTATCACAATTTTATAATCCGATCGAATTTTCTCGTAAGAAGAAGTTATATATGAAACCATATTTTATATAGGGTAAATTAATTAGAAGTTCCTATCAAATATTTGATTTATTTTTTAATCTCCGATAGAGCTATAATTTATTACAATAAATATTATCTCTTATTATAATATATGTTAAATTATATTATAATAAGGACTTCTCTGTTACTAATTAATTTATCTTTTTATATATTTTAATAAAGGATGTTCAATAAATATCCAGCTAGATCGATATGTCTTTGTCACTGCCATTATTGGTTGCGTGTTGTCACTGTTGGTGACGGCTAACGCCACGAAACCTGTCGCTGTTCTCTGTTAACGTTGCTTCTACTCAAATGTGATATAACTTAATACAAGTAGGTCTCACTCGGAGTATCCCAAGTTTATGTCCATCGGGCAACAAATCACTCTTAACTCTTAATATTTCTAAAACCCAGGTAGCTATATCAATCTTATTTGCACTCTTAACTCTAGCTAGCTAATACACGTCTAAACCATTTAGGGATGTAATTAAGCTCTGTTAATGGATTAGGGGCCAAGATAAGGGGAGATAAGAGGACATAAATTTGTAGTTAAAAATTACTATGGTTTGGGTACGACGGATAAGTTATTCATGGAATATTTAAAGTTATCATAGATATAGTAACTCTATTCTATCCATGAAAGGGAAACAACTAGCTGGATAACTCAAAGATAGAGGGGACATGGAATAGGGCTGTAAACGGATCCGGATAATATCCAGATCTGATTTGAATTCGTATCTGATTATTCGGATATTATCCGATTAATAAATATCCGACGGAACGAATTTCGGATACGGATATTATGCGGATAATAAACGGAGCGGATACGGAAACGGGTGATCCGCTCCGAAATAGAATTATTTTTTACCATTATATTTTAGATCTAATGATTCATATATAATATATATAATTTATAAATATATAATATATCTAATACTAATTTTTTGTTTAGAAAATATTTTTGACATTTATATTTAAAAACATATATATTTTTAATTTTTTATGATTTTTAGACCACTTAATATCTTTTATTAAATTTATACTTTCGAAGCGGATAATATCCGTATCCGCTCCGAATCCGAAAATTATCAGATTAAATTATTCGCTCCGTATTCGAATTATATTCGGAGCGGATACGAATTATCCGATTAATTATTCGGATCAGAACCGAAAAACTCATATACACTCCGTATCCGCTCCGTTTACAACCTTAATAGGGAAAAAAAGTGTCAAAATAAAATTATTTACATATATATTCATGGTTAATCGTATATCTGTTTAGGCTATTCTATGTAGACTATTCATATATATATAGTTAAATGTGCCAAATATGGTATGTAAGAAGAAACAGTGATCCAAATGATGTTTGGTTGAGGTTTTCATCTCCTAGTTATTTATCCAAAGAAGACACTAAACCTCTGGAAGAGAAGATCTTTGAATGGACAACTCCATCCTTTGCAATGATAAGAATAATGGACAACTTTATCCTGCAGGACCTCCCCTAACCACATCTAAAAAAAGAAGGCTCGATGTCATCGAGATAGCATCAATATTTCTGCTTTTGACGTCGTATGTAGTTGCCACTTGTCAACACGCAATTGGTTCATTGCCATCACACTCTTGTTTGAGAAATGCTTGTTACGCATGCGGGTTCCATGCACGTGTTTGGATTTGCACGGTTGGCAATTTTTGGCTCAAGGACGGTTGGCAAAGAACCTAAGTGTCGACTCTTGAACTTGGGCCTTTGAGGTGTAGGACTATGCTCTGCTTCTTTTGAAGTGTCCGAGGACACGTGGAGGGAGAGCAACATGCAAGGGGGCCAAAGTGAGCTGCACTGGGCTGATAGGCCCATTGTGTAGAAAACTCCTTCCTCACTTGCCCCCTACTCTCACATTGTGTGCAGGGAGGCCGTAGAACACTTGAGAGTAGGAGTTATGATGAGGAGGTTGTCCGAGCCATGTGACAGGATATCTATTCCCCATTGAACGAAAGGTTGAGACTCGGACATATAATGAAGTTGCTCAATGGGCTGGTGAATTAGGGGCTCGAACTTCTGGCACTCCGGACACTTTTTCATAGAGGCGAGACAATCCTTTTGGAGTGTGGGCCACTAGAAACCAACCCTAATTAGGCTTCGAGCCAAGGTCCTTTCATCGAGATGACTATTGCATAGACCTCCAGGGCCTCTTCTATGGTCGTGGCCATTCCAGAGGGGCGGAGACATTTTAGCAATGGTTGGAAAAATGATTGTCAGTAGAGTTGTCCCTCGATGATGGTGAAGTGCTAACTTTGACAACATATTCGATGAACTTTGTGCCGATCGCTGGGGAGTTCGCCATAAAGAAGATACGTCAGAATCAGATCCATCTAGAAAGGATCTTCATGAATGTCATTGACTTGAGATGTGCCTGCTCCTGTGCTTGGAGAGCTGAGCCCCCTGATGAAAATTGAACACGAATGGATCAACTCCCCAGTGGAGGCCATACGGGAAAGAGCATCCACTAAGGCATTATACTCTAGAGGAATGTGGACCACCTCAAATGAGAGAAATCTTATTGCTTGGTACTTCACTTCTTGTAAGTACAACATCATACAGGGCTCCCGGGCTTTAAAGTAGATATCGACCTGACTTGCAACAAGTTGTGAGCCACTAAAGACTCGAAGCTTGATAGCACCAAGGTGCTTTACCATCCCGAGTCTGGACAACAGAGCTTCGTACTCAGTGACATTGTTGGAAGTAGGAAATCAGAAATAGATGGAGTATTTGAATTCGAACCCCTCTAAAGAGGTGAAGACTAAGCCTACTCCATTTCTAATGATGTAGGAAGAACCATGCATTGATGTAAAGCTTCCAGATCGGGTCAGATGCTGAAGAGCTTTCTGGCTTAAGGTGGTAGGGGGAACTCGGCCAAAAAATTGGCCAAGGCTTGGCCTTTGATTGTTGTCTGAGACTTGAAGCCAATGTTGAATTCTTCGAGCTTTATAGCACACTTGATGAGCCTCTCTGAAGCTTCAAGATGTTGAAGGATGAGCTTCAATAGTTGGTCGGTGAGGACCATAATAGGATGCACCTAAAAATAGGTTGCAACTTTTGAGCAGAGATGAGCACTAGGGCAAACTTCTCAGCCCGCTCGATGTCCAACAAGACTCTATTAACATGGTAGACTAGTCGTTTCACTGAGCCCTTTTCTAAGACAAGGACTATGCTGATTGAATGCTTTGTGATTGGGAGATGGAGAAAGAGTGGTTCCCTCTAAACTAGTTTAGGGAGAACCAGGGGGTTGTAAGGTACCTCTTAAGCTCGTTGAAGGTGGCATCACATTTGTTAGTCCACTGAATCTGGCTCCTTAGATAGAAAGAGTCTTGGGGATGCAGAAGAAAGTGAAAGAAAGGGAAGCACCATTCGGTGGCTTATGAGAGGAACCAATTAAGTGCCACGAGGTGTCCAATAAGGCACTGGACATTGAGTAAACTTTTCAAGCTGCTCATCTCCAGTGTGGCCTAGATTTTGTTTGAGTTGGCTTTGATTTATCAATTGGAGACGAGGAAATGAGGAATTTCCCCGAACGTACTCCAAAGGTGCACTTAGCTTGAGTGAGCTTCATGTTGTACTTTCATAGAGTTATGAAAATTTCTATTAGATCAGAGTTGTGATCAAAATCGACACAGGTTTTTACCAACATGTTGTCGATGTAGACCTCTATGTTTCGCCTGATTTGTTGCTTTAACATCTGGTTGATGAGACACTGATAGGTGGTGCCAACATTCTTCAACTCGAAAGGTATGCAAATGTAGTAAGGCAGAGGTCGGCGATGAACGTCGTGGCATTCTGGTCAGGCTGATGCATGCTGACCTAATGATAGTCTGAATAGGCGTCGAGGAAGCTCAGCATCTCATGCCTGAATGTAGCGTCAACGAGCTGATCTATTCTTGACAGAGGGAAGTTATCCTTTGGAGTTACTTTGTTGAGGTCCATATAATTGACATAGACCCTCCATTTGCCATTAGACTTGTGGACTAGGAACACATTGGATATCCATTTTGGATAATGGGTGCTCTACAGGATTGGAGGCCTACAGAGAGCTTGGTGACATGGTCCCGAATGACCTTTTGACGCTCTCAGTTGATGGGTCGCCTCCTATGTTGCACAGGGGGCACGATGGAATCAAGATTGAGGCGGTGGACGATCACCTCAGGAGGGATGCCAGGGAGATTGTCATCCAACCAAGTGATGACATCCAGTTGGTGAGGAGGAACTCCCGTTATCGGATCTTCTGTTCCTCTGACAATAGGGAGCCGATGTATAGGATGTGCTTGGGGTCTTTTCCAATGGAGATTAGGACCAAGTCCTCAGTGGGCGTCAGGTAGAAGGGTCCTCAATGATCGACCATTGTGACGCGGTAGACGAAGATTGGGGAGCGCTTGCTTGGGTGGGAGACTTCCAGGAGGTTGATGATGGAGGGGACATTGCGGGTGGTGTGGACGCATGCCAGCATCCACAGCTCTGTGTCGGGCTTCGACCGCTGGATTGTCCGGTGCTTGTAGGAGACGAAGTGCCGCGCCGACTTGTACACCACCGTCACCAGCGGCATCACCAGGGCCGTGAAAGCCAGTGACATCAACACCATCACCGAGAAGGACTGCCGATCTAAGATCTTCTTGTCCAGGCCGATGTGGAGGACGATCATCTCAATGAGGCCCTTGGTGTTAAGGAGGATGCCCAGGGAGAGCCCCTCCCACACTGGCATCCCGTAGAACATGGAGACGAGCACGGTGCTGCCCGCCTTGGCGACTGCCGCGATGCAGATGTTGACGACGAGCAGCCATGCTGAGTGGGAATCGGTGATGGCGGCCGTGTCCACCCGGAGCCCGTTGATGGCGAAGAATAGCGGTTGTCCTCTAGCAGGTGGCCGACTAAGATGCAGACGCAAAGGAGGGCGACGAACACGCTGACGGAGACCACGGTCAGGGAGGCGTCCAGGGGGAGCCTAGCGGTGGGGAACGAGCTCACAAGTGGGAAGTAAGTGGTGGGGAAGAGGTTACCTAGTGCAGTGCCGTGGTGAAGAGGTTGTTGGCGGTGGGGAGAGAGCAGAAGCAGGGAGGGGGCCGGGGTGGGGTGGGTCTAGGGAGAGAGCAGGGAGGGGGCGAGGCGGGTGGGTGGGTCTGGAGGAAGGGGGTGGGGTGGTTTTTTTTGTTTGTTTTAAAAGTTGTTACATTTGTCAACAGCTTATATAGCCGCTGACAAATGTAACATATGTCAACGGCTTTACATAGCCGTTGACAAACATTGATCCAGCACGCGAGAAACTTCCCACCATTTTTCATCAGTATATGTCAACGGCTACGGTGAGCCGTTGACAAAAATAACATATGTCAACGGCTACTGTTGGCCGTTGACATATGTTACGTTTATGTCAATGGCTCTCCGTAGCCGTTGACATATGTTACACTTATGTCAACAACCAATTGTAGCCGTTGACATATGTTAAGTTTATGTCAACGACGTTATTAGCCGTTGACATATGTTATGCTTGTGTCAACGACTATAAAAAGTCGTTGACATATGTTTCATATGTCAACGGTCTTATGTAGCCGTTAACATATATGTTATATATCAACGACTGTTTTTAGCTACTCACATAAAGTTGTTGACAAATCTCCCTTCTCTTGTAGTGCGTGTAGTACCCCGAAAAAATTCATTAAATTAAAATATAGATAATTAAAATTTTATCAATAATAAATTTAAACTAGTTAAAAAGGTACACATCATTATCGCATGCATAAAAACCCATATAAAAATGACGTAAAAATAGTAGTTATGCTTTAAATAATATTCTCTAATGACCCATCATGAAATTTGGGCATGGAAAAATCATTTGGATCAAGTTTAAGAATTTATGCGACTTATTAGCGTAATTAAGGAACAAGTCAGAGAACCCATTATTTTATGAGCTAAAGTGGATTATAAATTAAATAAACATGTGGGTAGACTTTAAATAATATGGTGGATAGACCATTATGATAATTGGGCCAATGGACAATTTTGGCCCATGAATAAACTCTCTAATAAAAAGATAAATAAAACTCATTAAGTAAATTAAGTATATGGGTTGTACAAATGAGCCATACATAAGTGATTGGGCCCAAAAGCTAAAGCCCATTATTGGATGGGAGATATTTAAGCCTAAATTCGTACTTAAAATATTAATAAATAGAAAATGGTTAAGATAATGGTTATTTTAACTCATAATTATCTTAAAAAGAGTCCTAACCCTAGTCTAACCCAATAGGGCTCTATCCTAATCTGAAATGGGGATTTTGATAAGAGTAAATAGAGATAAAAATAGAAGACTCATGTAAATAGTGAAATTCGTAACTATATTATCTCTTAATTAAAAATGAGTAATTAAAACATTAATATGACTCATATATATTTAGAAAAGAGTCTTAACTCTACCCTAACCCCTTGGCCACGAAATTAGACTTCTCCCCATGCTAATTAGATGGATAATTGCTAGGATAGGGAGATAAATATGGGAAATTTGTAACTTGAAGAGAGGGAAGAGTTTTAAGTGTGTAGGAGTCTTAAGAGATACAAATTGTAATGACCGGAAGGTTCGGATCGTGGTCTACCGGGTTTCGGAGGCCAGTGTGTGGCCATTGTTAGACCATGGAGGTCTATGTGTGTTTTTACAACTTAATTTGGTCAGGATGTAAGCAGGGGTGCTGGGCAACCCAGCCAAATTCGGGCTCTATCGGGCTCATTAAGATTGCGGCGCAAACAGAGGACGCGATTCTCAAGGGCTTATCATGTCCAGTTTATCGGACGCGATCTTGGTTCTTATCACGGTCGGTAAGTGGGACGCGATTAGGGATGTTAATCGCGGTCACCATGTAGGACGAGATCTTGAACCGCCGTTACGTGGTTGTCGCTGCATGCGCGTCGTGTGGCGCATGCAGGGTGACGGTCAAGTTTAGTTGCGTCGGCAATGGCGGACGTGATTCTTATCGCGTCCAGTAAACGCGACGCGATTTGGTTTAAGGCTATTAAGTGTATCGTCCCCAGCCGAACAGTGCAGTTGCACTGCTCAGGCTTGGGGGAGATGTTGCTGCGGCTGTGAAGAAGGTTTTGATGTTTTGAAGGTAATCGGAGTCCATTAGGCGAGGTTTCGGCGCGTGGACGAGCGTGGGAGCGCGGGGAATCTCGTGGTGGTGTCAGAATTGTGCTTCTTGCACTGGTAGGGGAACTCCACCATGATTCCCACCCTGTTTTCATATCGTATGTCTTGTATGATGCTTGAATGAGATATCTACATGTGGGAGTTGCATTTGCATGTTAGTTAGCATATGTAGGAATCCCATTTACATGTTTAATTCCAGTTTTACATGATTTGGGATGGCGTGGTGTGATCCCCGGAAGGGGTTTGTTAAGTGTGCTTCTGAACCCAGAAAGGCGTCCAGTGCACAGAAGCCGCTTTTACCTTTCAAGTCGCGTCGGACATACAAGACGCGATTATGAAAGTGGCCACCAAGCTCTGGGAGCTAAGGCCAGTTTGTGTTCCACATGCTTTGGCTGTGTTACCAAGGCACTGTGTGGGTGGTGTGGACCCGTATAATTAATGATTGATATCGAGGTGTTTTACGTGGATTTGTGTGCATAGCGGGCTAGGTGTTACGCCTTCTGTAGTTACCTCTCCAGTCGGTTACCCTAGCACTGGGTGCTTAGGGCTTGTTCTGGTATGAGAGTACCATCGAGGTTTGTGTCGTCTTCCTAGACACCCTCCTCTTATGTTTGAGTAGTACGTCCGGCTGAGGGGAAAGACGACAGGGGACAATGGCTTGTGTTTGTGAGTGTACGGCCGTTTGTAGCGCGCTCTTGGTTGAGGGACGGACACCAGTAGACGTACTGGTCCTCAGCTAGTCCTATTCTAGTGCCTCACTTTAGGGTTCTCGGCCGGAGCCCCTAAAGGTGTCAGGCTTGGTCCTGCGGCAGTGTTGCTTGCAGGTGTGGTGTGGTTTGTCTCCATGGTCCTTGTTTGTTGAGGTGGAGCGGCAGCTGGATCTTTCGTTCGTGGCTGCGAGACTGAGAGGTGTACTTGTGTGGTCTGTCCGGGTCTGTGGCTGGTGTCGTGAACCAGTTCTCGAGACTCGTGTTCGGCGTACCCTTCCTTTAGCTTGTACACTTGTCGAGTGTTGCCGTTTATTTATTTAATAGCATTGTAGTATCATGATTAGATGATTACATGTTTTTACAGCTTTAATATTAATTGTGTTTCTTGGCTTGGGGGAGCTACCCTACTGAGCCAATGACTTGTGAGGCTCACCCCTTTTCCTTCCAGGTGAGGGTGAGCAGGAGGCTTCACGTCCTCTAGTAGCTCGAACCAGCCACATAGCAGAGTCAGGCCGTCACCACCAGCAGAGTAAAGTTCTTTCTTGTGGAGCCTTGGGGGTTTGTCCCAGGCTATGTTTATGATATGTTGATTATATAAGGAACTTGGAATGTACTTTTCTTATGGACATGTATAAGCAATGTAACTTATGTATGCTTAATGTGGTTCTTCTGTATTTCCACAGATATATGTGTTTGAAATCCCTTGCGAGCTCTTCGGCCCGTTCGCGAGAGAGGAGTCGTGTCAAGCTCGTTATGGTGTTAACGAGTTTGAACGACGTGGTCGTTACACAATACTCTCTTATTTCGTACCTACCCAACCTTAGACCACTTCCGGAGCTTGGAGGATGAAGAAGAGGAGGCTTTGGACGTGGAGATCAAGGGGGAGAAGGCTAGGAACGAAGATCTTCATCAAGTTCTTCCCATTTTCAAATCCTAGGATTCAAAGCGCTTAAAGGTAGGCAATCTCTCAAGCACAAATCATGAAATTTCAGCCATAGGTAGCCCATGCATCCCTCTTTGAAAGCTCCATGGTTTCACTATTTTTCGTTCTTCCATGAGGGAGAATTAAATGCTTCAATCCTTATCATATCTATGTACCCGAACTTTCATGTTGCTTTCCAGCCATGTGTATACTTGATCCCATGCATGCAAAAATTCTCAAAAATACTACATACTGTTAGCTTTCAAACGCCCCTAGTTTCTAAATTCCATCATGTACCCTTTGCGAATTAATTTGTTTTCTAAGAACTGTGCATGTTTAGGTCACGAAATGTAACCTTGTTAAAGCATGCACAACCTTGTCCGTTTCCTAATTACTCATGCTTGTTGATAGATCTTTGAGTCTCCTTTCATTCAAACTAGTTTCATAATTTTTGAATCATCGTGCGATTTTATATCGAATTTAGAAGTGTCCTATATCATGTATGGGCGGGAAGGACCAAACCTAAAAAGGGCAAAAACCCCTTTTCTGGGTCGGGCCGCCCTTCTAAAATCGCGGCGGCCCGACCCACCGTGATATCAGAAGGGTCGCGGCCAGCAGGTCCGTCGCGATTCTCTCCCGACCCGCGCCAGGCCGGCCGGGTCAGCAGGTCGTGCCCGAACCGCCCGTCGCGACATGAATATCGCGACGGGTAGGCCCGTCGCGATTTCAAGATTTGCGGCCAAAACAAAAAATTTACTCCTATGCCCCTGCTCTATTTGTCATTTAACCCTTGTTTAAGCTAAATCATGCACTGTTAAGATTTATATTAATCTGAATATTATTATTTGTTAATATTTATATAAATCTCATTAATTAAAACTATGTACACGATTTATCATACTCTCATGATTTCTTTACACTTGCACACACTAAACATTCATAATTGCCATGTGACCTTATTAATTTACTCAATAACATATCGGGTAATTAAGTGTAATTATTTCACTTAAATCTTCCTATTATTTAAATGACACTTGTCTTCGTTTTATTCGCGTGCTTTGTACACCGTATCGCGTCCCTCTGCCTTCGAGCACTCGAGGCAAGACGGACAACGTTTCGTTATACACCTTTCTTGGCATGGACCACCTCTCCATTGAGAATACTCCTGACTAGACCATGGAGACTCCTTATCAAGGCCTTTGTAAGTCTCCTTGGCTTTGGCGCACATCCATTGCCGACGAGCTGGTTGTACCCTAAAACTCGTTACACTTTTAGGGATCAGCACGATCCAACAGCTTTAGTATGTTTACTCTTACCTTGGGATCACGCCGGACCTGTAGTATGTGTTTGTAGCACGGCTAATGTGCGGTTGTGACTTCTACCGGACTGCTAGCACACAACCTAGTGTTGTGCAACTGTTACTATCACGTGTTTATCGTTGTTTTACGATTTTGACCCTGTCTCTACTCGCTCATCTATTCAAGTTCGTTCTACTATCTCGTCTATTCATCAAGTACTCTCTTGAGACCCTTTAAACTATTGTGGCTCCTATTATTTTGTATTGTTCTTAACTGTCTAGCACTATAAATGGGTCTTGTGACTCTACTGGACTTGAATGCATACTGCTGAGGGCACGTAGAGTGTCCGAGGGGCTCCAATCTAGTCTTGAGGCCAAAGAGCCACTCGAAAATACCTGCAGGGGCTAATGACGGTGTCTGCATTTGCACCGGTTCTGACTGACTGTTCTGAATTGGCTAGACATCTGACTGTTATACTGTTACTGTTAGTCTGTTAGTTCAGAAGTACTACACTGTTACTGTACTACTACTGACTGTTACTGAACTGCTATTGTCTTGTTATTGATACTCTCCTGTTGCACTGCTATGGTTCAACTACTTTCTCTCTCCTTGCTCTACATGATACTTGCTATCTTGAGTTATCGCTTGCTATTGTGACTAGTACACTGATGTGCAACCTTTACGTGCTATATCATTACATGGCCAATCCGTTATTTCTTTTGTTGTGCTTTACTTTCTTAAAAGTGCTATTGTTTCTTGTTAATTATGCGACTTTGCTATCTTGTCTATACATGATCGTTCTTGCTAGTTACCCTGCTTATAAGATATTAATCACTTAAAGCATGCATGTTTACATGAGATATTAAGTCCTACTGAGCGTTATCGCTCACCCTGCGCTATTGTTGTATGTGTTTTCACTACAAGGAAAAACGGAAATAGAGACCGAAATATTTGGTCTCTATTCGGTCCCTAAACAGATCAGGGACCGAATAGTGACCGAATAGAGACCGAATATTTCGGTGAAAATTTTCTGGTCACAAATTTGTGACGGATTTCATTCGGTCTCAATTCGGTCCCTAAATGGGGACCGAATTAATTCGGTCCCAATCAGGGACCAAATTAAATCAGTCCCTATTTGGTCCCTATTTTAGGGACTGAATAGGGACCGAATTAAGTCGGTCCCAGATAGGGACCGAATTAAATTAGTCCCTATTCGGTCCCTAAATGGGGACCGAATAGGGACCGAATTAAGTCGGTCCCAGATAGGGACCGAATTAATTCGGTCTCAATTCGGTCCCTAAAATAGGGACCGAATTTTTAGTCCCTATTCGGTCCCTAAAATGGGGACCGAATAGGGACTGAATTAAGTCGGTCCCAGATAGGGACCGAATTAATTCGGTCTCAATTCGATCCCTATTTTAGGGACCGAATTTTTAGTCCCTATTCGGTCCCTAAAATGGGGACCGAATAGGGACCGAATTAAGTCGGTCCCAGATAGGGACCAAATAAATTTGGTCTCAATTCGGTCCCTATTTTAGGGACCGAATAGGGACCGAATTAATCAGTCACTAATCGGTCTCTATTTTTAAATATTTTTTTTAAATATATTCTATTAAAAATAACCTGCTTTAAATAAATAACAATATACACAACAATAATAATTATCCACAAGAAAAATATCTACAACACAACAATAATAAACATATCCACAACAATAATAAAATTATCCACAACAATAATAAATGTCCACAACACACATCAACAATAATAAAATATCCACAACATCAGAATAATAAAATGTCCACAATAATAATAAAAATATCCACAACATTACAATAATAAAATGCCAACAACAATAATAAAAATGTCTACAACAATAATGATAATGAAATGAAAATCAAGAATCCTCATCCTCGTGCTCGTCTCCTCCCACTCCACCCGATGGAGGAACCTACAATACATAATAACAATATAAGTTAAATTAAATACTAAGCAATAACTTAATTTAAAACTATAAATGAAATACTATTATAAGCAATAAAATTTTTAATTTCATAGATTTTTATTCAATCACTTTCGATTAATATTTTGATCGCACTATATATTTTGGCACACAAGTCAGGAGTCCGAATTGAACTCCGTCCGTTACCATAAATCACACTCATTGCCCTGACCGTACTGGAAAAAATCGGAGGTCAATCGGATGAGTATTTTAATTTTGGATCCACAAACCTAATTTTTTCATTTCTTAACTAAACTAACTTGCTTAATGTAAGTTTGAGGCGTCGACCTCAAACCGGGAGTCCGAATTGATCGACGACGGTTCCACAAGTCACAATCATCGCCCCGACCGTTCTGGAACAAATCGGAGGCCAATCGGATGAGTATTTTTAATTTTGGACCCACAAACCTAAGTTTTTCATTTCTAAACTAAACTAACTTGTTTATTGTGACTTTGAGCGTCGAACTCAAATCGGGAGTCTGAATTGAACTCCGTCGGTTTCCACAAGTCACACTCATCGCCCCGACCGTTCTGGAACAAACCGGAGGGCAATCGGATGAGTATTTTAATTTTGGACCCACACACCTTTTTTTTCATTTCTTAACTAAACTAACTTGATTACTGTAAGTTTGAGGCGTCGACCTCAAACGGGAGTCCGAATTGATCGACGGCGGTTTCCACAAGTCACAATCATCGCCCCGACCGTTCTGGAACAAACCGGAGGCCAATCGGATGAGTATTTTTAATTTTGGACCCACAAACCTAAGTTTTTCATTTCTAAACTAAACTAACTTGTTTATTGTGACTTTGAGCGTCGAACTCAAATCGGGAGTCCGAATTGAACTCCGTCGGTTTCCACAAGTCACACTCATCGCCCCGACCGTTCTGGAACAAACCAGAGGCCAATCGGATGAGTATTTTAATTTTGGACCCACAAACCTAATTTTTCATTTCTTAACTAAACTAACTTGCTTAATGTAAGTTTGAGGCATCGACCTCAAACCGGGAGTCCGAATTGATCGACGACGGTTTCCACAAGTCACAATCATCGCCCCGACCGTTCTGGAACAAACGGAGGCCAATCGGATGAGTATTTTTAATTTTGGACCCACAAACCTAAGTTTTTCATTCTAAACTAAACTAACTTGTTTATTGTGACTTTGAGCATCGAGCTCAAATCGGGAGTCCGAATTGAACTCCGTCGGTTTCCACAAGTCACACTCATCGCCCCGACCGTTCTGGAACAAACTAGAGGCCAATCGGATGAGTATTTTAATTTTGGACCCACAAACCTAAGTTTTTCATTTTTAAACTAAATTAACTTGTTTATTGTGACTTTGAGCGTCGACCTCAAACCGGGAGTTCGAATTGAACTCTCTTGGTTTCCACAAGTCACACTCATCACCCCGACCGTTCTGGAACAAACCGGAGGGCAATCGGATGAGTATTTTAATTTTGGACCCACAAACCTAAGTTTTCATTTTTAAACTAAACTAACTTGTTTATTGTGACTTTGAGCGTCGACCTCAAACCGGGAGTTCGAATTGAACTCCGTTGGTTTCCACAAGTCACACTCATCGCCCCGACCGTTCTGGAACAAACTGAAGGCCAATCGGATGAGTATTTTTAATTTTGGACCCACAAACCTAAGTTTTTCATTTCTAAACTAAACTAACTTGTTTATTGTGACTTTGAACGTCAAGCTCAAATCGGGAGTCCGAATTGAACTCGTCAATTTTCACAGGTCATAATCATCGCTCTGGCCATGGTGGAAAAAATCTGAGGCCAATCGAATGAGTATTTCTAATTTTGAACCCCCTAACCTACCTAAGTTCTCCCTTTTAACTAACCTAACTCGCTTAACAAGAAATTGTGCGTCGATCAACCCAAATTAAAGTTAAACTAAGTTAACTGTTAAAATTAAATCTCTGAAATAAAATAAATTTACTCACGTGAGGGGCGTGTGCTGATGTCGATGGTGCTGCCTGTGGAGGAGGTGCTGCCTGTGGAGGAGGAATGTTGACCTGGGAGAAGGCCTGAGAGATAACCTGGGAGAGGGACTGGGAGAGCTGGGCCTGAAGTGCGTCGGTCACCTGCATCTGCATCTGGGCCAGACGAGTCTCCATCGAATCCGCCAGACGAGACTCTAAGCCCGATATCCTACTGTCAATGAAGCCCATCAGCTGTCCTGGAGAAGTACCTGGAGTACCAACTCCTGCGTGGAATGCACTGGTCTGTGACCCTGAGCTGGATCCTCCAGATAACACCTGGCTCGTGTCGATGCTGTGCCCAAAACCATACACATGGCCTTTCTTTGGGGCCCCAGATGCCGCAACCCATACCTCAGGATCTAACGGCGGCTGCTCGTCCTCCCCAACGTACTTCTCTGTCATTTGTTGGATGTATGACTCCTGCAAGAAACCAGAAAAACGATAGTAGTTAATATTCATATTAATGTGAAAAATTAAATAGTGAATCTTCTAAATACTTATGCAACCACTCGGCTCTATCGCTAATGTATGCATCCGTTCCTTTTCTCTTGTGTGTTCTATCGAACACCTCGGAAAATGTCGGCTGCCTTTTTAGCTCCTTCGCCTATTTCACAGAAAAAACATGACATAAATGAGTACCTTTATAAATAAAAGAGACCAGAAATGACAAATTACTTACCAATCTGGACTGATGGGTCGCAAAAGAGACAGACCCACCAGTATGCATGTTTGCTTCTGGATTCGCAGCCCGATTAACTTTCATTATTGAGGATGTTTGTTGCCATCTCTCTGCAGCCCAGATATTGCAAAGAGTTTCCCAATATTCTCCCCGCATCCAACTGGGCGCCCGCTCCCTCCAAAGAGTCGGGTCTGCACTCTGAGAATGTTTCTCTGCATTTTTTCTCGCGTTATACATCAAATGCTTGAAATTTGATCTTGCGGTCATCGTCCATACAAATCGAGACCGCGCCTCGTCCGTACGACTCGTGAATCGATGCTGGCTCTATATACATAAGAGTTAGTGAACTGCATGTATGAATACGATAAGAATTAAATTACAATACGAAATTACATACTATGAACATCTGATACAAGTGCTCCTGGACCTCCATCGGAAAATCATTGAATCTATGAATTGGCCCAGGAAAATGTGCTTGTAATGTCTTGTGATAAATTGAGATGCTTGAGTAGGCTCTATTTTATCACTGCAATGATGTAACTGCATAATGTCAATTTCTGAACTAATTCACTTCATTGCCCATAAGAAATACATACATGTTGATTACGTACCCATTAATCCAGACCTCCCGCAGAGTGCTCTCATAAAAACTACCTCCGCCCTCCTGCAAACTAACAGCATCCTCTGGCACCAAACTGAAAAATAATGATGAACAACATGAGTAATGTACAAAAATACTAAATTTGACTACAGAAATACCCTAACAGTTAAATATACAAACCTACTGGTGTATCTGGAGAATGTGTAGAGTGACCTGAGCATGACATTTTAATGGCATCAGAATTAATGCATACATAAAGTATAACTTTACATATACATACCAGCTGCTACAGAAGGAGACTCGGAGGATGCACCAACAGCTGTAACTAGAATAGAACGCATAAGTAATGAGAAGATGATTGCACAATAAAAGTACATTTGTAAATATACATACCTGCAGGCACGGTAGGAGCAGAAGGACCAGCGACTGTAGCAATTCTAATAACATTAATAATATATATAATTACTACAAAAATACTTGGAAATTGAAATATACATACCTGCAGGCACGCTAGGAGATGCAGAAGAAGGACCAGCAACTGTAGCAATTCTAATAACATTAATAATATGTGTAAATAATGACTAAAAAATACTTGAAAATTGAAATATACAAACCTAGTCCGCTAGGTAGAGGAGGTGTCGCTCACTCGAAGGACAACCAGAAACTGTAACAATTTTAATGGCATTAACACTACATAAGTACACAAATAATATACAGAGAAAAATACACACAGATGACTATACTAGAAAATATACATACCAGATGCGGGGAACAAAGCCCTCCCACGGATGCCCCTCCTAGAACTGCTACCAGATCTTCCTCCACGCACCATCTCTTCATAGAGAACATAAAATCATAATGTTTACTAGTCAATTGCTTATTGAAAGTGAGCTACTTTAAATATACTCTACAAGCGTGAAAAAATTCTACCATAGTTTAATTGATATCCATTTCCTCCTCAGATGATGACGATATGTCTAATTCAACCTCATCTTCATCATCATCTTCACATTCATCACTGGTATATTCCTCTTCCTCACCAGAACTTTCATATTCAATATCTGTACGACGAGTACTACTGTCTTTCATCTCACGTGGATCGACTTCTTCGACCTCATTTCCGTGAGACAAGGACATTGGTGCTTCGGATTCGTCTTCTCCAATATGAGTTGTCAACTCTACATCTTCAACAAAGTCTTCTTGAAAGAATTCTGCGTTGACCTCTTCAGGTGTCTGATCAGTCATGTCCAATTCATAATCAGAGAATAGTCTTGACTTAACTCTGCAAACTACCCACCAATCATTTCGTTCTTGTTTGTACATGAAGGATAGCTTGTATAATACACTTGCTGGGCTTGTGTGGCTAAGATGAATGGCTCATAAGTATTCAATTTTGACTTATGCTTAAGCTCGACAATCCCATGTGTTGTGTCATTTCGAATGGAATTCGGATCAAACCAATGACACTTGAACAAGAATATATGATTGTCTTGTCCTAGATATTGCAATTGTAGGATCTCCTCTACAATACCATAGTAGTCATACTCAATTTCATTGTATGTACTTCCTTTTACACATACACCACTATTCATGGTAGATTTATTCTGTCCATAGTCTTTCGTATGAAACCTATACCCATTGACAATAAATCCAGGATAATTCTGTGCAATTTTGGATGGGCCGTAGGCTACCTGACGAACAGTTTAAACCTTCTTGCACCTGCGTGTAGAAAAGGCTAGTTATAAAGTGAAATGAATTTTGTTGAATACTCTTTGACGGTGTACACTTACGCGTTCTCTTAGCCATAAGGCCAATGACTTCTCTCGTTCTTTTTCAACCTCAAAATCAGTGAGTTGTGGATTTTTTTGAATTAATTCTGAATCAAATTGTCTGCAATATGAATAGCAGACCACGTTGAATAGGTAGAATAAAGGCAAAGAACTTACATATAAATTTAAATTGTGAGATTAGTACTTACTCAACATAACATTCTAGCTCAGAACAATTTAAAAGAATATATATCTCTGCGGCACATAACTCTCTGTCATCCAGCATTCGAGTTGAAGAACGTCCGAAAGCACGTCCAGGATGAGTAAATATGGAGAGTCGATTTGAACCGACAGAGCCCCCCCCCCCATCATCATTACGTGGAGGTTGTGTCCGACGAGTTTGAATCTCTGCTTCAAAGTACATTGCACAAAAGTTAGAGATTTCCTCCATAATGTATGCCTCAGCAATAGAACCCTCCACTTTTGCTTTATTTCGGACTTTCATTTAAGGTCATGCATACACCTACATCCACAATGTAAGAGATAATTAGAAAAGCTATCACTTACGTAAGGTGCAATCGTAAGAAGGAAACAGTTCATACTTGCATATACCTCTCAAATGGATACATCCATCTATATTGTACTGGCCCTCCGACCTTTGCTTCATATGGTAGATGTACGAGTAAATGCTCCATTGAATCGAAGAAACCAGGTGGAAATATCTTCTCCAACTTGCATACAGTGGTGACCACATTCTGTTCGATAGTTTGCACATCCTGAAGCCTGAGTTCTGATGCAGATAGAATCGTGAAAAATCGACTCAACTCAGATAACGCCCCCAGCTGCTTCGGCAACATGTCACGAAATGCAATAGGTAGCAACCTTTGCATGAAACATGGCAGTCATGACTCTTCATTCCATATATCTTTCCTTCACTGACGTTGACAGAACGAGCAATATTTGACACATAACCGTCAGGAAATCTCAGCTGTTTCAGCCACTGACACACTTCCTTTACTTGTCCTCCTCCAAGCACATAAACTGCTTTTGGTTTACTTGATTTCCCATTTACTTCAACAATTTCTAACTCTGGACGTTTACAGAGCATGGACAAGTCCAAGCGTGCATTCACATTGTCCTTTGTTTTACCTTTGATATCCATAACTGTGTTGAATACATTATCAAAGACATTTTTCTCGATATGCATCACGTCTAGATTGTGCCGCACAAGAAGAGTCGACCAATAAGGTAGCTCCCAGAAAATGCTTTTCTTCACCCAGTTGTGCTTCCCAAAACCTGAAAGGTGTCGGGTACTGCCCATCTGTTGTGTGATATCTGGCAAATTTTCAACACGTGCTGCCATATGATGACCGGACAACCTCTCGAATATAACTTCATCTCGTTCCTTTCTGTTCTTTAGGAATGCATCTTTTTGTCTTCTAAAAGGGTGATTAGCTGGTAAAAACTGACGATGGCAATCAAACCAGCAGGACTTCCCACCATGTTTAAGTACAAACGATTTGGTATTATCCATACAATACGGACATGCTAGCCTCCCATGTGTGCTCCAACCAGATAACATTCCATATGCAGGAAAATCACTTATAGTCCACATCAATGCCGCCCTCATGGTGAAATTTTGCTTTCTAGATGCATCATAAGTATTGACCCCCTCAGTCCATAATAATTTCAATTCATCAATCAACGGTCTTAGATAGATGTCTATATTTTTGTAGGACTTTTCGGACCAGGAATCAATAAGGACAGGAACAAATTCTCTCGCTTCATGCACATGCTCGGAGGAAGGTTGTATGGTGTCACGAACACTGGCCCAGTGGAGTAGGAAGCCACTGAACCTCCAAATGGATTAAATCCGTCAGTGCATAAACCAAGCCTCACATTACGTGACTCCCTTGAGAAGATAGGATAAACATGGTTGAAATGAATCCAAGCTTCGCCATCTGCAGGATGAGTCATAATATCCATGTCCCGACGTACTCTTTCTGCATGCCACCTCATATGTCCAGCTGTCTTTGAAGACATATACATCCGCTGTAGCCTGGGTGTAAGGGGGAAATATCGCAATGACGCATAAGGTATATCCTTTCCCCTAGAATTGACCCCTCTTTTAGGTTTAAATCTATCATGACGGCAAACTGAACAGGATACCATATCTGCATTCTCTTTGTCATACAACATACAATGATTAGGACATGCATCTATTTTCACATATCCAAGTCCTAAATCATTCACCATCTTCTTGGCACGATAAAAATTTGGAGGCAGCTTTTCATCTGGAGGTAACATGCTCTTGATGATGAGGAGGAGGCGATCAAAGCAATTCTCAGAAATATGAAATTCAGATTTCAAGTTCAACAACTGTGACACCGCTGACAACCGAGTGTGCTTTTGACAACCATCCCACAATGGCTCATCAGCATCCTTAAGTAACTGATAGAATCTTTCGGCTCCCTTATTCGGCACGTCTTCAGCGTATACAGGATCCACATGTACACTGAATGCCGGACCAGCAGCATCTACAACCATATCCACGTACGTACTTGTGCCTTCCACATTACTAGACTCGTGCGACCAGAAGTCCTCACCATGACATGTCCAATTCATATAACCTTCAACAAACCCTTTCTGTATAAATGGCGTTGAACTTCCCATGGGGAATTCCACTTCAAATTTTTACAAATCATACAAGGACATCGGATGCCACCTTGGCTGTCTACTTCTGCATTTGGATTCCCAATGCAAACTGAACGAAATTCTCAACTCCGACCCTAAACTCCGGGACACCACATGATCAACTATTCTGCGATACATCCATGAACGGTCTGAAGCCATTGCTGTCCTACGCCCAAACATATCAATAGACAAATAACTTTAAAATTCTAAATCACACATCCTTCGACGCAACCGAAATGAATAGGAAGGATTTATTATTTAGATTATCACTTTTTACCCATCTGTGAATATTTGATCGCACTCAGATGACCATTTACTATGTGATTGTATTATTTGCTGAAAATTTCGGCAGCATCTCCCCACACCTCTCCGATATACCAAAAATATTTATTGATTAAGATATTTTCTTAAACACTTACTAACAAGTGGTTAAGAAAATATTCTAAATCAATAAAGGTATATCAGAGAGGAGTGAGTAGACACACCCGAAATTTTCAACAAATAATACAAGCACATAGTAAATGACCACCTAACTGCGATCAAACATTCACAGACTGTCCAAAACGGGACAATTCAGGACTTTGAGTTAGATATACACGTTCTCATCTTTGAAAATAAGACTCGTGCACATCAATCCCAAAGTCTTGAACGGGAGGTTCATTGAGACGGGCTTAACACGCTCTCGTGAAGTGTGTGCAGTGTTAAAAGGAAAATAAAAACTAAAGCATGCATATAACAAGTGCAATAATAACCCACATAAATATGAAAAGAAAATAAAAAGAATATCATACATATAAACAAGTGCAATAATAAACTAAATTCACACACACATGTAAATGAATTGCATTAAAGTAAGAAGTAGAATACAGATAAACAAGTGCAATAAGAAACTAAATTCACACATACATGTAAATGAATTAAACAAAAGAGGCATGTTTGAGTGCCATGTTTTTTTGTTTTTTACCCTAGTATTCCTTCATCTATACGAGTGTTGTAAGGAAGAGCTGCACATAAACTGCTGGTTCTGCCTATTTTGGTCACTGTTCTAGTCTACTGGCTGAACTTAGAGCTATGGTTCATGGCCTCCAGCTTTGCATTTCCCATGGAAGAACTAATATTCTTATGGAAATGGATTGCCAGTTTTGGTTCACATCTGTTCTAATCCTCCTGTTCACATTCCTTGGCAATTGTTCCCTTGGTGGAATGATTTTCTTCAAGTCCATGAGTGATGTCTTTGAAATTTGTTCATACTGTCAGAGAATGTAAGCAAGTGGCAGATCAGTTAGCTAATTGTGCTTGCAATTCTAAGCAGTCTAAAGTTTTTCTGGAAGTCAGTTCTCTTCCTTTGGCTGTCAAGGGAAGCTTGGTTCTGGATAAGGCTGATGTGCCTCATCTTCGATCTTAATTGATGTTATCCAAAATGGTAGATTTGGATCCTTCATTACATATTTTCTGGTTGGAGTTAAGCAGCTTGGTGGGGGATCTTAAACCTTTCTTCAGCTGGGTCTGGCAAATTTTGGATGGTCTTTACATGACAGAGTTTTATTTGATATAATCTATAGTGGACTGTCTCATTTCAGGTTTCAGTTAAGAAGGGGATCTTCTTCTATGGAGCTGTTACTTCAATTTTATCTTGGAAGGCTTTTTAGCTATTCTGTGGAGGTTAGCTGGGTAGAAGGGCTGAAAAGGGACTCTCATCAATTCTTTTATCATTCTTGGATGGTCTTACTTTGCAACCAGTTCTTGCTTGAGTGGAGCAGTGATTTGTCAAAATCTCCTGTGTTTATGCTTATGGATGATCCTTGGACTGTCCTTGGCAGCATTTTATATGGGGCAGAATTCATTCATGGGGCAGTAACTTTTGGATCTTATCACAAGTTGTTCTTCATATCAACTATGGAGGAGTCAATGCTCAAAATCTTTCATTTGGAGGGACTTTCAGAGGGAGCTGCTTCTGTGGACTGTTCTTATTTTTAGCTTCATTGGAGCAGTGGAATTCATCTCATGGAGGACCTATCTCAATTCCTGTTCATGGATATTAAGGGCTTTGCATAGCAGTTCAATGGACCTCTTATCACATAAGGGGTGTTTGGTTCTGGACAACACTGGTGTGTCTCATTTGATGATGTGCAGAATGGTAGAGGGGGTTCTCTCTTCACGCTCTTTCTGGTTGGATCTGATCAGTCTAGTTGGGGCTCATCTCAGTCTGTTTTTTAGTTGATTTAGTACTCCTCAATCCAGTGGTAGAGAGGTAATACCATGCAAGTAAGTTGACCTTAGAATGATAGGATAAAGGACTTTCAGATGCCTATAGTTGCATATAGTTGACAATAAGAATTAGCATTAACACATGGGGGAAGAGGGAGAAAACAAAACCCATGGGGGGAGGGGTGCAATAACGAAGCAAGGTTCCAATAAGAATTAGCATTAACACATGGGGGAAGAGGGATAACAAAACCCATCCAGAGGAGGATAGGGATGGACCCCATTTAGCTATCTCTTACCTGATGGGCCATACCATTATAAATAAGATCTAAGAATAAAAGACACGGATCGAGATATCAGTGTTTTTAATAAGGCACGGACATTCTTCGACAATAATCTGAGGGCCCTGGCTCACTGAATATGCAAGAGCTTCAATCACCAAAGGTGACCAGGGGAAGAGAACCAGTGATGATTCTCACTGGAAATTCTTTATCATTTCTAAGGAAATTAGAAAAGTAGCACCAGCTAACTCGCAAAGAGCACCATCATCAATGGGTGGGGGGTGCCTAACTGAGCCAGTGAAAGGAAAATTCTTAAAGTGCCCTTAGAACTATGAGCTGAGGTTTAGGTTGGATCGCTTTAAAAAGTGGCAAGCATCTGGCTTCCCACAGTTGCCAAGCAATTGAGAGACAAAAAGCCAGGAATTTGAAATTTTGGTTGCAGTATCTTCAGAGGACCCAAGTGTGTGATCCAAATGAAAGCCCAAGGGAGAGCATAACTAGGTGGATCTGGCCAAGTTACATTTAAAGAAGAGATGGCCAATGGTTTCAGACTCAGAATGGCAAACAGGATAGTTTGCCTGACATTTAAAGAAGAGATGGCCAATGGTTTCAGACTCTTTGGGGCTTTATAGCTGACATCCTGTTGATCATTCTGCCTAGAGCGGTTGCTAAGTTTGCCCATTTCCATTTCTTCGATAGGTATCTATTCTGCT
This sequence comes from Colocasia esculenta, assembly GCA_014218235.1. Taxonomy (NCBI): domain Eukaryota; kingdom Viridiplantae; phylum Streptophyta; class Magnoliopsida; order Alismatales; family Araceae; genus Colocasia; species Colocasia esculenta. The sequence goes on from CM024760.1 coordinate 171,742,014, forward strand.
CTCCTATACTCACAATGTTGCCCCCAAAGGGAAGTCAAGCGTTTGTGTCAGCTGAAGCTGAGACCAATAATCCTGAAAGAGAATTGAGCCTGGAATTGATCTTCTGGGCCCGATCGATGAGATTTTTATGATATTTATGACAGATTTGAACTCTCAATGAACCATCTCTGGACAACTGCTTCATATCAAGTAAATGTTCTTGGAACCCTTCTTCTTAGTTATACTATAATTCTGCATGCAAATATTGAGTAGAGTAGAGGACCAAGAAACCTTGTACAATGGAAATTAGAGATGTTACAATGGACATTAGAGCTGCATATACTAAAGAAGATGAAGGCACTAATGAGTAATAATAAAAAACATATACTAAAGAAAATTGAGGATTTCTGGTTTTAGTGCACAGAGAGTGTGTGAGGTAGTGAAATAAAAATCAAATTGTGCTTAATACAAATGCCAGATAGAGGGTTCTAGATTACATACTGTTTGCCTTATCCCATGTGAATTCCCAATGGTTAGAAGTCAACTCAGTGAATGGACTCTAACCCATGTTCAAATAAGCAAAGAGTAGAGGATCAATTAGCCTTGTACAATGGAAATTAGAGATGTTATAATGGACATTAGGCAGATCATGGTGAGTAATTTATCTCTTATGCCAACCCTATGAATATAAACAGAGCCATAAAATATCTTACAGACAATCTCATTATAAAATATGTATATGCCTACTTACAGTTTTGAATGTAAAATGGATGAGAACCCTATAAGCTCCAAACCAACTGCCTGAAAGAGAAAAAAATAGTCTGAATTTAGGAAGACAGATAATATAAATGAACATTTCAATGATCAAAGTTATTTGACAGTGCTATTATGAAATAGAAACTGTCAGAATATAATATAAAATAAGATATCCACTGACTGGTAATGAGAGTTAAGAAAGAGTTGGAAATTTCTGTCTCGTAAACGAATAAAATAAATAATTAGATATTCTCTTAGCACTTTTTAACATAAGGAAGGAAAAAAAATAAAAGAAGAATCTGACATCGCACGATTATTAAAAATCTAGCCCTAGAAAACCATCAATCTAAAAAAATAGTAATCAGAAAAAAGTAATTTATCTCTTATGCCCAACCCTATGAATTAAAAGAACCATCAGAATATCTTTCAGACAATCGCATTATAAAATGTGTATATGCCTACTTACAGTTTTCTGAATGAAAAATGGATAAGAACCCTATAAGCTCCAAACCAACTGCCTGAAAGAGAAAAAAAAAGTCTGAATTTAGGAAGACAGATCATATAAATCAACATTTCCATAATCAATCACACAAGATATATGTTTCCTTAGAACTTTCCTTCTAGAAAGTGCAGTTTATCAATGCTCCCCTTCATATAGATGTGAAAAAGCTAGGTTGATGTTCAGTTATCTTCTTCTTTTTTTTTGTTTTTGTTTTGTGAAACAATTGAAGATTAGTGATCAGTGGATTTCCTTTTCTTAGTGTACTCATCCTAATGTTTGTAGTTGATTTCATTTTTTCACCCACTTTCTATATCCAGTGAGCATTAGCATCCAAAGTTCTTCAAGGTAAGATCAGAAATCCTTCTTGCCATGATGTGTAATGACATGAAATAGAAAAGTTAAATTTTTGTTAAGTGTTTTGTGCTTCTATGATGATATGTACCCTCCCATTTTGTACCATTACCAGTAGCACAACTACACAGAGTTGCTTGCCGTTATGAGCTTTGTGGTAGTGTGCATGCCTTTTGAGATCCAGCTATTATATCATGCTTCTGTGATGAGCTCATAGGTAGAAAATTATGGCCTGCACAACAGGCAAGTGAATATTAATTGACAACATGGTAACTCTCTACTGAGAATGGCTGCATGGAAGGAGTTGCAAAAGCTCCGAGCAGTCTTCAGTCCCACCAATTTGCAGTTATCATACTGCCAGACAGCATGTATCCATAGAGAGTTAGTCCTGATGCTGTTAGAAGCTGTCAATAAGGATCGGCTAATTTAAATCAGAGGAGGCAGGATTGGCATAGCAAAGGAGTGGGTGGATATGGGTCTGCCTTACTGGGATGTCTGTTTCTACATTTACTTGCAAATATTTGGGGGTTCCAATTTCTGAGGAGTGGATGGATACGGGTCTGCCTTCTACAATTACGAACAAATAATTGGAGCTTCCAATTTCTGATGGACCTGTCAGATGTTGCTTTGCTGGTTATTGCTAATTAGCATTTCAATACACCGAATGTGAGAAAAATAGATGTGTGCAATTACCAGTTCCTTCATTTTGAGGATTTTTGAAAAATATCTGCAACTTAGTCAAAGTCCACAATAAACTTTGTAACTGCCTCTGAATCAAGGGAATGCCCTATTGCCACTGGAATTCCTACTTTACATCTAGAGCAGCGTAGTACTCAATTTTGCCTTCTTTCAATCTATTACTTGGTTACTTTTAGGGGATGCTACTTGGAAGAATCCTACATGGTGGGTGCTTAAAATTATTTTGAATATTGACTAAATTGGATCTCTAATCAATTGCTGCATGAGATCTAGTATGGGTTACACTGGAAGATCCAAATTACCATAGAGATTACAAAGCAGGAATGGGGTTAAAGATTTTGAGATGTTCATGCCTTCTGAATTTAAATAAATGTACGGATGTTTTTTCTTTTCTTTCTTATTGTTGCTAATTCATCAACTCCATCACTCGTGATACAGTACATGGCATGGAATATGGCTTTGGAGCCCATCAATACAGTCTTTGAGGTGGAAGCAAAAAGTTGCCCTGGTTTTATCTACAGGCGTTCCTTGAGGTTAGGCACCACAGATATGTCTCATTCTGAGTTCCATTTGTTCCTGGAGAATCTTTCTAGAAAATATCATGGTGACACGTATCATTTGATTGCCAAAAATTGCAATCACAGATTCCAAAAGAACTGGTGACTCCAATACTACATATGGTCCAATACAGTAAGAACTTGGAAATAAAAATGGTTTGGATACACTTCCTAATATGGCTAAATCCAATTCTTTAACAAAGCCCCGAAAAACAACGTAAGCATAAAACTAATGTACTTTTTTTTCTACAGTTTCAAACTGTAAATCTGAAAACTAATCTTTTAGGAACATAAGCATAACTGAAAATAACAATTACATTAAAACCTATAAACATTAAACTGGTAGGGATTATCAATCATTAAAACACAATCAAAATTTAAATATGATTATAGCCAGTTAGAAAACCAAAAAATAGTAATCACAAAAAGTAATTTATCTCTTATGCCCAACCCTATGAATATAAACAGAACCATCAGAATATCTTTCAGACAATCGCATTATAAAATGTGTATATGTCTACTTACAGTTTTCTGAATGAAAAATGGATAAGAACCCTATAAGCTCCAAACAACTGCCTGAAAGAGAAAAAAAAAGTCTGAATTTAGGAAGACAGATCATATAAATCAACATTTCCATAATCAATCACACAAGATATATGTTTCCTTAGAACTTTCCTTCTGGAAAGTGCAGTTTATCAATCCTCCCCTCTATATACACTAATGAAAAAGCTAGGTTTGCTGTTCAGTTATCTTCTTATTCTTTTTTTGTTTTTGTTTTGTGAAATCCAGAACCCTGTGCAGCTGTGCCATAATTATTTGCATCCATTGGCAACTAAAAATCAGAAGATGATTATCACATAGGATGACAGTGGGATTATCAACACATTAAGCTAATCTAAAGGTGCTCTGATGACGTTCTCTGTTTTAATCACATAGGTGCATGCTTCAATCTAAAGGAAGACAAATCATATGAATCAACTCTTCAATAATCAAGTGCATACATATATTTTTTCAGGCTACATTGCATTGATGATATTTCAGTTTTCTAAATAAAAAAAGACCACTTAGATGTCAGAAAAAAAATGAAGATATGATGTCTTTTCTACCTATCTGATGCCACTAAAAATTTGATGGCAAATCCCTGAATATGGTGGATATTATATAAACTTTGATGCCTTGAATAACATTCAAAAAATTACTGAAGATGTAATGGAATCCAGAACTCTATGCAGCTGTGCCATAATTATTTGCATCCATTGGCAACTAAAAATCAGAAGATGAAGTAATCATCTTCTGATTTTCATCACATAGGATGGCAGTGGAATTATCAACACATTAAGCTAATCTAAAGGTGCTCTGATGACGTTCTCTATTTTAATCACATAGGTGCATGCTTCAATCTAAAGGAAGACAAATCATATGAATCAACTCTTCAATAATCAAGTGCATATACATATATTTTTTCAGACTACATTGTCTTGATGAGATTTCAGTTTTCTAAATAAAGAAGACCACTTAGAAGTCAAAAAAAAAGGAAGATATGATGCCTTTCTATCTATCTGATGCCTCCTCTGGGTGCATGCTTCAATCTAAAGGTCTTATCAACACATTAAGCTCCCTTTAGTCCTGCTAATAACACATCTCAAAATCAAAACATTAAAGTTTTAAAATTTACTTGCTCCAAAAGACTCATTAGTGTAGAATCAAATATTTATGGATCATCTATTTACAGGGAAATGTCAAATTCCTATAAACATCGGCAAGGAAAAAAAAACATATATGAATCTAAATATATGCATCTAAATAAGATTTATAGTATATGCATATTTCATTTGGGATTGACTTAGTATATGCCTACTTACAGTTTTCTGAATGAATAATGGATGAGAGCCCTATAAGCTCCAAACCACCAGCCTGAAAGAAAAAAAAATTCTGAATTGAGGAAGACAAATCATATGAATCAACTCTTCAATAATCAAGTGCATATACATATATTTTTTCAGACTACATTGCCTTGATGAGGGTTCAGTTTTCTAAATAAAAAAGACCACTTAGAAGTAAAAAAAAAAACGAAGATATGATGTTTTCTATCTATCTGATGCCTCCTCTGGGTGCAACTGAACCCTCTAAAGGTCTTATCAAACATTAAGCTAATCTATAGGTGCATGCTTCAATCTAAAGGAAGACAAATCTGCTTCAATCTAAACTGACAGTGGGATTATGAACACATTAAGCTAATCTAAAGGTGCTCTGATGACGTGCTCTGTTTTAATCACATAGGTGCATGCTTCAATCTAAAGAAACACAAATCATATGAATCAACTCTTCAATAATATAGAATCAAATCTGTATAGATCATCTATTACAGGGAAATGTCAAATTCCTATAAACATCAGCAAGGATATTAAAACATATATGCGTCTAAATATATGCATCTAAATAAGATTTACAGTATATGCATATTTGATATGTATGTAAAAAAATATCATCAAGGCAATGTAGTCTGAAAAATTATATGTATCTAAACATCAGCACGTATAAAAAAAACATATATGCATCTAAATAAGATTTAAAAATTGTTAAGAGAACATTGTTAAGAGATATATGTTTCTAAAAAAATATCACCAAGGCAATGTAGTCTGAAAAAATATATGTATCTAAACATCAGCACGTATAAAAAATCATATATGCATCTAAATAAGATTTAAAAATTGTTAAGAGAACATTGTTAAGAGATATATGCATCTAAATAAGATTTAAAATATGTATAGGTGACTGAAGCTTCTGATAGAATAAGATGGACACCACACGCAGAGAGGTGTAGTGCCTGTAGATGTCTGCATAGAAGTTTATACCAATATTCTACCCAATGCAAACAATCAAGCCAATTCTTCTGTTGCATAAAATGAAAATTCTATATAATAGTGAACAACAAAATAGAATATTTGTTCTACTTTTGCTACAATAATGCCCTTTCTAACTCATGACCTGGTTGCTCCTTCGGTATTGTTTCAGATTATAGCATCAGTTTAATGGCATACCTATTTCAGTGCATGTGCATGTTATGATGTATTTATCTAAATTTATTTATGTATATGTAGGCACAAGTATGTATGCAGAGAGAGTTACACTTTTATGTCTATTTTTGAACTCTATTTTCTGGCACACACAATATGCATATCTATGTAGAAATATGGATATGCAAGTAACTTAGTTGGTTAGTAATTAGGTAGATAATTTGGTCAGGCCCTCTCCCTGTCTCTGCTGGCTCCCACCATTCCTCCTAAAAAGTTAGGGTAGGATGGCTCTGCCATTAATGTTCACTATAGTAGTTTGGTTCAGTGCAGGCCATGCCCAGTTCTAGTTCCTGGCCCTTTGGTGGGGATCTAGCTAACACTAGCTAACCCGCGGTGGATGCATAGGAAGCCAGAATGATGCAGAGAGCAGAGAGAGAAGGAGATGGAGAGCGCCATATTGATGCGCTGGAGTTCCCGGCGGATGTGGCCCCCCACCTGTCGTCTTTGACGATCCTCCACCAGCTGCCGGGCTCTGGGACGCCGGAGTCGCCGGATCACTTGATGGAGTCTCCACGGTCGACGGAGCAGGGCCTCCACTGCTCGGGGTAGGAGTGGCTGGCGACGGCGCCGGGGCTGGTGCTTCTGTCGGAGACGCTGCACGGCGGCCACAGTTGCATGCGCGCTGAGGGTCGGAGGGGAGGAGCCGCCGAGCCGGAGGGGGGAGTGTAGAAGGGGAAGGTCGGAGGGGGGGAGGTCGCTGGCGCCGGCCGAGATGACGAGGGGAGGGAGGGAGGAGGCCGGGCCGCCGCAGGAGGGGATTGCGATTTGGGGGTTTTCGACTTTTGGTGAGAAGATTTGGGGGGAACGGGGGAGAGGGGGGAGTCGGCGGGTCGGATCGGATATGCTTAATATGGCAAAAAAGGGCGGGGGAGGGTGAGGTGAGCGCAACCAGATGGGATTAGGGAAAGGAGGGAGAGAGATTTATAATGCATTTTTATATTATAGTTAATTATAATACGATTAAAATGACATCTAATAATTCAGTTGTTATTTTATCACTCTTTATATGATAGACATCACATAGATTATTATTTAATCCATTATATTTAAAATATATATAAAAATATACTAAGTCTTTCTCAAAAAATAGTGGAGGGATGGGCAGTGGCCTTTTGCAGCAGGACAGTTGGGGACGAGTATGAAGTGAATAACATGAGCCCAAGCAGACGCATGCCAATTTATATGATGCAAAGATTTGTTATCATGAACTAAAAGTGTAGATAAGAATGTGAGGGACACAGAGAGATGCATGTAGGCTTTTTAGGATATATTTTTATATGTTAAGTATCATTAGATGTAAGATTTAATAGTCAGGATTAATCTAATTTCGGATCGGATCTTAAATGGAGCGGATCTCTTATTTCCACGTCCGCTCCGTTAATATTCGGATAATATCCGTATCCGAATTCGCTCCGCCGGATATCTGTTAATCGGATACGGATATGCTTAATCGGATACGAATTCGCATCGGATCCAGATATTATCCGGATCCGTTTACAGCCCTAGGGATGCCCATCTTTGATTCTCCAGTCCCTCCCCACCCCGTTGTGAGATCTGCAGGTCTCCAGTCCGCCCCCTGCAGAGGAAGGTCTCCCTTGTGAGATCTATAGAGGAGCGGGAGGAAGGGGGAAGGGTCTGGGCGTCTTGGGTGAGGAGTGAGGACCGAGGGGGAGGATGGGTTACTTTTCAACTTTTCAGCTGTTCTTGTTATTTTAAAATTTTTACTCTATTGGAATCGGAAATCGGTTTCGAAAATAAGTGGTTCCGACTCCGATATCGATATCTTATCGGAAAACCTGATACCGATTTCAATAAGAAATTGGTATCATTTTTTTATTTTGAACCTATTAATTTTTATCAGAATCGGATCGAAAATTTAAATTTTCGGGTTCCGTTACAGCCCTACTCATGCATCACCTAAATAAGTTGAAAAATTGACAGATAAGAACAAGATATAATTGTCATCACCCTTCAAAGTGAATCCAAGAATTTCAATGAAAAAACATCAAATAGCTTCTGCAGAAGGTCAGAAAAACTTGTGTACAATAGTTACATATTAAAATGGGCATATCTTGTACCAAGAAAAATTCATTTCATTGACAAGTAAATGAGGGAAGTGTGATTCAGAATTAAAAAAAAGGAAACCTGAGGATCATAAAAGAAAAAACCTGAAATGTCTTAATCAAAACAGTGAAAAAAAATTGCTATGGAATGTTTCTGCATAAGTAAAGGAAGTGACACTAGAACACCACATAAGAACTAAGAATGGGCAGAATAAGGACAATGATTCCAGCATCTCCTCCCAATTGAAAACACAAATCCCTGCCAACATGCATGATCACTAGCTACACTGGATTATGGAAGGGAGACGACACATAAAACCTTGCTACTTATTGTATAGACCTGAAAATGGCTCGCACTTGGATTGTTCAAACAAGAGAGCAACTGTATAGACACGTGGATCCTTGGCAAAGGATAGTCCGTGGGGACCTCCACAAGATACTCACAAAGTGACACAAGTACTCAATAAAGCAATAGGAAATTTCCCTTATAAGTGAGAGAAAACTGTGGGTTCTACCCATACTACCTCAAATTTAAAAGGTCATCAGAACAAGTATGGGTCCAGGAAAGCTCCCAGATGAGTCGGTCCAATATCCATGGTGGCTACAGCTAATGAGCTCCCATGAAGCAAAGAAAACAATCCCAACAGTCCTTTTCATGAGCACAGTATCCACCAAACAAAAAAAAACCAGATACATATATATACCACCTCAAATGTGTGTATGGCCATAACCCATTTTCACCCTCCCCATAAGACGAACGTTCTAGTTTTCCTCGTCATCTGTCATAGAGAAACCAAATAGAGAGATGACCAAATGCTCACATCGTAGGGATCTATCTCTCACCTGTTGGGGATGTATGTCGCGATGGCGTAGATGTCGTCGGCTAGAATTCGCGGTCGAGTGAGGCCGGTGAGGGTGTAGAAATAGAGCCCGCCGGCCAAGGCGAGTGCCGGGGATAACTACGCTGAGACGCTGAGGACGCCACCAGACGCCACCCCGAGATGAACCCGGACCCACCACCAACCGCCTCGCCAATGTCGGGAGGTCGCTGGCCGCGCTGTGGGCCGGCCGAGATGATGACGGGAGGGAGGGAGGCAGGTAGTGTTGACACTACTAGACAGATAGGTCAACATTACGAGACAGATAGTGCTGACACTGTTGGACAGATAATGTTGACACTACCACTGTTTCAAGAACACAGTCAAAAGAAAAGAACAAGAAAGAAGAAGAAGAAGAATCCTTCACAAAAACACTTGCCTAAGACATGAGTGTTAGCTAAGACACGTACACAAGAGACCAAAAAGTAGACCTAATGATCTTTATGGGACGTAAATCAAGGGGTAAATATTCAAGATCCTAACCAAAGATGGAGACACGAAGGAAAGGAGATCCAGAAATATCCTACATGATGATCAAGCAATTCCAAAATCACCTTTAAAAATGAAACTTCAAATAGAACATGTTTTGATTTTTGATTTGATATAAACTAGAAGTTAAGGATCAAAAGAAAAAAAAAAAAATCAAAAAAAAAAATTATCTTAAAGGTAATGTGAAAGTACCTATCTTTATGCACCTTATTTCCTTCTTCATTATTTCCAGAAAATCAAGTTAGCCCTTTTTCCTTCTGCGAAAATCCTCCCCTTCCTGGCGTTTATTTCCTCTCCCAATACTTTCGCCGCCAGCCCCTTTATATATGTACTCTTATATATGTATATATATATACTTGCACATGCAATAAGCACTTCCACACTCTCCCACGTAGCTATCTATCTTCCTTCGAACACCTCACACACTCCCATGTAACACTAACACTCCCAAAAAATCACTCAAAGATTTACATTAATGTTTCATGTCGATATCATTTTTTGACATATGTACACTAACAAGAAAGAAAATAAGGGATAAAAGTCAGTTGGGTTCTGCTTATATAAAATCAAGAATTTCAATTAATATAGATAAGAAACAAACATTTCATCTGAAATTTCACTTTAAAAGGCCATCATGTGATTTTTGGGTCATTTATATATTTATGTAATTTTCTTGGTATCATCGTAGACCTCTGTATCTTAGAAAACTAAAATTTATTGTTATTCTCTCAAAACTTGATATTGATATTTGTGTGTGTTGTTCACTTAATTGAATGACATCTATGTGTACCCGGGTTTTCCGCTACACCAGGGCGTCACATGATGGTTGTTTTTACTCCCAATCTATATTTGGACAAGATCAAACCAGTGAATCTACTGTCAATCAAAATCCTACTATTGGATTTCATTCAATATAAAATTCGATCATTAGATTCGTTCTCGATCTATGTATACTTGACGGTTGGGTTTGTTACCAACCTAAAATATATGATCAAGATCCCTACATTGGATTTGCTTCAAGTCTAAATCCTAATTGTTTGATTTAAGTTTAAACAAAATGTGACAATTAGATTCACTATCGATATTCATTAATTGATCAAAGATCCGACTTTGAATTCACATTCGATCTATTTATATCTAATCAGTTAGATTTGTTGCCAATCTATAACAATCTAATCGCGATTCGCACATTAGATTTGTCAAATATCTAAATCCTGATCGTTCGTTGGATTTTAGTTTGATTAGAGTTTGGCAGTTGAATTCACTCCGATCTAAATTTGATCAAGATCTAAGCATTAAACATATTGTCAATCACAATCCAACTGTTGGATTTCATCATAATAAAACATCGATCTGTCTGTCAGATTCGCTCTCAATGTAAATCTAATCGATGAGCTACCTAATATTAATTAAATGAGCATAATATAATATATATCATATATGAAATATAAAAGATCAATATTACTATTTTCAATATATAACAAATAAAATATATATTTTTAAAGTCAATGTTTTATCATATATATTGTATTCACTAAACAAATATAATATATTTAAAAATATGCAAAGACAATGTGTATATAATATATATAATATATATAAAACAAACAAAAATGTAACTTATAAATTTTCTATATATAAGTTGTTTTTTATATTCACAATAATTATATAAAAAAATATATTAGAAAACCATTACAGGTAGAGTAATTATAGAGTAAATATATAATTTAATTAAATTATAATAACAATGAATCTGAGACCGAATACAATTCGGTCACTATTCGGTCTCAGTTTTGTGACCGAATAGTGACTGAATATTTCGCTCACAAAACTGGAGACGAGTGATTTGTGACCGAATAATATTCGGTCTCTATATTTAGGGACCGAATAGGGACCGAATTAAGTCAGTCTCTAAATTTGGGACGATTTATTTCGGTCCCTATTCGGTCTCTAATTTAGGGACCGAATAGGGACCGAATAAGTCAGTCTCTAAATTTGGGACCGATTTATTTCGGTCCCTATTCGGTCCTCTAATTAGAGACCGATTTTTTAATTTCGGTCCCCATTCGGTCCCTATTTAGGGACCCGAATAGGGACCGAAATAATCGGTCCCAAATTTAATTGAGACAGACTTAATTCGGTCCCTATTCGGTCCCTAAATAGAGACCGAATAGGGACCGAAATAAATCGGTCCCAAATTTAGAGACGATTTAATTCGGTCCCCATTCGGTCCCTATTTAGGGGGGGGAGGGATCGGGTCCCTGGTCGAAAAAAGGAGTTGGTGTGGGAAGAAAATAGGGACCGAATAATTGGAATCGGTCTCTAAACCATTTATTTAGAACTGATGTATTTCTTAAGAGATGTGAGTAGAGTATTGCAGTAGACAAGTGACAATTCGGTCACTAATTAGGGACCGAATAGAAAACCGAAATATTTCGGTCTCTATTTCGGTCTCTATTACCGTTTTTTCTTGTAGTGTTTCAGGTAAGTCATATGATGACCTTACACACATTGGCGGGAATGGATTGGAGTGATGAGCGACCTGAAGTCATAGCGACGGAATGACCTTAGTATCATAGAATTTAGTTAGATATATACTTAAATATCCTTTCCAATGTAATGAAGTCTTTGAGCCCTATGTTTTGGCTCTGAATTAGTGGTTGTAATAGTTTAGGTGATTTATCAATAAAATGAAGAGTTTATTGCTATCATTGTTCATTAGTTGCTCTGATATTTGTGAATGTATACGCAATTTACAATACCATACACTTTGCTCACGTTTCTCCCGATTTATTTCGCTGCTAAATTGGAGGGGCTTGACAGTGCGAGATAGCATCAATTCTGATTTTAACATTGTAGTTGCCACTTGCCAACGCACAAATGGTTCCTTAAGCCATCACACTCTTGTTTTAGAGTTCTTTTTCCCCTTCCCTCTATACTAAACCTTCATGATTGTCCTTCACAATTTTTTTTCTTTAAATATTATCTTTCACGGTTGTCTTCTTTTAAGAGTTTTTCCTTTCAACTCATTTTTCATAGTTGCATAAAAATGTTGGAACTTAAGGTTTCTGTTGGTTATGACCTTGGGTTTGGGAATCTAAATGTCACTCTCCAATGTTGGAACTTTATATATATATATTATATATATATATATATATATCAAGCAATCATATTATGTAGAGAAAAACTAATTCATAACATCTATTGAAAAATATTTAAAATTTAAGCTAAAATAGACAACTTAGGCTTTTATTAAACTCAAATCTAAATATCTGTTACATCCAATAATCAGAGTCAATACATAGGGCCAATCATGATGGACAACTCTATCCTCCCTTAGGACCTCCCTTGACCATCTAAAAAAGAAAGCTATCAATGTCATCGAGATAGCATCAACTTTGGTTTTAACGTTGACCTCCCTTGACCATCATATCTATCCTAAAATATATGAGGTACATGAATGAGCGAGATGTTCAATAAAATTTATATCCCTTAACCACAAAGTTTTAAGCGATTAACATGTTAACATGTTGAACATCCTAATGACAAGAGATCAATTTAAATGGGTGCTGGAAATTAGTATCAAGAGTACATGAACAAGTCAAGAAAGTACCAATAAGTATGAGAATGAACAGAGAACCAAGTAAAGTTTTCATAACATGACATAACATCCACCGAGACTACAAGTATGAGTCAAGTAAGTAACATGTTGAGCAAGTATTCACGAGATAATTGTTATAATTAATCAAACATGCCAAGTACTTGGATGTCATGCTAAACACCTTTATCAGTTTAACTCTTGTAGGCATGTGCACTTTTCAGGCGCTCCTCTTAAGACCAGATCAAACCTTTATATATTGCCAAACATTAGTTGTAGATCCAAGATCTCATGTATTCTTTAGACAATCATTGATAATAAAAAATCTTACGAATTAGAGTGTTTCAGTAGAGGTTCCAAGTATGATATGGCTCCATATATGTCCAGGTGGGGACAAGGATTATAGAAAATAGATTTTCTATAGTGAATAGGAGATTGTTCGACTAAATAGTCAATTTAGGTCTATTGATAAAACTCACAAAAATGTTTTAGTATTTGAAAGATAGATTGACCGACCGAACAGTTGATTCAAGTTGTCGGATAGTTTATATGTTGATGGGAGTGAGTTGAATCCTTATGACAGGAGGTCGATTTTTAACCTTTACAGAGTCGATTCTTTTGGAGTGGATTTATCAAGATTCATTTTATTAAGGAAGTCGATTTATTAAATTCGTCTCATTAAGGGAGTCGATTTATCAAGTCTCATTTCATTAAAGGAGTCCATTTATTTAGGATTCGTTTTAATAAGAGAGTTGACTTTAAATGAGACTCGATACTGAGTCCCAAACTCGATTCTGAGACTTGCTTTTGATTTATTTTAAGACTCAATTTTGTCTTATATTTGAGACTCATTTCTGATTTGTTTTAAGACTTGATTTTATCATATATCTGAGACTGGTTTCTAACTTGTTTTCAATCTTGATTTTTTTTGTCTTGTATTTGAGACTCATTTTTTACTTATTTTAAGACTCGATTTTATCTTATTTTTTAGACTCATTTCTAAGACTTGTTTTTCTTGTCTTGTAACTCTTGTTTGTCATTTTTCCTGCAACTCGATTTCTTTAATGTGACTAGGAATTGTTTCTAATTGGGTCTAGGACTCGATTTCTAGGGCTTGATTTATTAGTAATCTAAAACTCAGTTAATTATCAATCAAGGTCTTAATTATTTAACTATCAAGAATTCAATGAACTAACAATCAAGGACTTTATTTATTTAATCATCTAGAACTCAATTATTTATAATCAGAGAAATAATTATTTAATAATCAGAAACTCAGTTAATTATCCATATCAGGAACTGAGTTACCTAATAATCTAGAACCTTATTAAGTTACCAGTCAGGGAATTATTACTTATTATTCCAAAACTTAGATATTTAACAAGTAGAACTTAATTTATTCTTATGATAGGTTTGAGTTTTAAAGAACACCAAGTACGACGAATTTTCTAACTTTTATCATTTGATCTTTAGAATAGGAATTTAGGTTTCAGGGACATGGTTCAAGAAGGGAATTAATTCGCGCGTGATACAATGAGAGAAATCATGATACTCTGAACCATATAGCATGAAAAGGATATGAACATGGTCTTTCAGAACTTTAAGAACATGCAAAAAGGTTTTTTTTTTTTTTTTTTCAAACAAGATGATAATCCTAGGTTTTTCCCTACGTGCATGGGAGTAACTACAGGATATGGTATTTATAGATGTGTTTTTTAGGATTAACTATAGCAAAGTTTAGTCTTGTTCTTGTTTAACCTAAGAGAAGTACCTATATAGGAACAATTATTTAAGTTTAGCTCGAGAGATCACCTATTTTTTTGACGATTCAAGAAAAAGGAAGTGAACATCGATGAAGAACAACATGTCTTTGACTTTCTACACTCCTTCTCTCTCTAAGCTCCTCTCTATGTATGCCAAAAAAGAGGAAGAAGAACGATGGTGGCAGTAGATCTCCAAACTTGCTGCAACTCTCTTCTCCCTCCATTCAACCCCTTCTCACATCTAGAATCTCCAAACAACACTGAGAGGTAAGGTTTTAGGTTATATTTAAAGGGGGTATAGGTTTAAGATTCTTAACAGAAATTGAACTCCAAGTTCTGTGTGATTTTCAATGGTTAATTTTCTTCTCATAATGTGACTTCTTTTTCCTAGTTTGAATATGTTTAGTATAGAAGTAACCCTTTTTTGATAGGTCACAGTTTGAAGTGTCCTCCTTTGATTCTTTCCGTGCGCATATGGATCCTAGTTCAATTCTAACTCAGGTTGGAACCAATATCTTTCTTTTAATTCCTATTTTGTTTAGGAGTTGTACAATGGTTCGAATCTACCTATTGGGTTACATTTTTAGGCACAAATTAATGGCTTATGTAGTCTAGAGTTTAGCTCATTTAACCCAACTTAATTATAACTAATGGACTTTTGAGCACCACGAATTTATAGCTTTAGAAAAATATTTATTTATCTATTCAAATTTTAAAATTCTAGGTTGTTACACTAAAAAACCACAAATTTGTAATTTTAACAAAAAATTGAGACTTGACACATAAGTTAGTAAGGATATGTTAATTAGACTGCTCTCATAGATAGCAAGACCAAAGTAATAGGCATAGATGTACTTTTATTGTTTTTAAATTATATCAACAATTAAATTTAAAAATAAAAAAAAATAGTAGATATACTAGCTTGAGCGGTGACAAGTGGAACACATTTAGAATTAATTGCATGTGATGCTAAATAGCACACCAAGTGGAACCATCTATGTATAATAAACCACTTTTGTGACTTGGACAAGAGATGAGATGCTGGGGAAGAGTTGATTGTTAGGGAGAGTGATGTATTCAAAGCATTGACATCATTAAAAGATATCCTTAGTTCCATTAACACCCTCTCCTCCTCCCCACTAGGGCACCAAAAATTTTTTTTTGAATAGGCATAGGTTCATGCTATGGTGACAGAATTATAACACCATGCTTAGGATCAGAGGGGAAAAATGGTGCCATCATTAGAGGGGGATGCGCCAAGAACAACGGGTAGCTGGGTCTTTAATTTTCTAAACAAGTCTCCTCCATGATGGCATAGCCCAACGATGAGCAACATGTGCAACACAAATGTGTTACGACCATATTTAGCAGGACCCTTGGCTGCCCTAGAATCTTCCCCAGAGTCGACGATAGTAGGGTTAGCAGTGGCTCGATGGGATCGCCTTTTGCAATCTCATTCAACATGACCCAAACAAAAGTAGGTTTTGCAAAAAGATAAGGGTGTTCTGGATATTGAATTTCCTACCAGTCACCTCCACCCAAAGACAGATATAGTATGTATCTAATGGGGTCCTGTGACTCCACTGAATAAAAAAATTTGTATTAAAGACACAAAATTTCACCGTGAGTGATCCCACTGAATTTATGTAGATGTACCATTAAGATTTCACTGAAAAATTTTTTTGGATCCGCACTGCCCTCCACCAGAACTCCAATCTAAATCCAACATGGCTGGGGCTTTAAAACATCTAGTTCTATATATACCCTAAGTGTACAGTTGTGGTGTTGGTTAGATTCTGAGTAGAAGCATCAAATTTTTAACACACTTGTAACGTTCCCAATAGTAAAATAAAAAAGCGGTTCTTGATAAAAATTTGTAAGCAACTCAAGAAACTTAATTCAAACTGGAAGAACTGGAGAATCTGTAGCGGGAATTGAGGGCCATTAATGTCCATTTGAAGATTAATCCGAATAGACGATCCTGGCCATATAGAGAGCTCCTTAATGGCAATTGAAGATAGTCCTCATAGTTCTGGATTTTGAGTAGTTGCTTTGGATCAAGCGTGCTAAGGATAATTCCTCTTTGAATTTGCAAGGGTTTAGTAGGTGTGCCCTAATTTCAGGAAAAGGAGGTCGGCACTGTGTGTTGTGAGCAACTATCGCTAAGTGAAAGAGATAAGAGAAAGTCGTAGCCGGTGGGTGAATAGGTCACATGCATAAGCCATGAAGGGAGACGATACAATGGGTTGAAGCAAGGGAGGGAGAAGAGATTGAGGCCCCGGCCCCGAGCAACACTATAGCATTCAACTTTGGACTAAGATTACAGTAAAAGTGTGTATTATTCAGTTCAAATTGAAAAATCGAATCGGACCGTTGGATCCAATTTGCTTCGATTTGATCAGTTATCGGTTCAATTCGATTTCACAAGTTGTAAAATCGAACATAACTGAATATACATCTCAACTTGAACTGAATCGAATCAGAGTTATTTTTGTTCGGTTCGGTTCAAACCAAATTTATATATTTAATTAAATATAATTATATTTATTAATATTTATACAAAAATAAAAATAAATTCAAAACTATATATATTTATATATAAATTTAGTCATATAATTACATGTTAAATACTTATAATATAAATATTATTATAATTATATTCAAAATTGGTTTATTCGACAGTTCGGTTCGGTTTCACAATTGTGAAACTGAACCGAACCAACCAATTCGGTTTGCTCCGGTTCGATTCTTCGGTTTGACCGAAATTTGAACACTCCTACCGATGAGAAACTCACTGCTCCCTAAGCACCTAGGTAGGCAGAACCATACGCAGCACCATGGTTGTATATTACCGCGCTAGGGGTTTGACGAGTCCACACAGTTGATACAATCCAATTTATTTTTCATTTTTTTATTCTATTATTTTTTATAACTATGATCGAATCTTGTCAGTTGACTCTTCTCCGCCGCCCCCCCCCCCCCCCCCCCCTCATTTTCTCCCCTTTTCTTCCTCTAGGTGGACTCCCTCCCAGTCTTCTCCGATCTTTTCCATTTTAATTTTTTCCTCTATTCGGTCCTTTGAAATTAGCCATTTAAGCTCATCTTCGCTCTTCCACTTGTTGTTTCCCGTTGTTTTGCTTCGTCCCCCTTTCTTTCTTCACCTAGATTTGCTATTCCCTCTTCCAAATCCACTTTTCCCAACCTTTTCTTCCCTATATTTGCATCAGGTTCGCTTCTTTGTTTTCCCCCTAGATCCCCAGCCATCAGACTATTTCCCTCTTCCTGCACTCTATCACCTAGTTCCTCTAGAGCCTGTCCCTATTTCCCTCTCATGAATTTAATTTCCCCTACGCCCTTTAGCTCTTTTTGGTGTTTTTCCTTTCTAGGTCTTTCTCTTATATTGACCGACATCCTTCTCCTCATCTACCATCTCCATCCCCTCTCTATAGACTCCATCTTAGTGCCCATTGCCCAACCCATTGTGGACACCTAAAAAAAAAACATGTAACAGGCTTTGTATATGCTGGCCTGGTTTCTCCAAACAAAGAAAGACCCATCAAAACCCACTAAGAGACCTCTTAAAAGGCCCATCTAAAAGTCTATTACCTAGTGGCCCATATACCCTAGGTAAGGAGGTGAGCCTAAGCAAACTTAGCACCCCCCACTACCCAGACAAAAGGCTGCTGTAGCAACAGTAGGAGTGTGGCTGGCAGTTTCCTCTCCGAGCGACTGGGTTGCGGAGGGGAGTGGGAGAAGGTCTCCTGCTGGTTCTTTTAAAAGGAAGGTAGAAGGGGGCTGGAAGCTTGAGTTCAAAAAAAAAAGGGGGCTGGGTGGTGAAAAAGGCAAAAAAAAAAAGAGTTCTCTCCCGGGCTCATCTTCCTGGCGAAAGGGGCAGAGGTGAGGAGCTCTCCGGGGGTCTTCATCGGTTCTCTTCCTCAGCAGAGAAGGGAGGAGCGGCGGCTAGGAAACCTGCTTCTGGGCTGCCCACGGAAGAGGCTTGAAGAAGGAGTGCAAAGAACCTCCTCCTTCCTCTCTCCTAGTGCTACCTGCTAGCAGGGAAGGAAGGGGCTGCGGGTCCTTGCATACAAGAAGAGAAAAAGCAAAAGGGACAAGGCTTGTGTGGCTGTGTTGCTTGAGGAGTTTGAGAGAGACCAAACAAGGTAATAGTTGCAGCAGCAAGGAAGCCCTCCCCAGCTCGTTTGCACCTGCTTTTGTCCAAGAGAAAGAGAGGGGAAAGAAGCTAGAGAGAAGAGGTTGGGTAGAGGAAGAGAAGGCAGCCAAGGGGACTGCTACGGCAGTCCCCATTTTTTGTGTCTTCTTTTGTTTGTTTTCTTCTCTCTTTCCCTTTCTATGTAAAACTTTTCCCTAACATGAAAGAGCTTTTCCTTATCACCCTTTCTTGCATGGCATCAGCTATGTGAAGCTTTTAACTAGCAGAAAATGGCGCAGATGCTCCCTGTGTTCTTTGTTGTTCATTTTTTTTTTATGCTTGTTTATGGGTAGCATGAAACCGATGTGCTTGGATGAAGCTTTGTTTCCCTTTTATAACATATGCATTCCTTGCCCTCTTTCCTGACATGAGCTCCACTGTACCATTCCGTTGATGGTAGTGAAAAGGCAACCGGGTGCTCCTCAGCTCATTCGGGCATTCCATGAGGAGTTACTCATTGTCATGTTTATAATTTTTTAATGTTCCCTTCTTTTGAGTTTGAGCTTTAACTGTGGCATTTGGAAGGCCCAATCAAAGGGGGTCATATAGGGCCATGTATGTGCCTCCTCTGATGGGTCAAAGAGCAGACAAAGCACTGTGCAAATACCCTTTTGTTGCTGCCATGTTTCACTGTCTCAAATCCTGCCGAATAGCTTTTTCGGGTAGCTTTGAACATGAAGGGTTCGGTATATAATACCCATGCCCGGTTCAGACCCATGGATGGATTCTCCATATGATAAATAGCCCGTCAGCCCGACCGGACACTCAGATCATCTCTGGATTTTGAGAACCGGGCCCCCGAAGTGCTGCCGATTCGTTGTCTCTTGCGGTTTTGAACATGAAGGGTTAGGTAAACAATACCCATGCCCGGTTCAAGCCTATAGATGGATTCCTCATATGTTGAATAGCCCGTCAGCCTGACCGGACGCTGAGATCATTTCTGGATTTTGAGAACCGAGCCCCCGAAGTGCTGCCGATTCGCTGTCTCTTGCGGTTTTGAACATGAAGGGTTGGGTAAACAATACCCATGCCCGGTTCAAACCTATAGATGGATTCTTCATATGATAAATAGTCCGTCAGCCCAACCGGACGCTCAGGTCATCTCTGAATTTTGAGAACCGTGTCCCCGAAGTGCTACCGAATCGCTTTTCCGGTGGCTTTGAACATCTCTGAATTTTGAGAACCGTGTCCCCGAAGTGCTACCGAATCGCTTTTCCGGTGGCTTTGAACATGAAGGGTTCAGTATATAATACCCATGTCCGGTTCAGGCCCATGGATGGATTCTCCATATGTTGAATAGCCCGTCAGCCCGACCGGACACTCAGGTCATCTCCGGATTTTGAGAACCGTGCCTCCGAAGTGCTGCCGAATCGCTTTTCCGGGTGGTTTTGAACATGAAGGGTTCGGTATACAGTACCCATGCCGGTTCAGGCCCATGGATGGATTCTCCATATGTTGAATAGCCCGTCAGCCCGGCTGGACGCTCAGATCATCTCCGGATTTTGAGAATCGTGCCTCCGAAGTGCTGTCGAATCGCTTTTTCCCGGTGACTTTGAACATGAGGGGTTCAGTATACAGTACCCATGCCTGGTTCAGCCCATGGATGGATTCTCCATAGCCCGTCAGCCCGACCGGACACTCAGGTCATCTCTGAATTTTGAGAATCGTGTCCCCGAAGTGCTGCCGAATCGCTTTTCCGGGTGGTTTTGAACATAAAGGGTTCGGTATGCAGTACCCATGCCCGGTTCAGACCCATGGATGGATTCTCCATATGTTGAATAGCCCGTCAGCCCGACCGGACACTCAGATCATCTCCGGATTTTGAGAACCGTGTCTCTGAAGTGCTGCCGAATCGCTTTTTCAGCTAGCTTTGAACATGAAGGGTCGGATAGTCCGTCCCCGTGCCCGATCCGAGCTCATAGATGGTGTCCATACATATTGTGGGTGCTGCCATCCCGTCTGTCAGTTCTGGTTCCTCACGGATTTCAAGAACCGTGCACAAATAGGGCCGCAGAATCACTGCGATTTGATATTTTGGACAAAAGGGCCGGATAACCTGATTCCCACGCCCCGTCCGGAATTGAACAGAGCCCTTTCATGGTTTGGGTGTCATTCCCTCCTGACCCGGTCTTCGGATCCTCCGTTTCCCACGCGTTTTGTGCGTTGCAAGGGCTGCCGAATCATTTTTGGTCTGTGAACAGTGCTGTCGATTCGCCCCTGCCGAATTGCCTCTGCAGAATGGGCCTGGTTGCCGATTCGCTCCTGCTGATTCACCCTTGCAGAATGGGTCTGGTTGCCGATTCGCCCCTGCTGATTCGCCCTTGCTGAATCGCTTTCGCAGAATGGTTTTTGGTTGCCGAATCGCCTTGTTTGCCGAATCAAATGGATTGTGCATGACGATGTTTGGGCATATAAGAGTCAAATGAGATTGAACCATGAAAGAACAATGACAATCAAAGCATGTCAAATTTCTTACATTACCCAAAATATAGAAATTGTGTAACAAATAAAAGGGCAAATAAATGAGCATGCAAAAGATGAAGAGCACACACACATTCAACTCTCTTGCAATATTAACTACATCTTGTGGTTTGATTTTGTGCCTTTTATCGGATGTCCCGTTTTAGGCCATAAGACTTTTCATTCTGGCGATTAATCAAGAGTTTTCTCTTTCTAAGAGATGTAATTAACGTCGTTACGTTCAGGCAACAACGGGATCTTGGTCCCGACCTGATCTTCACAATCGTTTGACGAAGTCAAACGACGCGCACAATAGACCTAAAGCCCTCCGACTCTCGGAGGCAGAACACTTGATTGTCACTCTAGTGACTGGCACGCCTGTGCTATGCGATTGCCGATTCATCTCACGTCATCGTTGCTCGAGTAACATTCGACGGGATTTGGATTTGCAAGATGCATCCATGAGAACATGATAAAACATGATAAAAAGAACTAAAAAATTTTAATCTTTAAAAAAATCCATTTCCACACCCATCTATCTCACCATCCCTAATTAGGGTTGTTCATTATTTGATTCAACCTGAAAAATCAGTTCGATTCGGTTTGAAAACCCCATTAGTTCAGTTCAATTTGATGTTAGGAATCGAGAGAAATTGAATATTATTTATTTATATTATATATAATATATAAATTATATAAATATTAAAAATAATTTAAATAACTCCACTAATCAAATTTCGACATCTGTCTCTGACTCCCACCTCATCCCCTATTGTCCAACCCGCCTCCGAAAGCCTCCAACAGATTGCAGCCGTCATCCATCGGAGCAGTTTCTCGCTGTGACTTGGTCTCAACTCCAAGGCACCCACTTGCTCTGTTCGATTCTGTGTATTATTTCCAATTTGAAACTTGGAAAACACATATAATAAAATAGCGTGTGAAGATGCACCGAAATAAGAACTATATCAAATGTTTCTAAAACCCTCCGAGTGAAGTGATCTAAGAGCCTTCATGACCACCAAATCCACATCTTATGAAATAGCCAACTCCCAAATATGGCCATCATTTAGATTGCTCGGACCAATTCAATAAAACTTGTTTTTTTTTTCTCTTGACAAGGGCAACAAAACTTACTACCGACCTATTTCTCCAATACATAAATGGCACCCTAAGATTCAACTTTTATTTTTCAATACAACAGCTTCTGCTGGTACTGAAAAAAATTTAGTTCATATTTTTATGAAACAGGGCCAGGGGCAGGCCAATTAGTGGCCCTTACCTCTTAAGAAGATCTCCTCCAGTTCGACTTGGCGTCTTCTCGATGGCCGCCAAACAGGTCCTGCTCCAGCACCCAGCTTTCGATCATCGCCTGCGCGCTCTGCCCCTGGTCGGTCGGCACCAGATGCCCCGCCCCGGCCACCACCACCTCGCTCAGCCTCCCTTCCGTCTGCACGTACCCGGCCAGCCTCCCCTCCGCCCCGCCGGCGCCCAGCCTCCACACCCGCCTCTCCGCCGCCAGGAAGGCCTCCAGCCCCTCCCACTGCAGCTCCCTCAGCCACGCCTCCGTCGACACCACGCCGTCCCTCAGGTCGTACAGCCCCTGGTACAGCAGCACCCTCACCTTCCCCAGCAGTCCCTCCACCTCTCCCTTGACGCTCTTCATCACGTCCGCGTGCAGGACCTTCGCCACCTCGTCGCTGCAGCTCTCCCACTCCGCCCCGCTGTCCACCCCCAGCGCCGCCTTCGCCGCCTTCTCCTTCAACAGGGCTCTCACGAGGCCGGACTCGTAGGGCTTCGTCTTGCTCAGGTCGTAGAGGGTGGCGAGCCCCGTGGCGTTCTCTATCCACTCGATGATCCTGTCCCTCGCATCCGTCGCTGCCGTCCACTTCCCCGCCAGCGTCAGATCCACGGCCACGCTCTGGAGCTGCTCGAGCTGGGCCTTCTGCCGCTCGTTGATCAGCCCGGTGAAGTAGACGCTGTCCGCGTGGGTGGCCACCTGGGCGACGGGGTGAGTGAGGCCGTTCCCAATCGCCACACCCGACAGGTTGATCCGGCGGGCGGCTGAGACCCGGCCGTTCTGCCGCAGGATGTAGTGTCCGGCGGAGGGGACGTACTTGCCGGCGTAGCTCTCGCCGGTGATGTACAGCGGGCGGGAGCGGAACGAGGGGTTGGAAGAGAGGAACGCCTGGAGGGCGGTCCAGAGGTGCGCGGCGACGGCCTCCTGGTCCCGGGGGATCTCTGACGCATCGGCGGCGACGCTGAAGCCGGAGCCGATGGGGTTGTCGAGGAAGAGGAGGCCGAAGAGGCGGTTCCAGGAGTAGGGGTTGCGCGCCAGGGCGACGCCGGCGGTGGAGTTGACGACGAGCCAGGGGCCGAGCTCGAAGAAGTTGCCGAGCAGGGAGGAGCAGCCCGGTCCTCCCTGGAGCCACACGAGGAGAGGCGTTCTGGGGAGGGGCTGCCGGGGCTGCTGAGCCTCGTAGTAGGCGAAGTACATGGCAGAGCTCGAGGTGGCGTTGACGGGGAGGTAGCCGGACTGGGTGGGAATCGCATCCTTGGGGAAGAGAGGGGCCTTCACCGGCGCCGGCGCTGCAGCTGCAGTGGGGAGGAGGGGCGAGGCGGAGAAGACGAAGAGCAGAAGGGGGAAGACAGAGAGGACGAACTCCATGTTCCCCAGTTCCCCACCCGCCATTGCTCAGAGCCGTGGTCACCTGCAGGCTGCAGGCCAAAGCAAGGATGCGATCCGACCTTATCGTGGAGAGGAGATGCCGCCACACCAGTCCAAGGCTGTTCGTTCCCACTTCCCAGTTCCCACCTACCACCACCATCCACGAGGGAACACAGAAGACAAAAATAGATCGGAGATAATCTATTTTTTTTAATTATCAACAAAGTTTTAAGTTTGGTATAATAAAGCTGTCATAATTGATAATTGTAGAAATATTTCAATTGCCAAGCTTGATGATCCAAAAATATCTCCCCTTAACTAGATGTGAAACCAGCTTTTTCTTGTCCCATCTTTAATTACATGATCTATCTATATATAGGCGATGTTACCGCTTGAGACTCAAGCGTGGTCGGCTCATAATGAGGAGATCAAGACAGAAGTTGATACGTCGAACTTGACTTCGATAGACAAACATTCCGACGATCAAGTCAACTCGGGAAGGAATAAATGGTTCGGGAGTTTTATCAGAGATTACGTATCTTTTTCTGTAAAATGTCTGTCTTTTTTATAGTGGTAGCTTGCTGGAGATCTCTGCTGGATGAATCTAAAGACTTTGTTGGGGGATCTCTATGATTACCGCGGATCGCGATCATAATTGGCAAGCCAGCTCAGATAGATCATGGCCATAATCGGCATGCCAGCTCATGCGGATCTTGATTTTAATTGGCACGTGATCCTTGGACATTGCCATGTTTGACCGGTTCCTCCAACTGTTAGGTGACTCACACTTCTGAGGCTTTCGCGGATGCGCCATCCCCCTCGTCATCGCCAGGTTCGAGGTCGGACCAGACCCCTTCTTGGCTCGATTAAAACGACGCACACCTCGTCGGATCGTCAATGTGGTAGAGCTAGGCTCGAATACCTTGGGCTAGGTCTAGGGAAGTAGACGAACTATGATCGTCGTTAGGGTGTTTACTATTCAGTTCGAATCGAAAAACCAAATTGAATCGAGCGAATCGATTTGGTTTTGTTCGGTTTGAACATGAAAATTTTTTGGTTTGGTTCCAAACCAAATTAAAAAAGAAAAATTGATTTGATTCGATTTCTAAGCTCTATAAATCAAACCGATTAAATCTAATTATAATAATAAATTTTAATTTGTATATATCTATCAAGTTTATTTAATATATTTATGTAAAAATATATATTATGGAGGGTAATATGGTTATCAATATTTAATACTTCATTTCAAATGTTATTTAATAGTGATTTATCAGAGAAACAAGTGATTAAAATCTTAATTAAGATTAAGAGAATCTAAAATTCCATTTATTTTCAAGTTAAACCGAACCAAACCGAATTTATTTTGATTTGGTTTGGTTTGGTTTCAAGAGACTTCGATTTGATTTGGTTCGGATTGGATCCAAATTTGATTTGATTTGGTTCCTTAAAATCTTTTATAAATCAAACCATGAACATCCCTAATCGTCGTCCCCAAACTCGTCTCAAAGGTCGATTGGGTTTTGACAAGCGACCGACCTTTGGAAGATCTATTATTTAGAAAGTGAATAAAAGTTCTAATTATATCATGTCTCTTATTTTATTTTCTACATACATAATAATTAGAGGATGTGTGGCATGTGACAGCTCATATTTGCTCCACATACTACTTTTTAGACTATTCCAAGAGCATATGGCAACGGAGAACTGCGCTATACGGGACGCACATGCACCACCACAATGGATGCGACTTTTTTGTTTGGGTTGTAACAATGGATGCGACTTCATTGGATCGGGTTATTTGCGTTTTACTTTTGAGATTAAAAAAACGTAATATATATATATATATATTCATGTGTATAATGTTCTGGATATATTACAATTTGGTAACGTA
This sequence comes from Colocasia esculenta, assembly GCA_014218235.1. Classification (NCBI taxonomy): domain Eukaryota; kingdom Viridiplantae; phylum Streptophyta; class Magnoliopsida; order Alismatales; family Araceae; genus Colocasia; species Colocasia esculenta. Next base: position 171,767,955 of record CM024760.1, read on the forward strand.
GAAATTGCTATACAAATATCTAGATAAATCTATTACAAAAATATAAATGCAAAAAAAGGTCTCTCCATTGACACGCACCACTCTGTGCTTTTTTATGATGTAAATTTATAAGATATTTTTATCCTTGTAGCTTTGTAAGAGGATTACTTTAATTATTTTATGTATCTATAAGGGTTAAGGCGATAGCATATTTGCACGATTTTAATAAACTAAGGATATCTTTGCTAATTATACATTTACAGACATAATATATCTGCAAGTAGTCATTTACCAATAGTTTATATGCAAAAATTCTAACTTTTAATATTTATGATTTTAAAATAAACAAGTTTTGTGGACATATTTTCCAGAATTTACATAACAATCTCCAGCAAGGCATATTTATGGTAATTTGTTTGCATATATTTACGTCTTATAATTAGTTTTGCACTAAGACTAGAAACAGTTTCCAATCTACCTATATTTTTTTTAATTCCAATTGATTATAATTATCTGACTGTAGATTACAGTACTGTTTAACAATTATAGAGGCATTTTCTGACATGTGTCCTTGAATAGCATTTTTTAATTATATATGTAAAGATATTACTTTTAACAGCAATATATTTATAAAAATTTAATTTTTAATGATAATATGTTTATTTATTTATTGAAGAGCTATCCATGTAATTTATATCATCCTCTCTCTGACGCTGGAAAAAGGAAATTACTGCGAGGCAGCTTCTCTTTTTTGTCCTACTTGAAACATGAACCTAGACATGTTTCTATGTAAGACAACAAATATGAGCTTATTGCAAACTTGCCATTTGTCATAAATTTGGTTTCTAACCCTATATATTATATATTTATGCATATAATTTATCTTAAATACTTTTGATTTTTGACATTTACTTGTAACCTTTTCATAATCTTAGATGATTTAATGAAGTATACCAACAAACAGGAAAATCTCTCAACTGATTATGAAAAAGACTCAAAAAATACTTGCCAAATATTTATGTATAAATAAATATCAAAATATAAGAAGTTGATACATAAATACAATAAATGACAGAGATCAATTGAAATTAAAAAGGAAACTCAGAGATGTCTAAGGCGTCCTACACAATCTAAAATTAAAGTCTATAGAGTATCAGAATTTAACTAAAATTAAAGTTTATAAAGTATCAGAATTTAAAACATGTAACAAAATGTATAGACGAATTGTAGGGATAAAGTATTTAAAGATAAATAATGTGGGTAAATATAAACTATAGTGGGCTAGAAACCAAATTGCTTAGATATGAGATTCTGGATACTCACGAACCAGGGTTGGACATGTTGGATGATTTGACAGATCTAGATTTCTCTTGGTAGGGTACGATACCATGTGTACTGCACCATATCAAATCGGTACGTCCAACTCTTACCCAACAATATAATTAAAAAAATAAAAAGTATAATTGCTCATACACGGTACAAGCTATACTTTTTTTTTGGACAATAAAACAAGGTTCCCTTCATTCATACGAAACTGGGTACAAAAGTTGCACTAGAGGCAGCGCTGAGCACCGGAGCCAGCCGGCAGACAACCCCAACAAGAGACACATACACGAAACAGCACCTATGGACACAGAGTAAAAGTCCAATCCCAAGGGGGGAGGACAACTTGGCGAACGGCGATGGCAGGCCGTCAAGACGGCGATAGGCCGAAACCAACGGAGTGCAGGAGCGCAAGCAGAGGCGCCGGAAATGAACTGTAGCAAGTGCCGGACGTCGACGTTCAGGGCTGTCGGGGAAGACCGTCGGCCTACGACGGGGATCCGACAGGGGGGAGACGAACCCTTGCAAACCATCGCCACTACAAGAAAAAGCGGGATTACCGACGGAAATTTCCGACGGATTAGTTTCCGTCGGTAAGTCCGTCGGATATTCCGACGGCAATATGTCAGTCGGAATATCCGTCGGTCGTTCCGACGGAAATATTTCCGTCGGTAATGAAAACATACCGACGGATATGCCGACAGACATATGTTCGTCGAAATATCCGTCGGTAACTCTACTATACCTTGTCCCGCGAACCCCCCTCTTTCCCTCTCCCGCTCTCTCTCTCTCTCTCTCATCTCCTCTCTCTCTCTCTTCTTCTCTCTCTCTCTCTCCTCTCTCTCTCTTCTCTCTCTCTCCTCTCTCTCTCTCTCTCTCTCTCTCTCTCTCTCTTCTCTCTCTCTCTCTCTCTCTCGTCGCCGCGACCGTCGCCGCTCGCCGCCTGCCGTGCCGCCGCCGCCCCCCGCCCCGACCGCCCCGCCGCCTGCCGTGCCGCCGCCGCCCTCCGCCCCGACCGGCCCCGCCGCCTGCCGCGCCGCCGCCGGCCCTCTGCCCCGACCGGCCCCGCCGCCGCCGCCGTGCTCTGCCACCCGCCGGTATGTACACACCCTCGCCCCCACCGCCACCGCCCTCCCCCCCTTCCTGTGCAAGCCCCCCCCCCCCCCCACTCCGCCACTACCCCTCCCCCTCCTGCGCCCCTACCGCCACCGCCCCGCCCTCCCCCCCTTCCTGTGCAACCCCCACCCACCCCGCCACTAACGCTCCCCCTCCTAACCCCCACAGCCACCACCCTCCCTCCCTTCCTGTGCAACCCCCCCCACCCTGCCCTACCCCTCTCCCTTCTGCGCCCCCACCGCCACCGCCCTCCCCCCCTTCCTGTGCACCCCCACCCACCCCGCCACTACCGCTCCCCCTCCTACCCCCCACAGCCACCACCCTCCCTCCTTCCTGTGCAACCCCCCCCCCCCCCCCACCCTGCCACTACCCCTCCCCTCCTGCGCCCCTACCGCCACCGCCCTCCCCCCCTTCCTGTGCAACCCCCACCCACCCCGCCACTACCGCTCCCCCTCCTACCCCCCACAGCCCCCACCCTCCCTCCCTTCCTGTGCAACCCCCCCCCCCCACCCTGCCACTACCCCTCTCCTTCTGCGCCCCCACCGCCACCGCCCTCCCCCCCTTCCTGTGCAACCCCCACCACCCGCCACTACCGCTCCCCCTCCTACCCCCCCAGCCACCACCCTCCCTCCCTTCCTGTGCAACCCCCCCCCCCTGCCACTACCCCTCTCCTTCTGCGCCCCCACCGCCACCGCCCTCCCCCCCTTCCTGTGCAACCCCCACCCACCCCGCCACTACCGCTCCCCCTCCTACCCCCCACAGCCACCACCCCCCTCCCTCCCTTCCTGTGCAACCCCCCCCCCACCTGCCACTACCCCTCCCCCTCCTGCGCCCCTACCGCCACCGCCCTCCCCCCCCTTCCTGTGCAACCCCCACCCACCCCGCCACTACCGCTCCCCCTCCTACCCCCCCAGCCACCACCCTCCCTCCCTTCCTGTGCAACCCCCCCCACCTGCCACTACCCCTCTCCCTTCTGCGCCCCCACCGCCACCGCCTCCCCCCCTTCCTGTGCAACCCCCACCCACCCCGCCACTACCGCTCCCCCTCCTACCCCCCACAGCCACCACCCTCCCTCCCTTCCTGTGCAACCCCACCCCCCCCCCCCCCCCACTCCGCCACTACCCCTCCCCCTCCTGCGCCCCTACCGCCACCGCCTCCCCCCCTTCCTGTGCAACCCCCACCCACCCCGCCACTACCGCTCCCCCTCCTACCCCCCACAGCCACCACCCTCCCTCCCTTCCTGTGCAACCCCCCCCCCCCCACCCTGCCACTACCCCTCTCCCTTCTGCGCCCCCACCGCCACCGCCCTCCCCCCCTTCCTGTGCAACCCCCCACCCGGTGATCCCCTCCACCTATCCACACAAGAGTTTGCACATGATCGACCTGTCTTGGATGCATATGAGCTCCAGGGAGGAAGACATGACTCGATGTGGACCATGTGGCTGCAGGTTCTCTCGGGGCCCTTTTCCCCTTGCCACTGGCCATCTATCTATCTATCTATCTATTTATGTATATACATGTATGTATAGATGTAGATAAAGTTAATTGATTGAAGCGTATATACATCGATCACAATATTTTTAGTTAGGAGAACAATTAATATATAGGTGAGTTGCATTGTAATTTTTTCCCAAAATAAATTTCTCGACTTCATAATTGGATCTACTAGTGAAACAGCTCCTCTTCAGATTTGGCCATTTGTTTAGTGTACTGATGCAAAACCGTGTTAAGCACCAAAAAATACCGACTTATATAAATATGTTCATCCAATACTTGGAGATCCTCGTGCTAATTACATAGAGGGCCATTCTCCCACCACTGCGATGTGCTCAGTAGCTTTAATTTAGGGTCCATTTAATTGCATGTAAAATATTTTCATTGAAAAATAGTTTTTATGAAATAATTTTTATGTAAAAATAAAAATCGTAATTACCCATTTGGTTCTTAAGTAAATATTTTGCGGAGAACATTGGTGCATACGTCTTATTTAAATAAATATGTTTAATATTACATCATAAAATATAGTATATAATATTAATAGACTCTACATGATGACAAAAACTTTTAAAATATTGAGATAATAATTTCACAATAATATTACATTAACTATCCAGAAGCTATTATCACCAACTCAAACCTCCAACATTAAATAACCTAAATATATACCGCCATAGAACCCCGCATGATTAAACAGTACCATTAATTAATGTTAAAATAATGAGTAGTTAATGGCTTACACATTAAAAAACTAAATCTACTACAGCCGTACTTTAACTGCCCCCGAAGCTTAAAATTTGACTAGTTAATACTATAATTAATCACACGATATATAAATAATTTATAAAATAATATTATTGAATCGTGTGAGAGAGAACGATAGGGGACCTCCATGATGGCTGCACCATAGTTGCTGAGGAGGTTGAATGGAGACGAAGGTGAGGGGCATCAAAGCCATGCAGAGCCACTGAGAACTATTAATTAAAGAGACACCTTAAACTGTTAAATAAAGAGTGGAATATTAGGAGGTTAGGACTAAATAGTTTCATTTTAAAAAAATTTCTACATATGTAGGTGCATTAATGTTAAATCATCCATGTGAAATCAATTATGCAATGTGAAACTAAACTGGAAAGATTTGATTACAAAATTGGTGGTCCAAGTTTCTTCTTATGAAAAGTTGTACCAGCAATGATGATTACATGAAAAGAAGGAAAAAAAAAACTCCCAGTGTAATGATTCCAACATCTAAGATGGAAAATTTTTGCCTTTCCACCTTTGAATGCTACTTGTTAATTACGAGCCCTTTGGCTTTCTATCGGCGAGAGGGGGATAATAAACAGGTTGATGAAAGCTTACTAATCAGATAATAACATTATTAATAAAGAGCAGAATGACATGTGAATTATTCTATAAAATAAAATGAAATTGTTACCAAGATTTATAATGCCACCAACCAATTTTTAACTTCAAACACCTTGATGAAGAGCTTTTAAAACTCATTAAACAAAAAGAAGTAATGGGCTTTGCTAAATGGATCATGTAAAAGTTATTGGGTCAAAAGAGATATTTTTAAAAGTTGAATAAAAGAAAAATACCCTAAATTCGTATCTTTAATGTTTCCTAAAATGAAAAGAGCTATTAAATCATTAAAATAGTTAATATGAGTTGGAATTGGACTCCTAACCCTACCCAATTGGCTAGGTACGAATTTGCAACCCAACCTAACCCATTAGGAGGTGGAAAGGTTGGAAGGTTGGAAGAAATAGGGAAACTCAGAATTTAATATGAATTAAAGTTGTAGTAGGAATTGGAAACACTAGAGGCTTACATACACCCTAACCTCTTCATGGCCGACCCTAATGCGTTGCTGAGGCTTGCTGGATGTGGAGGAGAGGCTAAAGGAAGGGAGAATTTGTCACGTCCTAATAAAAGACTATTTATCGGGAGTGACAGAAAAATAGGCACAACAGGTAATTTACTTATCCATTCATATCGTTATAACGCGGAAGTTTAATTACATAGATACTCCTCATAACAACTAAGTGAGGAGTAGATCAAAATAAACTTAATTTACACATCCCAATTTAGGAAATAAAATAGTACAAACTCTTCCTTCTAGATATTAGTTTCTTTTATGTTTAATTGTTCATTTTCAGTTTAATGATTAGTATTACACATCTTATTTTAATGTATTTCTTAGTATTGCACATGTTATATGTAATTCATGTACATGTATGTATGAATTTGGTTTATTATTGCACTTGTTCACATGTATGATTTTGTTATCATATTCCTTTCATATTTATTTGGGTTTTAAATTTGATCTATGCATGTATAGTAATTTTTCACTGCACACACATCACGAGAGCGTGTTAAGCCCGTGTCAATGAACATTCCCGTTCAAGACTTTGAGATTGATGTGCACGAGTCTTATTTTCAATAATGAGAACGTGTATATCTAACTCAAAGTCTTGAATTGTCCCGTTTTGGACAGTCTGTGAATGTTTGATCGGAGTTAGGTGGTCATTTATTATGTGATTGTATTATTTGTTGAAAATTTCGGGTGCGTCTACTCACTCCTCTCTGATATACCTTTATTGATTTAGAATATTTTCTTAACCACTTATTAGTAAGTGTTTAAAAAAATATCTAAATCAATAAAAATTTTTGGTATATCGGAGAGGTGTGAGGAGATGCTGCCGAAATTTTCAGCAAATAATACAAACACATAGTAAATGGTCATCTGAGTGCGATCAAATATTCACAGATGGGTAAAAAGTGATAATCTTAATAATATCCTACCTATTCATTTTGACTTACTCGAACGATGTGAGGGTCTGTTGGATTTTAACTTGTGACATGACATTTAATTTGTGTAGGAAAAATGTCTTATGAGAATCGGTCATGGATGTACCGTGGAATGGTGAATGGAGTGTCACCGAGGAGTTTAAAGACGGAGTTGACAGTTTTATTCAGTTTGCATTGAGTAATTCCTCAGTAGCAGTCGATCCGATGGGTAACATCCGATGTCCGTGTTCGGCTTGTAAGAACATAAAGTGGATATCGACATGGGATGTGCAGCATCATTTGTATACGAGAGGATTTGTTGCCCATTATGAGATATGGTCGTGTCATGGTGAGCATGTTATTCAGTCGTCTGCACATGCTCATTACTTTGCGTCCACAAGTACGTACGTAGACATGGTTGTCGATGTTGCTGGTCCAGAGTTCAATATGCATGAAGATGAAACAAATGAAGAAGTGCCGAATGATACAGCTCAGAGATTTTATCAGTTACTTCGAGATGCTGATGAGCCATTATGGGATGGTTGTGAGAAGCATACACGGTTGTCTGCAGTGTCGCAGCTACTGAATTTGAAATCTGAATTTCATATAAGCGAGAGTTGTTTTGACCGGCTTCTCTTACTCGTCAAGAGTATGCTTCCTCAATCAGAGAGGTTACCTGCTGACTTTTACCGTGCGAAGAAGATGGTGAATGATCTGGGGCTTGGTTTTATGAAAATTGATGCATGTCCGAATCACTGTATGCTGTACTACAAAGATGATGCAGATAAGACATCATGCTGTATTTGTAATCATGATAGATTCAAGCCCAAGAGAGGGGACAAGTCAAAGCAGAAGGATGTTCCGTATAAGTCATTGCGGTATTTTCCGATCACACCCAGATTGCAGCGGTTGTTCATGTCCCCTAAGACAGCTGGACATATGACTTGGCATGCAGAAAGAGTCCGTAGTGACGAAGGTGAAATGAGTCATCCTGCCGATGGTGAAGCTTGGGCTCATTTTAGTCGTACTCATTCTTACTTCGCAAGGGATCCACGCAACGTGCGGCTGGGTTTATGCACAGACGGTTTCAATCCATTCGGAGGCTCGGTGGCATCTTACTCATGTTGGCCAGTATTCTTAACACCGTATAACCTTCCGCCAGGCATGTGCATGAAGCGTGAGAATCTGTTCCTTTCATTGCTCATTCCGGGTCCAAAATCTCCAGGAAAAAATATAGACATATATCTTAGACGTTGATTGATGAGCTGAAATTGTTATGGTCAGATGGGGTTCTCTGTTATGATGCATCCAGAAAACAGAATTTCAATTTGAAGGCTGCATTAATGTGGACAATAAGTGACTTTCTGCGTACGGCATGTTATCTGGTTGGAGCACACATGGGAGATTGGCATGTCCTTATTGCATGGAGGATTCTAAATCATTTGTGTTGAAATCTGGGGGAAAATCTTGTTGGTTCGATTGTCATCGTCGGTTTCTACCCAGTGACCATCCTTTCCGAAAGCAAAAGGATTCTTTTATGAAAAATACAATTGTGATGGAGGAGGTAGATGTGGAACGGGTGTCTGGTGGAAACATGCGAGGCGAGGGGTCCAGAACGTACCGACTGTAACACAACTGGCTGGTAGTACTCGACAAATCCCTGGCTTCGGGAAGGATCATAATTGGGTGAAGCAAAGCATTTTGGGAATTACCTTATTGGTCAACACTTTTGATACGACATAACCTTGACGTCATGCATATAGAGAAGAATGTTTTTGATAATGTGTTCAACACAGTTATGGACATCAAAGGCAAAACGAAGGACAACGTCAAGGCACGTTCGGATTTGAAAGTACTTTGCAGACGCCCAGAACTAGAGCTGCAGCATGTTCAAGGGGAAGTGGTGCAACCTAAAGCTGCATATGTGCTTGGGGCCAGACAGATTAAGGAAGTGTTGCAATGGTTGAAGCAATTGAGATTTCCAGATGGATATGTCTCGAATATTGCCCGTTGTGAAATATCAATGAGGGAAAAATATACGGAATGAAGAGTCATGATTGCATATTTTCATGCAAAGACTGATCCCACTTGCTTTTCGTGAGTTGTTGCCAAAGCAAATATGGGGAGCAATGACTGAGCTGAGTCATTTCTTCCGAATTTTAACAGCATCAGAACTCAGACTTCTTGACTTGCAAAATATGGAGCAAAATATAATACAGACAGTCTGCAAATTAGAGAAGATATTTCCTCCAGCATTCTTTGATTCAATGGAGCACCTGATCATCCATTTGCCATATGAGGCTAGGGTCGGAGGACCAGTACAATTTCGATGGATGTATCCGTTTGAGAGGTATATTTCTATATCCGTAGTTTATTCACATTACGGCGAATTTTATATTTCATATGTATTCATTCGATCTATTATTATCGTAGGTGCATGCACGATCTTAAGATGAAAGTCCGCAACAAAGCACAAGTTGAGGGTTCCATTACCCAGGCATACCTCATTGAGGAGATATCGAACTTCTGTTCGATGTACTTTGACACGGAAATACAAACCCGACGCACTCAACCTCCACGTAATGATGATGGTGGAGAATCCTATGTGTCGGACAAACTCTCTATATTCAAGTGTCCCGGACGGGCGTTCGGATATTCTTCTACTCGCCCACTTGAAGACAGAGAGTTGGTAGCTGCGGAGATCTACATCTTCATGAATTGCGCAGAACTAGAGCCCTACATTGAGTAAGTTGTGCTCTTATGATATACATCATTTACATGTAATGCTGGTAAACTGAACGGTTGTGTGACATTTACATTGCAGAGAGTTGACTCGTTCATACTACAACGAAATCCACGTCTGACGGACGTGCAGGTTGAAAAGGAACGGGAGAAGTCTTTTCCGAGTTGGTTAAGATCTCGAGTATGTGTCTAAATATTTTGAATCATATATGTTACGTTCTTATGCATAATTAGTTGTTGTAAGTCTGTCTATTTTTTTGCTAATAGGTTGATCAAGGTTTTATTACCGATTTAAGAGTACAAGAGATCAGTTATGGACCCTCGAAGATTGTACGTGTCTACCCAGGTTACATTGTGAATGGATACAGATTTCACACGAGAGATTATGGACGCAATAAGTCTACGATGAACAGCGGCGTATGTGTGAAAGGAAGTGCCTACAATGAAAATGAAATTGACTATTATGGCATTCTCGAAGAAGTCATTGAACTGCAATTTTTTGGGACAAGACAACAATATTTCTCTTCAAGTGTCATTGGTTTGATCCGACATCTATTCGTCATGACACAACATATGGATTGTCGATGTCAAGCATAAGTCCAAGTTGAGTACATACGAGCCATTCATACTGGCGGCACAAGCGCAACAAGTTTATTATTCAAATTATTCATCCCTGAAATTAAGAGATTGGTGGGCTGCATGTAGAGTGAAATCAAGGTTATTCCCTGAGTATGAGCTTCTGCCGCCTGATGATGAGCTCGACGGTGTTAATGACAATTATTTCCAATCGGAAAGGAGTGATGCACGAGAGTTGGCAGCTTCTACGCAGTTCAATATTCATGATATAAATGAAACAATTTGCTTACATAAGGATAACGAACAGGAAGAAGTTGACCCAAATGCCCTTGAGCGAGAGGTGGAGTCTGATGTGGATGAAGGACTCCCCGCATGAGGAGGATGAATTCCAAGATGATGAAGAAGATGATGCTGAATTAAACATGTCGGAAGCATCTGATGTTGAATTACGATAATATACCTTATATTTTGTAAGAACTTCGTGTTATTGCTAATTATTTTTCATATTAAATGCTACTTCAAAATTTATTGCTGATGACAATTTGGATGTATGTTTATTTATCTCAAGAGAGATATGGTACGTGGAGGACGGAGTCGGACGGTTTCTACGTCCGTTGGCAGAGGGTCCGGGACCCCGTCCACGACAGGTATATGTATATGTAAACACAATACTCTATATATTATTGTTCATAATAAATTCACGACAGATCTAACGTACAGGCTCATTTTGCAGGGTCTGCCTCCCCGTCTGCGCCGGTCATCCAGCGACAGGTATATACATATGTACAGAAGAACCACATTTACGTTATTGTTCATATTTAATTCACGAGATATAACGTACATACAATTTTGCAGGGTCTGCCTCCCCGTCGACGCCGGTCATCCATGCGGCAGGTATACGTATATTGTTGTTCAAGTTAAATTCATATTTTCTAATGTGTAAAAAATTTTCAGCGACCGCCTCCCCGCCGAGCACGGGATCAGTGCCACCTTTGCCTTCTTCCTCACCACCAGGTACGTGTCAGCTTCCATACATTAGTATGTTTGTTGTCTTGCAATTTATCGAACAATAGTGTGCTTAATTGTCTTCAACAGAGGTCCAGGGTCCGCATGCAGCAGCGGATGAGGGGGGCCCTCAGCTACCGGGACGGCATCCATGCTGGATCTCCGGGTAAAGTTGATCAGTTCAAATTTACTTTATTTGTTATTGATGTTATACATTTCATGTACAAAATTAATGTGCAATTGCAGGGGGAAGATAGATCCCGGTTCTGCTTCCCGTCATATTACGACGCTGGTCCATGCACATATTCCAGGACCAGTGGACACATGGAGAGAGTTCCCGGTGCCCGTCCGGGATCAGTTATTTGACATGTTCACGGTATTTTTAAATCTTAGATAACTATCTGTCATTTATTTAATTACTATCCATGTTCGTGCAGAAAGCTGAGTAATTTCATTTCTTTACAGCGGAGGTTCACATTCACGAGACCCGAGGATCTCCCTCGAGCTCGAGCCGTCTAGGAGTCTACTGCCCAGACTAATTTAAGAAAGTCGATGTGGGAGGCCCGGGACAAGGCGCAAAAGAGCACAGGCAATAGGGATCCTAGGGCTTGGCTTGATGACGGCCCTTCTTGGCTGAGGAAGGATTATTGGCAGTCCCTTTGTGAGCGATGGGCTGCTGACCATGGTAGCAGCGGTCACAGGCGGCCATACGCAACAGATCAACTCATCCGGAGAAGAATGTGCATACTAGTGGGTCCATATCTTATGCGACCCACAGTCAAAAATGGTAAGCATAATATTGTTCAATTGTTTAGTACATTGATTATTATTGTCAAACTAACTACGTCCGTTGAATTATAAGCATCACGAGCTCGAGCGTGCCCCTACCTTTCGCGAGTTATTTGATCGGACTCATAAGCGGAAGGGGACGGATGACTATGTTAGCGAGAGTGCCCGCACGATCGTTGTAAGTCAACCTATAAATTTGAATTCAATTATGATATTAAATTAATTTATTTTTAATAATTTAATTTTAATTTATTGCAGGAGAGGTACGACAGGACGATGACGGAGCGTTATGCAGAGGGCACTCCTCAGCCAGAGTTGGATGCAGAGGCTTGGGTCGAGGCAGCGGGAGAGCCGAGGAAGGGCCGAGTGTACGGCTTTGGGGACAGCCTGGATACTCAACCAGTGTTGTCCTCATTTGCCAGTTCGATCGCTCCTCCGGCACACGCGAGTTCATCTTCTGCGCCGCCCGTCAGTGGTGTACAGGACATTAGAGGCATCATTCGGGAGGAGCTACGTACAGAGCTATAGACCCAGCGGGAAGAGCTACAGACGCAGCGGGTAGAGCTGCAGGCGCAGTGGGTAGACATAGAGACACAGCGGGCACAGCTACAGACGCAGTTCAGCGATATGCTTCAACAGTTCCTCTCAATAATGCAGGGAGTACGCCCCACACAGCCAGCAGCTCAGGTCAGTATTAGTATTAATTTCATATACTTAGGATTGGGTTGGGCATTCTCCGACACGACCGGTGGGTTAAAGCGACGTTAGAAAAACTTACGGAATCCAATTTGGATCTCCGGATTGGCCTGGCCATTCAAACGACCGATCTAAAAACACCCAACTTCATATAAAAGCCTTAACACGCACAACCCGGGGGTCCAAAATCCCAAATAGGATCGGATCGACGTGCCGTTTTCTCTGACACGACCGGGTTTGGTTAAGCGACGTGTAGAAACTGACGGAATCCAATTTGGATCTCCGGATTGGCCTGGCCATCAACGCACCGATCTAAAACACTCAACTTCATATAAAAGCCTTACACACACAACCCGGGGGTCGAAACCCAAATAGGGATCGGATCGACGTGCCGTTTTCCTCCGACACAACTGGGTGGGTTAAAGCGACGTGTAGAACTGACGGAATCCAATTTGGATCTTCCGATTGGCCTGGCCATTCAAACGACCGATCTAAAAACACCCAACTTCATATAAAAGCCTTACACGCACAACCCGGGGGTCCCAAATCCAAATAGGGATCGGATCGACGTGCCGTTTTCCTCCGACACGACCGGGTGGGTTAAAGCGACGTGTAGAAACTGACGGAATCCAATTTGGATCTCCGGATTGGCCTGGCCATTCAAACGACCGATCTAAAAACACCCAACTTCATAAAAAGCCTTAACACACACAACCCGGAAGTCCAAAATCCCAAATAGGGATCGGATCGACGTGCGTTTTCTCCGACACACCGGGTGGGTTAAAGCGACGTGTAGAAACTGACGGAATCCAATTTGGATCTCCGGATTGGCCTGGCCATTCAAACGACCGATCTAAAAACACCCAACTTCATATAAAAGCCTTAACACCACAACCCGGGGGTCCAAAATCCCAAATAGGGATCGGATCGACGTGCCGTTTTCTCCGACACGACCGGGTGGGTTAAAGCGACGTGTAGAAACTGACGGAATCCAATTTGGATCTCCGGATTGGCCTGGCCATTCAAACGACCGATCTAAAAACACCCAACTTCATATAAAAGCCTTAACACACACACAACCCGGGGGTCCAAAATCCCAAATAGGGATCGGATCGACGTGCCGTTTTCTCGACAACGACCGGGTGGGTTAAAGCGACGTGTAGAAACTGACGGAATCCAATTTGGATCTCCGGATTGGCCTGGCCATTCAAACGACCGATCTAAAAACACCCAACTTCATATAAAAGCCTTAACACGCACAACCCGGGGGTCCAAAATCCCAAATAGGATCGGATCGACGTGCCGTTTTCTCCGACATCCGACACGACCGGGTGGGTTAAAGCGACGTGTAGAAACTGACGGAATCCAATTTGGATCTCCGGATTGGCCTGGCCATTCAAACGACCGATCTAAAAACACCCAACTGAATATAAAAGCCTTAACACGCACAACCCGGGGGTCCAAAATCCCAAATAGGGATCGGATCGACGTGCCGTTTTCTCCGACACGACCGTGTGGGTTAAAGCGACGTGTAGAAACTGACGAATCCAATTTGGATCTCCGGATTGGCCTGGCCATTCAAACGACCGATCTAAAAACACCCAACTGAATATAAAAGTCTTAACACACACAACTCGGGGGTCCAAAATCCCAAATAGGGGTCGGATCGACGTGCCGTTTTCTCCGACATGACCGGGTGGGTTAAAGCGACGTGTAGAAACTGACGGAATCCAATTTGGATCTCCGGATTGGCCTGCCATTCAAACGACCGATCTAAAAACACCCAACTGAAATAACGGATCTAAAAATACTATTATTTCACAAGTTTTAAATTTCACTATTGAAAATAATGTATGTCTTTTATTTATTATTAATGTTTCTCATTTTAATTTGTTTTAATATAGGATCCAGCTCCAGACGATGACGAGGCAGGGACAGCAGACGATCCAGCAGATTTATCTTGATATTTGTATTCATTATTCTGTATGATTTTATATTTATTGTATGTTATGATATAATGTTGATTGTGAGTATTTGTTAAATTTATGAATATTGTAGCAGGTTTGACATTGTAGCAGCAGGGTTCACAAACCATTTTTATTTCTTAATTTAAAAAAAATATATGGTTTAATTTCCGACGGATTTACCGACGGTTTATTATCCATCGGAATTACCGACCGCAATATCCGTCGGTAATTCCGTTGGAATATGCTGACAGATGTTTTCCGACCGAAAATGTGTCAGCATTTACGGACCGGTATACCGACGTATTTGCCGACGGATAAACCGTCGGTAAATACCGACCGTGTTTCCGACCGATAAATCCGTCGGAGTTATCGACCGAATTCCGACGGATATTTTGTCCGTCGGAAATTTCTGACCAGCTAGTTCCGACGGATCATTTCCGACGGGCTTTAGACGGAAATCGGTCGGAAGGGCTCATTTCCGACGGTATTCCGTCGGATTTCCGACGGATTCAATCCGTCGGAAATTCCGCATTTTCTTGTAGTGCGCCAAGGGGGGAACTCGACGACGCCGGACTGAAGAAAAAAACCAAGACAGGGCAGCAAGGCTTGAAATAGAGCTCCAGGGGGTTGGCCAGTCGGAGACGGCGATGGCACAACATCCTTCAACTCAGCAAAGATCAGGGGAACCACCACTAGAAACATAGACAGAAAGCACACAATATTATGCCGCAGTCGAAACAAAGCCGACAGGAGGGGCCACCTCGTTGACGATGCCGAGAAACACCGCCAAACAAGGTGAAGAACTCTCCTACGAGGAGGAGAACACAACTCTCCTACGAAGAGGAGAAACAAAACTGGGAGCCCCAAGCAGAAGAAAAAACTCCCGATGGGGAAGAGATCCTCCAGCCGGCGCCGGAGACGATGCCGAGGGAGGGGGCGACTCTGAGAAGCAGAGGACCCCTCCCCGACGAAGAGGAGAAGCCGTAGGAGACGAGGTCCGCACGCGGAGGAGAAATCGCCAGAGGGTTTTGGAGAGGTCTCGCACCGCTCTGTGTTCTTATCGTTCTACTAAGTACAAGCTATACTTGTAACACTGTATTGGCGAACCTT
Source organism: Colocasia esculenta (assembly GCA_014218235.1). Classification (NCBI taxonomy): domain Eukaryota; kingdom Viridiplantae; phylum Streptophyta; class Magnoliopsida; order Alismatales; family Araceae; genus Colocasia; species Colocasia esculenta. The sequence continues at coordinate 171,783,545 of CM024760.1, forward strand.
GTTATCAACAAGAGAATCTCTATTTGCACGTCGGGACGTGCAAATGATTTGCACGTCGCGACGCGCCATCCCGCGCCCTGGGCGGGAGGGGGCGCCCATGTGGGTGCGGTGGACGCCCCCATGTGGGCTCGGGATGGCGCGTCCGACGTGCAAATTATTTGCACGTCGGACGTGCAAATAGCAACTCTCTATCAACAATGGGCGCTCGGCACTCGCACATATGTGCAGTTGCCATGTTCGAAAAATTACTTAGTGTACACCATCATCCATACAGTGTGCGAACACAGTTATGGGAGATTGGGTGTCTTCATTCACATTGAGAGGATTGATACTTAATAGAAAAAGTATGTGCACACGTCTCTTAATGTGATGAGACACCCAATTTCTGATATGTGTGTGTGCACACCTCTCCTTCTTAGGTGTGCACCTAATAATTCTCGGAGAAAGGCTTATTGCACTTTCACATGTGACTAGGCAACAAGCCCATGTGGTATCTAATAATTGGATTGTCACTTTATCACTCCTCGTGTGAGAGGTGCCACATGAGTTATTGTCTAGTCACTTACACTTAAAGTGTAATATACAAGTGCAATAAATCTTTCTCTAATTCTCGTCATGTTCGTACCGTTTCTACGCTTTTTATCTCAATAGTAGTTCTTAGATTTTCATCCAAGAGTTGATAATACAGTGTGCCTTTGCCATACTATATATAGGAAAATGCTGGGGTGCGGCGGTGCGGCCCCGCCGCACCCCAGCGCAGCCGCTGGATGGTGATCCAGCGGCTGCAAAAAAAAAACAAAAAAAAAAAAAATTTTGGGCTAGAGTGCTGCCGCTGGATCACCATGTACGGCGGGGCCGCAACGCCGTACCCCAGCATCTCTCTCTCTCTCTCTATCTATATATATATATATATATATATGTGTGTGTGTGTGTGTGTGTGTGTGTGTTGTATGTATATGCCATTTTAGAAAAGTGCACACGAAGAAGTCCATTATTTTTAACTAACGATAGAGGCCATGTGTAGCGTTCAGGTATTTCGGATTTTGCTTATCGGATTTCGGAGTGTGGTTTGGTGCTTGTTTAGAGTTTTGTGCCCATTTGAAGGTGAGTGTGGGCCACTTTATGGGCCTTTGCACTCTGGATGTTGTCGTAGTCGATGAGGGCGATGCATTACTGAGGAGTCCGTCAAGGCTGACGCAATAGCCTTAGGGTGGTTTTCTACATGAGTGAGATATGTGTCGCTATTTGGGCTAACGCGGCTTCTATCCCAAACACGTTATTGAGGCGTCCTGGAGCTTTGACGCATTAGGTACTCCAATGTCTTTTTACTCTGCTTCGCCGACTGAATAGAGCAAGGCTTTATTTCAGTTGGGGGAGACATTGTTCTGGCGGTTCTCGCCTCCTCGTGGTGGTTTTGGTGGATTTGGGCGGTGTCTTGAATGGTTTTGCATGGAGGAGGTGTGTAGTACCCCGAAAAATCTATTAATTAAAAATTATAGATAAATAGAAACTTTATCTATTAATAAATTTAATTAATTAAAACGGTACGCATCATTATTACATGTGTATAAACCCCTATAAAAATTTCGTAAAAATAGTAGTTATATTTTAAATAATGTTCTCTAATGACCCATCATGAAATTGGGCATAGAAAAATCGTTTGGACTTAGTTTAAGAATTTATGCGACTTATTAACATAATTAAGGAATAAGTCGGAGAACCCATTATTTTATGAGCCAAAGTGGATTATAAATTAAAATAAATGAATGAGTAGACTTTAAATAATTTATGATGATAGCCCATTATGATATTTGGACCAATGGACAATCTTGACCCGTGAATAAATTATCTAATAAAAGGATAATTAAAAATCTAATAAGTAAAGTAAGTACATGGGCTGTACAATTAAGCTCACACGAGTTATTGGGCCAAGAGTAAGAGCGCAAATGATGAAGGTTAGAAATATTGGCATGAATAATATTTAATTGAAATAAAAATATGAAATTACTTGAATAAGTGTGATAAATAGATTTACATAAGGATAAAGGGTGAATAATTAGAATTAAATCAATACCCGTTAAGTCAAATTAGTAATGGGTTTTATTAATAGTCCTAACATGGATTGTTGGGCCCAAATAAGAAGAGCCCATCATGAGATGAGAGTTAAATAAGTGAAATTCGTATCTAATTAATTAGTAAATAGTAAAAGGCTAAGATAAACACTAAATAAGCCATGTTTATCTCAAATAAGAGTCCCGAACCCATCCTAACCCCATTGGCCACGAAATTGGGCCAATCCCTTACCCAATTAGATAGATATAGCAAGAAAAATAGGTGGATAATTGCTAATTTCGGAGTTGGAAGAGAAGAGAAGAGAAGAGTTTAGAGTTGTATGGACTCTATTACCACTCTATACACCTCTCATCTGACCCTATCAACCCCATAGAACGTGGTTGGAGATCTGGAGGACGAAGAGAAGGAGTTCTGGACGTGAAGAGCAAGGGGAGAAAGCTTGGATCAAGGAGGGATTTCTCTTATTTTTGTCATTCAAACTAGGGTTTTCTTACTCCACAAAAAAAGTAGACAATATCTCAAGTTAAAATCATGAAATAATTACCCTAGGTAGGCTTCATGTACCTCTTCAAAAGCCCTATAGTTTTGTTGTATTCCGCTCATCCATTTGGGCGAATTTAATTCATGAAATCCTGTTATTACCATGAACTCAAATCTCATGTTTTCTCTAATCCCCTGCACGTACTTGTTCCCATGCTATGAGAAAATTCTCAATGATACTACAGTGCAATAGCTTTCAAACGCCCTTGGTTTCGTTCTATTTTGATCTCCCATGAGGGAGAATTAATTCTTTGAATCTCTGTCAGATACATGCACCCGACCCTTCATGATTGCTTGTGAACCTCGTTTATACTTGATCTCAGATCATGATAAAATTATCATAAATACTAAATTTTATTAGCTTTTTAAAGCCCATGGTTTCGTAATTTTTTATCATGTATACACCTCTAATTAATTCGTTGAACCACCCTGACTACGCCTGTTTAGGTCACTGAAAAGTAACCTGATTAATGCATCTCTAAACCTTGTCTATTTTCAAATTAATCGTGCATGTTGATAGATATACATGTCTACTTTCGTTTAAAACTGGTTTCGTGCTTTTTGGATCACCGTGCGATTTTATACTGAATTTAGAATGACCCTGTGTCAAGAAGGGTCCACCCAGAGAAAAAGAGAAAAAGGCCGGACATCCCTGATATTGCGGCGGCGCGACCCGCCGCGATACTGGGAGGTCGCGGCCGGCTAAGGCGACGCGTTCAAAACGCGGCTGCCTGTGCCGCCGCGATTCCAGCGCAAGCCGCTGTCGCGCTCGGGCCGGCGACCGCGACAGTAATCGCGTCCGTGACCCCGTCGCGATACTCTGACTAACGCGACCGAGCGCCCCGTCGCGACTTGATCGCGACAGGTCACCTCGTCGCCTCTTTACAATTTCGGCCAGAACCTTATATTATGCATATACCCCTGCTTTATTTGTCATATAACCCTTGTACAAGTTAAACCATTTACTGTTAAGCTTAATAAATGGCCTGAATATTTTTATTTAATAATATTTAAATAATTCTTATTAATTTAAAAGCCGTGAGCACGACTTATTCTATTCTCATGATTTCTTTACACTTGCACACTAAACATTATTTATTGCCATTTGACCCTATTAAGTTACTCAATAATATATCTGGTAATTAAGTGAAATTAATTACCTAATTTTTCCTATTATTTAAATGACACATGTCTTCGCTTTATTCGCGTGATTGTACATCGTTACCGTTTTCCCTCGGCCTTCGAGCACTCGAGGCACAACGGACCCGTTTTCTACACACTTTCTCTTGACTTGGACCACCTCTCCATTGGGAATACTCTCGACTGGACCAGGGACTCCTTGTCAAGGCCTCCGTAAGTCTTCTTGACTTTGGCGCACGTCCTTAGCCGACGAGCTGGTTGTACCCTAATACCCGTTACACTCTTAGGGATCAGTACGATCCAAACGGCCTTAGTGAGATCTCTCTTATCTTGTGATCACGCCGGACCGCCTGGCTCGTGTACACAGCACAGCTAGTAGGGCGGATGTGACTTCTATCAGACTGTCGGTACCCGACCTGGTGCTGTGCAACCGTTACTATCGTGGTTTAACGTTGTTTTACGATTATACCCCTATCTCGTCTACTATCCTTGTACTCTCATCTATTCATGTTCACTCTGCTATCTCGTCTATTCATCTAGTACTCTTTTGAGACTCCTGAGCTGTTGCGGCTCCCATGGCTTATACTATACATGACTATCTAGCGCCATAATATGGGTCCGGTGACCCTACTGACTTGAATGCTTAGTGTGCAGGGCACGGAGAGTGTCCGAGGGGCTCCAATCTAGTCCTGGGGGCAGAGAGCCACCCGAAAATACCTGCAGGGGCTATTGACGGTGTTCTGCATTGCACCGGTTCTGACTATCTCGACATTGGCTAGACACTGAACTGTTATACTATTAGTCTGAGGAGTTCAGACGTATTGTACCATTTCGGTGCTATTATTGTGCTAGCACTGACTGTTATAACATTAGTCTGAGGAGTTCAGACGAAATGTACTATCGTTAAACGGCTATTGTCCCAAAGTGACTGTTGTCGTACTCGACTAGTGCACCATTGTGCAACCATACACGTTATCTCTTTACACGCTATCTCTTTACATGCAATCTCGTTACACGCTATCTTGATATACAAGCTATCTCGTTACACGCCACCTTGATACAAGCTATCCTATTCCATATCATTTTGATACACGCTATCTTGTTATACACTATCTTGTTACACGCTATCTCGTTATGTTGTCATCCTAATTTTACAATACTCTTGAGAAATGTATTATCGATCACTTATTATCTTGTACTATTACTCTCTTGACTATACATGATCGTTCTCTCTAGTTAACCTGCGTTACAAGACATTAATCACTTAAAGCATGCTTGTTTACATGAGATATTAAGTCTTACTGAGCGTTATCGCTCACCCTTCGTTATTTGTCATTGTGTTTTCAGGTAAGTCAGATGATGACCCTTCACTCACCAACGGGAATGGACTGGAGTGAAGAGCGACCAGAAGTCATAGCGATGAAGTGTCCTTAATACCTTAGAGTCTAATTGGATATTTACTTTAGATTTCTTTTCCAATGTAATAATGTTATTGAGCCCTATGTTTTGGCTCTGAATTAGTGGTTGTAATAGTTTAGAAGAAATATCAATAAAATGATGAGTTTTAATTGCAAATTATTGTTCATTAGTTGCTCTGATATTTGCGAATGTATGCGTAATTTACATTACCATACTCGTTGTTCATGCCTCCCCGATTTATTCCGCTGCTAAATTGGCGGGGCATGACAAGGTGGCTATATCTCATGAAGACCCCAACGGATTGCTCGTAGGGAGACTCTCATTTTTATCTGTGTTCTTGTTTTAATTTTAATAAATTGATGTGTTAGCTTGTGTGTCATGCGTATAGTAGTTTGGTTTGGGCCTTAGTGTCCAGGTTTGGTGGCCAGATTTGGTCGTTTTGTGAGAAATTCGAGTTTGACGCTCTGTCTGGTGTCACGTCCCACCGTGGGGACACCTTAGCACGGCTAAGGCGTCTTGGGTTTTGGAGGCAATAGCGGCCATCCTGTGGCATCCTTGGTTTTTGACGCGTTAATCTTGCTAACACGTCGTGTCATGTTGACGCCTTCACTTGCTTATCGCGGCCTTACGATCTGACGTGATTTATAGGCTTAGTTATGTATCCAGTCAGTTTAGTTATTGGATTGCATTTGGTAATCACATTAGTCATGTAAGATTCATGGATAAATGTTGAAGTGGTCATCGGCTCTCTTGCAGTGTGCTCCTCATATGGTACTTGTAGTTTGACATTTGGGTCATTTGTTCCTTGGTTGAGGATCTAGCAAGATGTTTATGATTTTACTAGTTGAGTTCAATAATGTATGCGAGACTTAAAGGTTTGAATGATAAATGGTGATGGCTTAATGAGGAAGTATGAGATTGAATAAGTATACTTATGTGAGGTTCTTCTTATGGGATTTGGGTCTGACCTTTTTGTCACTTAACCCAATCCGAAGAACCACTGATCTGATTATGGTTCATTTACGACATTTACGATACATGAATGGTTCTAACTAAGGTTACTATGAAGTCATTGAATAAGAAGGTCGCGGATGTGAATTAGTATTGTGATAGTGGTTTGTCGAGTTCGACGATCTGGTGCTTATTCGAAATGTCTCTCTAGTCGAGTACCTCAGGTTCTCTGTGAGATAGGCACGTTAGTACTTAGGACTTGTCCCGATGCTGTGTATACCGTAGAGGTTTGTGTCGTCTTCCTGAATACACTCACTTATTTGTTGAGTTGTACGTCCGGCTGAGGGAAAGATGAGAGTGGGGCAATGACTTGTAGTGTGGTTGGTTTTTAGTAGGGTCGTTTGTAGCGCGCTCGTAGTTAGGCGCATGGACACAAGTAAACGTATTGAGCCCCAGCTAATCCCTTGTTCCCAGTTGTCTCACTCTACGATCTCCAGAATCCCTAGCAGTATGTCAGGCGTGGGTCTGCAGTCCGGTTATATACTTTAGGTGGTATTGGTTGGTCTCCACAGTTTGCTTGTACTTGTTGAGGTGGAGCTGTAGTTAGACTTTTTGTCCATGGCTGTGAGACTGTGAGAGTTTTCTTGTAGTTTCTTTATCTGGATCAGGTCCTGGATTAGCTACTTAGTTACCGCGTGGTCCGAGTGGTACGTAGCGTCGTGCCTTTTCAACTTGGGCTTTTAGTAGTTGTTGTGGTTACTTCTGTTTACCGTGATGGTTACCTGACCTGTAGTACATTTCAATTATTTTCTAATTAATCATTGATCTAGTCTAATGATCTTGTGATTAGGGCTACGCTATGATTTAAGAATGTGATTAAGGGAATGATCGATTTTTTTTTCTATTGGTTGTGTGGATGTTTAGTTGTTATTAGCAAGGGATTCATTTGTGTTAATTGATATCATGATTTAGTTCTTTTAATTGTAAGTGGCTTTAAGTGATTGCATGTGAACCGACCAGTGAGATTGTCTCTTGTCCTTACTACTCTTCTATTACGCATGGTTTATGTTTGTTCTTTTGAGAAGTTTTCTTACGGAGTCGGTGACTTTGTGATGTTTATATCCTTACACAGGAGATGTGCTTCTCATAGGAGGATCTGTACAATCATCAGTAGTGTGAACTTTGTTTATATTGTGCACCTCGAAATATGTCCCAGATTATTATAAAATTTTTTTGACAATATATTAACATATTGAGACAATATGACTTTATGTAATTATGTATAAGATCATGTACTTATTATGAATATTAATATTATATAATTATTTTTTATATTCTTATTAGACACGAGTGTGATATTCTTGTCGAAACTTCGATCCATTTATTCATAAGAGAAAAATCTAGATATAAAATCTTTCCAGACATAAGTATCCAAAACCGGTACACTGTTAACATGCTTTTGGTTAGATTCGTCCGTCCTCCATTAATGCGCGCGGACATTTTTATGCCCGAACTGTCAAGTAGGACAAAAAGAAACCACCTCACCAATGGATATCGTATCTAATGGGTGTGGTGACGAATGAAATTAAGATGGGAGGCTAACTAACATGAACAAGGCATACATATCTACATGATCGCATGTAGTCCCTAGAAAGAGAGATAGTATGTTTGACTAAAATATAGTCAATATATATATATATATATAAAGTAAATTAATTAAGAGTTTCTGACTGAAACAGACCGTATATTATAACAGAAGATAATAATTATTGTAATGAATTACAGTTCTATCAGAGACTAAAAAATAAGTCAAATATCTGATAAAAAATTTTAATTAATTTACATATATATATATATATAGAAAAATATTAGATGGGGTGGTGTGGCTCCGCCGCACCCCAACTACTTTTGGACGCGCTGTAGATGTGCCCTCATTTTTTTTCTTTTTACACCGTTGCTGACGGGGCTGCACCATCCTATTATAGTGTATATATATATATATATATATATATATATAATATATATATATATATATATATATGTGTGTGTGTTAGAAATCAATATATGAATATCAAATATTTTAAGAACGATGTATATTTTTTAGAAGAAAAAAAAGTATACATGCACGCTGTGGGAATGCATGGCTTTTAAAATACACAAAAGATATAGCTCCCACCCACACTCATCTTTTATATTTAGATTACCAACAACAAATACATTTGAAGTTTTACTTTTGATAAGCAGAATCTACATTATGGCAATTTCTATCCAAATTCCAAACATATATGGATCTGCCTTGCCTCTTCAACCATCCAAAAATTATGACAAAAGACAAGTCTGCAATAGACTTTAATTCCTTCTGTCTTACATTGAAACATATTTAAGTTCTTGTTTCAAGTAGGACAAAAAGAGAAGTTGCATGCCTCACAGTTAATTTTTCCAGCGCGTCAGAGAAGATGAGATATAAACTGCACCAATAGCTCTTCAATAAATAAATGATAAATTAATTAAAATTTTCTAACTATAATAAGAAAATTTATGCTGTAACAAAATTGAACGTATATTACAATAGGGGATAACGTTTACTGTAATACATTACAGTTATGTTATGGACTAAAAAATAAGTTAAATATTTGATAAAAATTTCTAATCAATTTATTCATAAATAATTAAATAAGTATATTATCGTTACAAAATAATATTTTTATAGACATATTACCATTAAAAATAATATATTTACATGTACAATTTTAAAAATGCTATTCACCGATGCATATCAGAAAATACCTCTAATTGTTAAACACTGTAATCTGTACAGTGAGATAATTATAATCAATGGAAGTTAAAAAATCAAAGTAGAATTTGAAAATGTTTCGAAACTTAGTGCAAAAATATTTCTCACACTTCAATATAAGCATAAAAATTATCATAAATATGCTTTGCGAGACGTTGTCATGTATTTTCTGTACGGCACTAAGTATATATAGGGAATGCATGGTAGTGTAAATTCTGAAAAATATGTCCACAAAACTTGTATCTTTTACAATCATAAATATAAAAGAAGTTACCATCATCCAAACGATAATATATTATAGCAATAAACAATTTACATCACCAAAAGAATATACGCATGCGTGAGTAACTTTGAGAAAAGCTATAAGATAATTGGAAATTTAACTCTTTCATGTATAATTGTAGATATGCATGCCACCCTTATAGAAGCATAAGATAGTTTAAATAATTCTCTTACAAAGCTACAAGGATAAAAATATCTTATGAATTTACTTCATAAAAAAGCACAGAATGGTGCGTGTCAATGGAGAGACATTTTCGCATTTATATTTTTGTAATAGATTTATCTATATATTTGTATAGCAATTTCTACATTACCAAATGGTGATATATCAAAAACATTATATATATATATATCAATTATGTATTTTCTTAAAAATCCCAAAACTTTTTTTTCCTGTTGGGAGGCAAAATAATCCGATCCAATAAAGTCGCATCTATTGGGGTGGCCCATGGTGCGCATGGGACCACGCACGTGCCGGGGCGTGTTGCCCCGAATAGTTAGTACATAGCTAGATGTGAAGCAAATGTGAGATGTCACATCTTACCCACGCTCTAACTATTTATGTATGTAGTTTATAAAAGATGAGAGATGATATAATTAGAAGCTTTATTTATTTTCTACATAAGAACTTTTCATACTTTGTATATTATCACCTAAAAATAGATGAATCATGTAATTAATAATGAGACAAGAAAAGCTGGTTTCAGAACTAGTTAAGGGGAGCTATTTTTGGATTATCAACCTTGGTAATTGAAAGTCTATAATTGGTCTTTGTCTCAACTCTATATCACTTTCTCACATCTAATAAAATTATGGACTCTGATAACTTTATCATATCAAAATTAAAACTTATTTGATAATTAAAAAAATATTTTTTTCTCCAACTTATTTTCACTTTGAAAAATATTTAGTGATGTGCACAAAATGGGCGCATCAAATGATTGTGTGCTACCTCAATCTTTTGGAGTTAAAAAAGTTGGAATGAGGGTATATTAAATACCTTCCATCTCTTAGATGCCATAATATCATTTGTGCTCAATTTATACACACCAAATGATGGAATTGAGATTCTCTCAGTATATTTATAGAGAGAACTCGATGTTGATATTTTGTAAAAAAAATTAACGCACATCTCTCACATTGATGGAGTTCCCTCCAAGACTGTATTAAGAATATCCCTATTCTCAAATAATGTGCACTAAATTTGCTTTTATGTTCCCTCACATGGTGGTAGATGGGAACAGCTAACGTGAGCTCCTCTCCCTCCTCTCATACCTCCACTCTCATCTGCGTCATTACCAGTCCTATATAATGTAAGAAGGGCCTAATCGAATAACTTTATCTCCAATCTTGGGATAAGAGATTTCGAGATAATTAAACCCACCTCTCTGGTCCAAACTGTTTAACTCATCTTTATCCCAACTTAAGACCGGTTAACTTAATCGGATTACCAAACTGGGAAAACACCTGTTTCACCGAATAACGGCGCGTTGGCTAGCTTTTACGTGACTCGCCGTGCGCATTGGAACACCCCGCCGGGCGCTGGTGTGGCGGCTTCTCCCCTCGACGATAAGGTCGGAGCGCAATAGCGCATCATCCCTGCTTTGGCCTGCAGGACTCCTACGTGACCACGCCTCTGAGCAATGGCGGGTGGGGAACTGGGGAACATGGACTTCCTCCTCTCTGTATTCCCCCTTCTGCTCTTCGTCTTCCCGGCCGCCTCCCCCCTCCTTCCCACTGCAGCTGCAGCGTCGGCGCCGGTGAAGGCTCCTCTCTTCCCCAAGGATGCGATTCCCACCCAATCCGGCTACCTCCCCGTCAACGCCACCTCCAGCTCTGCCATGTACTTCGCCTACCACGAGGCTCAGCAGCCCCGGCAGCCCCTCCCCAAAACGCCTCTCCTCGTGTGGCTCCAGGGAGGACCAGGCTGCTCCTCCCTGCTCGGCAACTTCTTCGAGCTTGGCCCCTGGCTCGTCGTCAACTCCACCGCCGGCGTCGCCCTGGCGCGCAACCCCTACTCCTGGAACCGCCTCTTCGGCCTCCTCTTCCTCGACAACCCCCTAGGCTCCGGTTTCAGCGTCGCCGCCGACCCATCGGAGATCCCCCGGGACCAGGAGGCCGTCGCCGTGCACCTCTGGACCGCCCTCCAGGCGTTCCTCTCTTCCGACCCCTCGTTCCGCTCCCGCCCGCTGTACATCACCGGCGAGAGCTACGCCGGCAAGTACATCCCCTCCGTCGGATACTACATCCTTCGGCAGAACAGCCGGGTCTCTGCCGCCCGCCGGATCAACCTGCTGGGTGTGGCGATTGGGAGCGGCCTCACCCACCCCGTCGCCCAGGTGGTCACCCACGCGGACGGCGTCTACTTCACCGGGCTGATCAACGAGCGGCAGAAGGCCCAGCTCGAGCAGCTCCAGAGCGCGGCCCAGAAGCTGGCGCTGGCGGGGAAGTGGGCGGCGGCATCCGATGCGAGAATCACGATGGTGGAGTGGTTAGAGAACGCCACGGGGCTCGTCACCCTCTACGACCTGAGCAAGACGAAGCCCTACGAGTCCGGCCTCGTGAGAACCCTGTTGAGGGAGGAGGAGGCGAAGGCGGCGCTGGGGGTGGACAGAAGGGCAGCAGAATGGGAGATCTGCAGCAAGAAGGTGGCGAAGGTCCTGCACGCGGACGTGATGAAGAGCGCCAAGGGAGAGGTGGAGGGGCTGCTGGGGAAGGTGAGGGTGCTGCTGTACCAGGGGCTGTACGACCTGATGGAGGGCGGGGTGTCGACGGCGGCGTGGCTGAGGGAGTTGCAGTGGGAGGGGCTGGAGGGCTTCCTGGCGGCGGAGAGGAGGGTGTGGAGGCTGGGCGCCGCCGGCGAGCGGGGAGGGAGGCTGGCCGGGTACGTGCAGAGTGTGAGGTGGCTGAGCGAGGTGGTGGTGGCGGGGGCGGGGCACCTGGTGCCGGCCGACCAGGGGCAGAGCGCGCAGGTGATGATCGAGAGCTGGGTGCTGGAGGAGGACCCGTTCGGCGGCCATCAAGACGACGCAAATCGAACTGGAGGAGATCTTCTGAAGAGCCACTAAGAAGGTTCTTGTCGTTGGTTCACCTCTCCCTCTCAAGCTCTTCTGGAGGCACTGGTGCCACTCACTAGTAGCACATGGGAGCGTAAGCATAATGGCAACGACTTCCAGTAGCAGGTGATCGTAGTGATCGTTCCTTTCTTTGTCACTGTTTTGGCTCGTTACTGTTCCTTTTTTCTCGTCTTGTGATCTGCAACTTCCAACAACGTGCCTTGGAATCGGGTCTTTGGCCATCCTGTAGCTTTCCTTTGTTTGGACAATGAGATAACTATCATTTCAAAGCCAGAAAGGTGTACATGGGGTAGGTGGGGGCGTGGGCAGAGCCATCATCAAGTCCACACTAGCAAAACGTCGGGAGGAAGCAAACCCACGGACAGCCAAGTGCCGGGGAGGAGCTCAACGGAAGATGGACATGGAAGGTGATGCGTGGGGTCTTCTTGAAAGCCACATCGAGGAAACTTTTCGCTCGTCCTCTTGAAAGATCTCTGGAGAAAATGCCAAGCACCAATGCAGTGGCAAGCATGACGGAGGTCTTCACAGTGAAACTTGTCTCGGAAGCAAAAAGCAGGAAGGGTTGCCATCGCAGATCCAAGGAACTGCAGTCGGACCTCCAGTCGAGCCGTCAGGTTGACTGGAACAGATCCTCTGGCGACAAAGGGGGGGAACCCCGAAATCGCCGGAGACAAAACCTCCTTCGGCGAAGGAGACAGCAAAAGGCCGCCGGAGGGGAAGCGGAGGGGCTCCACAGCCGGAGACGAAGGGGGATCATCGGCCGAGGCCGGAGACAGAGGCAGAGGGGGAAGGGGGCCAAAGCCTCCTCCCCTCCGGAAGAAGCCGACGACGCAGAAAGACCTGCTGACGACGGAGCCGGAGAAGACCACCCGCCACGGAGACGGGTCCCCTGCAGCCGCGGCGGGACGGGGGGCTCTACTCGAGCAAAACGGCGGCGGCGCCGGACACGGAGATGGGGACGGAAGCGGGGGAGGGGGCTGAGCCCCCTCCCCAACGGAGAGGCGAAAGAAACGGGTCAAGGGCACAGAGAAAAACTCAGAGCTCCTCTCTCTAGAAAATTCTAGAGAGAGAAGCCCTCTCTTCGTTGTCGTACCCTCGCCATCCTGTAGCTTTCCGTGCAGTGCACCGCCACTTCCATCGTATTCTTGTTTTTTTTTTTTTTTTGCAAAGAGGGGAGCTTATATAGGCCCTTTTCATTAGATTAAAACACAACATAACCTCGGAGGATGCTTCCAATCCAAAGAGGTTTCCAACGGAGAATACAACACAAAATATAGAAACATCATCATAAGACAGACTACATAAGTAAGTTGCTACAACATAGAACACACCTAAGGCCTGCTTAGGTTGAAGGTCTGGGTAGCCTAATCATGAGTAAAAAATACACATTTCACTTTGGTTGCTAGATGGGTTAACTTATTTTTTTAGGTCAACTCTCATCTTTGACTCCACTTATTCTTATGTAAAAAAATAAAAATTTTATGAGATATACAATAGAATAATATTAAAAAAATTATGATATATTTTTTAAAATTTTTAAGAAATAAAAAAAGTTACCCACCTTTACCCCACCTTTTACCCAAGGGTCTCTCAGTTTACCTTTGGATAACCTTTTCCCCCTCCCCAAAGCTACCTGAGATATCCTTAGTTAAACCAGGGATACCCCCTTATCAAAGTAGAGTAGCAATTATCGACCAACAAAAGAGAAAACATGTCACATCCACAAGAGAATCTAATCCAGCTCTAAAAGAAGAGGGTTGCACTTCGATCAAGCAACAATTTTGGAGAAGGAGCTCAGAAGACGCACATTTTCATTAAATGTGCGGATTTCCTCGATACACGAGCTCACCCACAAACTCCATAACCCCAAACTAGGGAGATCCAGAGACTAATGGATAAAAGGAAATTTTGAATGGCAAAGCAACCAAAAGGGTCAATATGAACGTGCACAAGTCGCAAAACACAGCACTATAACACACAAGATAAATTGCCAGGACTATGGCCGGATGAGCGATTTCCAGATGGATCCCAAAATATGTGATGAATAAGGTGGGGGGTGAGGGGTAACAAGGGCGGGGAGGTTGGGAAGTAAGTGACAAGGAGGAGTACTGGAAAGAAGATCAAAGGGGCCGGCCATAAAGACTATTAGATTTGGAAGAAAGAAGGAGATGACTCATAAAAGGGGGGGGGGGGGGGGGGGTGTGTGAATGAGCGACCTAAAACTACTGATCAAGGTAAAGGGAAAGGGGTGGAGGAGGGGGGGGGCATAAAACAGAAGAGGGGTTGGAGGTTGGCGCCAGGGTCAGGGTCGTGGAAGAGGGGAAGGGTGGAGGCAGAGGACTTGCACGGCGAAGGCAGAGTGGAGGAGGTGGATCTGTAGAAACGATTGAAAGAGCTGAGGGGGGAAGAAAGACAAATAGCGAAGGCAGAGTGGAGGAGGGGGAATTGCAAAAACGACCGAAGGAGGTGAGAGGGGAAGGAAGACGAACGGAGGAGACGGATGACTCACACGACGAAGGCGGATCAGAGGAGGAGGATCTACAAAAACAAGCGGAGGAGGCAGATCTCCAAAAAAATGAACACGATGCGACCAAGGAAAAACTAAGAAAAGTAAGGAGAAGAAGAAAATCAAAACGGGGCCAAGAAGACCTGAACGATGGAACAGATTAGAGGAAAAGAGAGATCAGAGACAACAAATAGGAGTTTGGAGGAAGAAATGGCAGGTTTGGGGGGGAGGGGGTCAGGGACTCCTTGTCAAGGCCTCCGTAAGTCTTCTTGGTTTTGGCGCACGTCCATTGCCAACGAGCTGGTTGTACCCTTAAAATCCGATACACCCCTAGGGATCAATATGATCCAAATGGCCTTAGTGTGTTCTCTCTTACCTTGTGATCACCCCGGACCATTTAGCCTGTGTTCATGGAACGGCTAGTGGGCGGTTGTGACTTCTGCCAGACTGTCGGCACCTGACCTAGTGCTGTTCAACCATTACTATCGATGTTTAACATTGTTTTACGATTATACCCTTATCTCGTCTACTATCTCATTACTCTCATTTGTTCACTTTCACTCTATACTCTCATCTATTTCGTCTATTACTCCCATCTCTTCTTAGTACTCTATTTGACCATACAATTGATTGTCTAAACAAAATAACAAAACAGTGCTATAATGCCAAAGCAATAGGACCCGGTCTGGTCCTGGGAGGAGCGCCCGAAGAGTGCTATTTCCTCGCGAGGGTAACATGATCAGGATGTGTACGGCATGCATCCATCGCCATTTAACAACAAGCATAATTCAATTTATGACAATCAAACAATCGTTTTACTATATCTCTAGGTTGACATGATGCTCGACCGGGGAAGTGCTATTGCACCTTGGTGCAGACGTTATAATATTCTTTCACTATATGGCCAATGTAGATGACGCTTTCGCGGTGCCCACAAAGAGGGGGGAAACGAATAGTGGTGTGTGGGTATGTGTGTGTGATATGGCGCGGATGGCGAAAAAGACAATAAAATAAAAAGATTGTGATCGCCAGGCACGCAAGGGTGCCGAAGGGAGATGCACGGCGAAGGGTGCGGGGTGGAAGAGTGATCGCGAGCGAACCTTTTTAGCGGGGAGATTGCGCGGGGATGATGTGGGTCCTCTCTTCCTCTACAAACACGGCCGGCCGCGGTAGAGGGCGTTTTCCGTAATGATTACCCTGACAAGAATAGACATAAAAAAAAGAAAGAAGGGGATTAGACAAATGGTGTGTAGTATCAAATTCTAAAAATGAATAAACGAAATGAATAAAAGGGAAAGAACTTACCGTGTGGTGGTTTTGAACCCCTAAATGTAGGTGTGTGTGTGTATAATGCATGCATGTGTGTAAAAGAGGTAAAATGGGCCACGTGGGGCCCGGAGGAGATGAATAAAAAGACAAGAAAGGGGAGGGGGTGCTTCCCCAAATGTCGGTGCGGCGTGACGGGCCGTTGCCGGAGTTGATGGAGGACGTGGAGGAAGACCGTGCTCCTCTCGCCTCGCGCGTGGAATGGCAGGAGATGATGGCGTCTGACTCCGGGGAAGGAGGACGGTTCGGCGAGGAATGGCTCGGAGTCGAGACGGGAATTCGACAGAGCTTCACCACTTCTGGAACCCCCCCTCAACAACTGACCCCTCGGGTCCAATTTATAGGCAACGAATTCTTAAATCGCGTCCAAACAGGAAGCCGCGATTATGGGTTGAATCGCGTCCGGGCGACAGGCCGCGATTAAGAAAGTCAAACCGATGTGACGGGCGCATGATGGCCGTAGCCTGAGCTACGTTTCTGAATCGCGTCAGCCCAGACCGCCGCGACTTAAATCGCGTCCGCCTGGTCCGCCGCGATTCAGACTTGCATGGTTTCGAAGCAATCGGCTCATAAATGCGTTGTCTGTGGGTGGGAGATTCGTATTTGACCTTCTAAATTGCGTCCACTGACAAGGGCGCGATTCAGGGATTTTGTCATGATTACACGGCGTGCGCGACCATAGGCTTTTTGACTTTTTAAACGCGTCGTCCTTAGCGGGCGCCTTTCTAATTTGAACATGTGACGGAAAAAGGCCCTTAAACGCGTCAGTGTTGACCGCCGCGTCAGGGAACTAAATTCGTCCACCAAGACCGCCGCGTTTAAAAGGCGTCCACTGTAGTGGACGCGAATCAATGAAGCTGCGCCTTAATCAAGTTTAGCTTCCGGGGGCGCTGCTCTTGCAAGGGTGAGATCAAAAAATATTGGGAAACTACTCTTGCAAGGCAGAAAGAGGGACATTTATGGCATTACGGCGCAATATGAAATTTACCCGCGGTAGAGCCGAATTCGCGTGTCTACAGTCAATCCTCTATCATACTAGTTGCAATTACTTTTGAATGTGCTATTATTCTCTCGTTTACTATCATTCTCTCGTAGTCATGTGCTATTACTCTCTTGACTATACTTGATCGATCTCTCTAGTTAATCTGCTTTACAAGACACTAATCATTTAAAGCCTGCTTGTTTACATGAGATATTAAGTCCTACTGAGCGTTATCGATCACCCTACGCTATTGTTGTATTGTGTTTTAGGTAAGTCAGATGATGACCCTTCACTCACCAACGGGAATGGACTGAAGTGATGAGCGACCAGGAGTCATAGTTATGGAGTGTCCTTAGTATCTTAGAGTATAGTTAGATGTTTGCTTAACTATCTTTTCCAGATGTAATGGTGTTATTGAGCTCTATGTTTTGGCTCAGAATTAGTGGTTGTAATAGTTTAGAAGAATTATCAATAAAATAAAGAGTTTATTATAATTATTGTTCATTAGTTGCTCTGATATTTGCGAATGTATGCGCAATTTACGTTACCATACACGTTGTTCATGCCTCTCCAATTTATTCCGCTGCTAAATTGGCGAGGCATGACAACCAGACTACCGGTACCCGACCTGGTGCTGTGCAACTGTTACTATCGTAGTTTAACGTTGTTTTACGATTGTACCCTTATCTCATCTACTATCTCGATACTCTCATTTGTTCACTTTCATTATACTCTCATCTATTTCGTCTATTACTCTCATCTCTTCTTGGTACTCTTTTTGACCATACAAATGATTGTCAAAAATAACAAAAACAGTGATATATGCCAAAGCAATATGACCCAGTCTGGTCCTAGGGAGAGCGCCCGAAGAGTGTCATTTCCTTGCAAGGGTAACGTGATCAGGATGTGTACGGCATGCATCCAGGGCCATTTAATAACAATCATAATTTAATCTATGACAATCAATCAATCATTTTACTATATCTCTGGGTTGACATATATGATGCTCGACCAGGGAAGTGCTATTGCACCTTTGTGCAGACGTTACATATTCTTTCACTATATGGCCAACCCTCTATCATGCTAGTTATGCAATTATTCTTTTTAAAGTGCTATCATTCTCTTGCTATCATGTACTATCACTCTCTTGACTATACTTGTTCATTCTCTATAGTTATTCTGCCTTATAAGACATTAATCACTTAAATCATGCTTGTTTACATGAGATATTAAGTCCTACTGAGCGTTATCGCTCACCCTGCGCTATTGTTGTATTGTGTTTCAGGTAAGTCAGATGATGACCCTTCACTCACCAACGGGAATGGACTGAAGTGATGAGCGACTAGGAGTCATAGTTATGGAGTGTCCTTAGTATCTTAGAGTATAGTTAGATGTTTGCTTAATTATCTTTTCCAGATGTAATGGTGTTATTGAGCCCTATGTTTTGGCTCGGAATTAGTGGTTGTAATAGTTTAGAAAAATTATCAATAAAATAAGGAGTTTATTGTACATTAGTTGCTCTGATATTTGTGGTTGTACGTGTAATTGTCGTTACCATACACGTTGTTCATGCTTCCCCGATTTATTCCGCTTCTAAATTAGCGGGGCATGACACTGTAGGCCTAATTGCATGCGTTGTCCGATGCAGATTGGGTAGGAAGCCCAAATGATCGATGGTCTACAGGTGGTTACTCCATCTTCTTGGGATCCAATCTTATCTCTTGGTCGGCAAAGAAGCAACACACTGTTGCTCGTTCGTCAACAAAGGCAGAATATCAGGCGCTCGCCACTGCTACTACGGAGCTTATTTGGATCCAATCACTGTTACGTGAGTTGGGCCATCTGCCAGCTGTGTCTCTGGTATTGTGGTGTGATAATCTTGGAGCCACATATTTATCCGCCAACCCAATATTTCATGCGCGAACAAAACATATAGAAATTGACTTTCATTTTGTTCGTGATCTAGTCTCTCATAAGCTACTTCAAGTACGATTTATCTCAAGCAAAGACCAAGTTGCCGACGTCTTTACGAAGCCACTTTCCGCTATTCGATTTCAACACATTGTC
Source organism: Colocasia esculenta (assembly GCA_014218235.1). Classification (NCBI taxonomy): domain Eukaryota; kingdom Viridiplantae; phylum Streptophyta; class Magnoliopsida; order Alismatales; family Araceae; genus Colocasia; species Colocasia esculenta. The sequence goes on from CM024760.1 coordinate 171,802,702, forward strand.
AACAAGCTACACCTTTTTTCGCTAGACGGTCCACCTTGAGGAAGGTATTAGATCTATGTGGCTACGTGTCCTTTGCAACCTCTCTGGTTGTACACAACCTTCGTCTGTTATGCAGATAAACATGGTCTCTACTGTGTTGTCTCCACTAAGAAGTCTCTTGTAACAAAGAGTCTTGTTGTGCTACGTAACTCCATTCAATATAATATAAAACTGGGACTCTCTCTCAAGAATAGAGAGAGAAGAGAACCCTTGTTCTCTCATCTTAACAATGTCAAGTGACCTTTCCGTCAAGTTCATTCCAAAGAGATTGATGGCAGCAAACTATGCCGTCAAGTTCTTCGGCTTCCAGTAGCCTCTACGGCCCTAGGCCCATAGACGGATCCAGAAAATTTTTCAGTGGGGTCACTTTCTTTAAGAAAATTTCCAACCAAAGTAATTTAATGGAAATTTTTAGACTCACTAATAGGGTTTTAAAATTCCAGTGGGGTCACGTGACCCCACTGGTCCTATTCTAGATCCGTCTATGCCTAGGCCGCCCCCCAAGGGCCATCTAAGCCCAAGAGACACAATCTGATGATGGGAAACACTTTTTCCCATCAGATAACACCCGAATGATTTCGAAAAACACCGATCCAATGCTTGGATCTGTAGATCCGAACTCTCGTCTTAAAAAAACTCAAGTCTCCTCAAGTAAAATATGAGAAAAAGAAAAAAGAAGATAGAGCACAACTCTTGGATGTGTTCGTGATTGCTAGAGACTCGAGGGGTCTCGAAGGAGTATAAGTAAATATCGCAGCAAAGTGCAAGAAGGAGGTGATCCCGAAAAATACCTTTAGCAGAGATATTGAGACAATGAGATTTTTTTTTTCCTCTACGAACACGGCCGGCCGTGGTAGAAGACTTCTTCTTAATGATTACCATGAGGTAAAGACACAACAAAGATAGAAAGGATTAGCCAATGAAAATGTAGTATCAATTCTCAAATAATGAAATAAGATATGAGGAGGTGGAGAACGACCCACCTTCTACGTAGTTGACTATTAAACTCCTAAAATGATAGGTGGGGAATATACATGTTGTGTGTGATTAAAACGATAGGAGAGAGAACGTTGGATAGAGTTAAAAAAAAGTTTAAAAAGATGAAGAGAGTGGCTAAAAAATGGATTTAAAAAGAGAGAGAGAGAGAGAGAATAATAGTTAAGAAAAATGGAGAGAAAGGTGAGAATGAGAGAGAGATGAGAAAAAATATAAAAAAGAGAAAATATGGGGTGTTTAGAGAGAGATCGTGGGGTGGAGAAATAAAAAGATTTAAAAAAAAAACAAGAAGAAGAAAAGGAGGAGAAGGAATTAAAGAGACCGTGATTGGAGAAGAGAATAGTAAAAAATAAATTGAAAGAAGAGAGAGGTAGAAAGAATTGGTTTGAAAAGTAGATGCCAGAGAACCCAAACAAAACATTAAAAAGGGTCTGTCCCTGTTGTGTGCAGCGACCTCAACATGCAAATAATGGACGAGGCCTTTAGCTTCTCCAAATTAACACACACCACAGAGACGGCTTCTCGCATGCGCAGCACGATGGCTTCTTCGTTGGACTGCGCAGCTCCCTTTGGCCCCCTTGTCTGTTGCTCTCCCTCCACGAATCCTCGGACATTTTAAAGAAAATATAACACAATCAAAGACCCATGTTTAAGAGTCAAATTTAGGGTTTATTTGATTGCATGTAAATATTTTTATTAAAAAAAAATTTGTCATGAAATAATTTTTACATAAAAATAAAAATTGTAGTTATCTATTTAGTTCTTAGGTAAATATTCTCACTAGTTATCTGTGTAAATAGAAGATTAAAAAAAGTAAAAAATCAATAGTATTAAATGTAAGCATTTACTAGAGAATTGTATGGAGGTGTATGAGATATTATGGTCCACTCCAATGAGAGGAGGCCATATACCCTAATGCATTATTTATCAAAATTTTTATTTTGTTTTATTTTTTATTTTTGATATTTTAAAAAATAAAAAAAATTTATTGAAAAACAAATAACTTTGACAAATACAATGTAAATTAGGAGAAATAAAATAAAAACATAATTTAAATGAATATTGTTCTACTGATATTTTAATAAAAATTAAAAATTAAAACAACTAATAAAAAATAATTAGATTTGACAAAAATGACTTAAATGAAGGGGAAAAAAAAAATCTGAATGAATAGTGCTAAGAAGGTGATTAACGGAAGAAGGAGAATAGGCAGCAGGAAAATGGCTTCTGAACTTTTACTGCCAACGCCAAAATCTAAAATTTTTATGATGATATTTTATAGATTTTAATTTTCAAAGATACTAAATTACTAAAAAAATATAAATTATTTAAAATTTTACTATTAAACAAACAGGTCCGCGCATGAAACCCGGGTAAAAAGCATTTCCCAAACAAGAGTGCGATGGCAACAAATCAATTGCATGTTGACATGTGACAACTCGTACAACGTTAAAAGCAGAAATGTTGATGCTAACTCGATGACATATGCATGGAGCCTTCTTTTTTAGATGTGATTAGGGGAGGTGCGGCAGAGAGGATAGAGTTGTCCATTCAAAGATCTTCTCTTCGAGAGGTTTAACGTCTTATTTGGATAAATAAGTAAGGAGATGAAAATCTTATGTTAATTTTCTCGAGAAAGATTTATTGCACTAGTATATTACACTTTAAATGTAATATAACTAGACAATAACTCATGTAACATCTTTCATATGAGGAGTGATAAAGTGACAATCTAATTGTTAGATGTCTTGTTACTTACTAGTCCTGTCACTTTGATATCTGAATAGTCCATATAGAAATAGCCTAAACAGATATACGATTAACTACCATGAATATTATGTTTATAAATAATTCTATTTGACACTCTTTTTCCCTATCTTCTCCATCTTTGGGTTATATATATCTGTCTAGTTATTTCCCTCTCACGGGTGGAATAGAGTTACTATATATATCTATGATAACTTTAGATATTCCATGAATAACTTATATGTGGTACCCAAACCATATATAATAATTTTTAACTATAAGTTTATTTCCTCTTATCTCTACTTATCTTGGACCATAATCCGTTGAGAAAGACTTTCTGCACTTCTAAAAGTGCAGAAATACCTAGTCATCTTGTATTTTTTCTCTCTCATTGGTAGAAAAGAGAAAAGAGGTCTATGTGTCAGCTTAATTTCCACCAATGAGAGGGGGAAAATATAAGATGACTAAATATTTTTACACTTTTAGAAGTACAGAAAGTCTTTCTCTAATCCGTTAACAGAGCTTAAATATTACGTCCCTGAACAGTTTAGACGTGTAGTTGGTTAGAGTTGAGAGTGCAAATAAGATTGATCTAGCTAGCTGGGTATTAGAAATATTATGAATAATGTTGTATGATGGATTTTTAATAGTCAAGTCATAACATCTGATATGTTTAATTCACAATATAATTGATAATCAAATTAAAAGAAAAGAATGGTGATTTCTATCCAGTATCCATAACTTGAGTCTTGACATAATAATAGTCTGATTTTGAAAACAAATAATATCATAATGAGATTGCCAATTTAATACCCAAGGAGTGGATGGAGTGTGAAAATTGTTGATGTAGTAGATCTAGAGAGTCGAGTCAAAATCTCTCCTAAATAAAATTAGGTGATAAAATCTAAACTACTAAGTCATATAATTTGACAAATCTAATCCACAATATAATTAATAGTTCAATTAAAGGAAAAAAAATAGTGATCTCTATACAACTCAAAGTTTCGAGATAAGTCTTCCGTGCATCATCTTTATTTCCGACGTGTACATATATATATATATATATATATGCCCATCCATGAGGTTGGCATGCTGATCATTAGATAAATACTATGTAAGCGGTGCTGGAAGCTGCAATTATATATTGTTTCCAACATATATTACGAGAAATACTTCCGCAGCCTCTGAGATACTTATAAAAATTTTGGCCTGCAAATTTTTTTGACAAAAGTGTCCTCGTTTAACGGAAGGAGAGAGATAGAGAGGTAATATTCTCTCTTCCAAGTGTTAAAAAATCGGGGTTAAACTAAAATCATCATAATTTGTAAAACTATTACATTAGTTTATAGCTAAAATTTCAACACAAATGGACATTATTTGAATGGGTTTACAAGGCACATAATGAGTTTCAACACAACATGTCAAGTTTTCACCGTATCTTAACGGTACGGTACGGTTCGATACGTACTGTACCACGGAGAATACGGTACGGTCGATCCGGTCGGCACGACGAACCTTGAGTTTAAGTCGTTTTTGAAAATTTTAACACTTCCTGTGCCCATAGGAGGTAGATTTTTTTATATATTTTTTATATTTTTTCTGCACCTTTCGTGTTGGAAGCATGAGTGATAAGGTCACAATCGTGCATGTGCGGCATTTTTGCAAGGAAAAGTAGATTTGTTTAAAAATCACTTTTTCTCGGTTGGTCCCAAACGCTGCTTTAGTGTGAGAGTGTTTATTATTAGCCTTTTTTGATAAGCTGATATCCTATCCGCAAGATAGTTAACTGCGGATAGGATATCCTCTGTTAGCTGTCTCATGCTCCGGTATAATATATATTTTAAGAGTACGATAATTTTATGTCACATTTGTTATCTTTAGATCACATCTAAATTATTAATAAAGTTTATCTCCAATTTGAAATATTTAAACTGTGTCCAAATATCTCCTGTTATCTATGTATAACTTTATCATCTTTGAAATGAGAGTTAAATTTATCAAGATTTATCACTTGTTGATAAAGATTTGACGAGTTATCTGATTTACTAAGGTGGTGGAGCATTTATGCAAGGATATATAATAAATCTCTTTTATCAAGAGTTATCAAGACTTATCTGATTATCAAAAGGATTCTAAGAGTGTCTTAATTTTTATTGATCTACTTAAGATGGATTAGTAGATCATGATATATCAGACATGTCAGCATATTTTCAATACAACTTAAGTGTTCATGAATTCAACTTAAATATTTATGAATTCAACTTAAATTTTTATGAGTCAAACTTACAACTTAAATATATTACATATTTCTCTGTATTACAATAATTGGGTCCACAGTACCCAACGTAGAACACAGTGTCTGAGGCGACGTCCCCCTCTCTACTTTCCCATCTGTTTACAGATCGATATATAAAGGCGAACTGCATCTATTTATACTGTTCCGAATTTTACCACTTTTATTTGAGAAAGACTTTCTACACTTTTGAAAGTACAGAAATGCCACTCTAACTTGCACTTTCTCCCTCCCATTCGTCCACGTCAAGTAAAAAAGAGGTGAGAAGTCCGTACACCAACTTGACTACGGATAAGTCAGAAGTGCAGAAAACTTTTCTCCTTTTATTTATACTGTTCTATCTATCGGTCAATCTCTCACCGTAACAACTCAACAACCGGATCACCATCTCCTTCACAAGGTTCTTATGGCCAGCATAAGAGGCCTAGCAGCATCCAGTTCTTGCAGCCTAATCTCCAGCTCCAGGTCTCGATCTAGCTAGAATCTTGTGCAAGGATTAGGCGATCGAGAGCCTGCAGGCAGGATTTATTTGGTGTTCGATTTGAAACTATAACGATGAGGAAGGAGGAGGCGGAGTACTACTTGGTGTTCGTCCTCGTCGTCGTCCTCGGCCGGTTCCTGTCCGGCGGCGTTGGATGTGATCAGCCGGCGGTTCGCCGGAGCGAGTTCCCGGACTCGTTCCTCTTTGGCACCTCGACTTCTTCCTATCAGGTATGAAAACCTTAATTTGTGAATCCCGGCCCGTAACGTGATGGATTAGCCCCGGTCTGCAACATGTGCTTCTCCACTCTTATAGTATCCATCGTACCATCTCTATGGCGAATGCATGCAGTGTGACTTGTGTATTGTTCAGTGCATACGTGGTATTAAAATAGAAATATTTTTAAAAATTTAAAAATATAATTTGGGTCTGAAAATAATCCTTCCCTAATTTTGGGACGGATTTGTTCTCCTTCCCAAGTTTTGTCCCAAATTATGAAATTATTTATTTATCATAAATTAAAAAAAATTAAAAAAATTGGGACAGACAATTAATGCATCCTAAAATTTTATAGGATGGATTTGATGTCCCTCTCAAAATCTGTCCTAAACTTTAGGACGGAAAAATGATTCCGTTCCTAATTTTGGGACGAGATAAAAATCCATCCCAATTTATGTCATCCCAACATTTGGGACGGATTGCAGATCTCTGTCCCTACTTCCGTCCTAATTTTGAGATCTAATGCAGATTTCATCCCTAAATTATAAATTTTAATAAAAAAATTTAAGAAAAATCAAGAAGTACCTATTTAAATAAAAAAAAGTCAAGATCCAAATTAGATTTCTTGATAATTTGGCCAAAAATGTCATATTCAATGGATCGAAACAGGTAATTTGTACCACACAAAATCAAGCGTATTCAAGTATATAGCATACAAAATTAGTAATACAAAATTGTGCCCACAAAAAAAAAAAAAACTGTGTTCATAGGAAACTATCTCGCCAACATATATATTGCAACCTAGAGATGACCAACGATGTCTATAAAGCAAGCAGCTCTTGGTACTGCCTTTGGGCCAAATGCCTTGCCACTCTTATCAACTATAACAAACGGGTGTTAAGTATTGGTCATTAGTCTTGGGATCCTCCCTCAGTTTCTTGACAGCTTTGCACAGCATTTTGAATTTGTATGGTGCTTCACCAAGAACCTGTAAATAGATAGATGGGTAAATATGTTATGATATAGGTTCCAAGAAACTAAGTTCAAAGATTTAATTTCAAACAAGGTGAAGACAGAAAGAGGAGAAAAAGAAATATTTTGCTGACCTTGGATTAAGGCCGGGGGCTGCAATTTGCAGCATCGTGAGCAGCTGCAGCGAGGGCTCCAAGATGCACACCATCAGCAGGCAGCAGCACAGATGGTAACACTGTTTGTTGGCGATTTGCATGCCTTATATACCCAAAAGAAGCTGTGACTTTATAAACCACAGTAAGAAATTGATGCAATATTGGAGAGACAATAAGACTGGAAACCCATGAAGAACTCTAAACCGTAACCCTTGAATTTACTACCAATTGGAATCCAAAGAGTTGATTTGGTCTCAATCTAAAATCTGATCATTGATTGGATTCACTCTTGATGGACATCTGATCAAGATCTAACCATTGAATTAACTGTCAATTAGAATCAGACCGTTGGATTCCATCGAGGTTTAAAATTCGATCGTTAGATTCCATCTCGATCTAGGTGCATCTGATGATCAGTTGGATTTGTTGCAAATGTAAAATAATTTGATCAAGTTCCACACATTAGATTTGCTCCAAACTTAAATCTTAACATTTGGATTTAAGTTTCATGACCATATATAGGATGGTTAGATTCGTTATCTATCTACATTTGATGAAGATTCGGCTATTAAATCCACCATTAATCGTAATCTAATTGTCAGATTTGATTCCGATCTAAAATCCGATCATTAGATTCGCTCTCAATCAACATACATTTGATCAGTTAGTTTCACTCTCAATATAAAACAATCTAATCAAGATCTGTCTGTTAGATTTCCTCTATATGTTAATTCTAACTGTTAGATTTAAGTTTGATCAATATCTGATAGTTGGATTTACTCCTAATCTATATCTAAATAAAATTCAATCGTTGAGTCTACTATCAATCAGAATTCAATTTTTGAATTAAATCTTGATCTAAAATTCGACCGTGGATTCACTCTCGATCCATGTATCTGATCAGTTGCGCTTGCTCTCAATTTAAACCAATATGATCAAGATCCACCAATGGATTGGCTCCAGATTTAAATCATAACTATTGGATTTAAGTTTGATCAAGATCTGATAATTGGATTCGCTCCCAATTTATATCTGATCAAAATTTGATCATTGAATATACTATCAATCGCTCTCGATTTAAGTTTAATAAGTTTTGGGATGGATAAAATAGAAAGAAATTTTTTTTGTTTTATGCAACTTTAAGCCAGTCCACAATTAACCAATTCAATTTGGTCCTATATATTCATATCAATCAAAATCCATTTGTGTCTTCCTTATCACTTCATTATGAAACTAGCTGGCGGATTCTAAACATCATTAAAACTGGATGTTCCCAACCAGTTAGTTTCATTCTGAATGCTAAGGCAAATTGAACCATTCTAATCATGGCTTAAGATGCTTGATATGTATTGATTTGTGTAAGATAATATTTAGAAAGTTTAGAATGTTTTTTGGGATGGAATTATTAAAGGTAAATATTTTTTAATAAATATTGAAACTATTTAGGAACAAAATTAGGTTCTGTCCTGATATAGTTGCTTAGAGGACGTCAGTCAAAGTCTAGGTGTTGTGGGTGGAAGAGTCCGTGCACTACAAGAAAAAACAGGTTTTGAGACCGACAATTTCAGTCTCTATTCAATCATTAAACGGTCCAATGACCGAATAGTGACTGAAATTGTCGGTGAAGAATTTTTTGTCACAAATCTGTAGCCGAAAACTTTCGGTCACTAATTAGTAGTTGATAGTGACCTATTAGTTACCGAATTTCTTCGGTCGCTGATGGTCGCTATCAGTGACCGAACACTTTAGTCACTATTTCGGTCACTAAAATAGTCACCGAATAGTGACTGAACTTATTCAGTCACTATGACGGTCACTATTTTAGTGACCAAAATAGTGACCGGATATTCAGTCACTAATCAGTCACTATATTGGCAACCGACGTACCGATGACAACGACTAATGCGATTCGGTCACTAGTCGGTCACTGTTTTAGTGACTGAAATAGTGACCGAAGCGTTCGGTCACTGATAGCGACCGACACAATTCGGTCACTAATCGGTCTCTATATTTTTAATTATATATATATATATTAACAAAATAACCTGTGTAAATAAAAACTATAAAATGTCCACAACAATAATAAACATAAAATGTCCACAACAATAGATAACAATGAAATGAAAATCATGAATCCTCGTGCTCGTCCTCATCCTCCTTGTCCTTATCTCCTCCCACGCCACTCGATGAAGGAACCTACAATAGATATATAACAATAATAAGTTAAAATTAAATACTACTATAAGCAATAATTTATTTAAATTTTAGATTTTATTCACTCACTTTTAAACTAATTTATTTCTAAGGAGCCATGTTGCGATCCTGGGTTCAATTAGATGCAACCTTCACTAGTCCTTTATTTATGTAAGTAGTATATTAAGTATTGAGCAGATCCATGATAATGGCTTACTATACTTGAGGTCTCCCCTACTAAGGAATAGCCTTACTCCTTAGAGAGTTATATGGATACATATTCCTTTGAAATGTTAATAAAGCATGACAAGAACAATGGAGATGGGGAATATGATGAGAGACAACCAAATATTATATTTATAACATAAGGTTTCTAGTACAGAACTCTATAATCAGACTTACAAAATTACATTCGTTGGCAAGACTTACTAAACTTTGACATATTATAACAACTAGACTCATGCATCTCCCACTATACTCTAGTCCTACTGATTTATATGTAAAAGTTACTTCTAATAGCCTCAGTTGATTCTCCTTGTAGCTTAAAGTCTTCCTAAACTCTTGTCATTATTCTGAGATGATATGGGACATTTTGAGATCCGATGATTTAGACTTCCGCACCTCAAGCATGCTCCTTGTTTCCACCAATAGTTTTCTTTGACATGGCCCAATTTGTGACAGCATTCTCAAGCTTCCTTAGGTTATGCCTTGGCACTCTCTTGCTTATTGATCTTCTTAATTCTTTCGTCTCCTTGGTACTTTTCACCATCTTACCAGATGTTCCTTCACTACTGGAAGTAATTGCTCTCTTCCTCACATATACCATAACGGTCGCTGCTTCTTGAGCATTTAGACTTCTAATGTTTCCATGTAGTTCAACTTTCCCGTGATCAGTGACTGGGATCACTCGCTCCAAGGATTGAGCAAGATTACTCATTGCTGATTGAACTTCTTTTCAATGGGTTTCATCTTCCATCAAGTTAGGCTGAGCAAGTAAATTGAAGATTAGTTAATTCATAAGTAATATAGCAATCAGATTTTTTTTTAACTAATGCTATTATTACAACCAACGTCATATGTCAGGTTATTTTATGTATAAAAGCTCATGATTTACAAGATTAATTAGGATGATTATACTATAATCAACTATACTTATCTAACTTAATCCCAAGACTTTCTACCCATCCTCATAGGTTACTTTAGGATGTTGAAGATCAATAACTCTTAGGTCATTGTATCCTCAAACGTGGCTCTGATATCACTTTGTCACGTCCTGACATTTAATATATCTATAAATGTCGTAACGTGAGTGAACAAGAAATCAAGAGTAAAATTTGAATTTGCTGAGCAAAAATTACCCAGGGTCTTCACTAAATAAAAATTGTCTAACTGTCATTCTTCAAATATTACACGATTCTTAAATTATAACTCAAAGGCAGATGCCGCAAAGTTGATCTCTCATCATACAAATCCTGATGTCCCGCCTTCTAGAGTTGTAGATTACCTAGGAAAAATTAGGTATGAGCAATCTTGCCCAGTAAGATTTATCCTCCAAAATCAAAGAATATAGAAGTATACATGAGTCAAAGATAAATGTTGTACAGGAATGTAACAAGTACAAGGTACAAGTAATGGAGAATGGTACAAATCAGGCTATAGAGGTAGTGAACCATGCATGATTATCAAATAGTGACATGAAGAAAATAATATGCTAATATTGAACTGACATATAGGGACCATCAGTGACATAATAGAGCGTGAGCATATGAACAATAATTTAGAAGAAAATAGAGAAAATGTATGTGTATAGATGCCTTGCTCGTTCTACAAGCAACTAATAAATATTCATAACTCAACATAATTCATGAAATATCGACCAATTTAGAATATAGTGGTGTCATACCAAACACTCTGTTGATCCATACCACTTTGCGCAGATTAAATGAATTCAGGTGCTCCTCGCGGGACTAGATTGTGACGGCTCTGGATATTTATGCCCATTAAGGCTCCATATCCAGATCCGCCTCCCACGAACGGACCGAAGTCTCGCAAGGGATAACTCACACAAGTGTCCAGTACGAATACAAAAGACAACTACACAGTACAAAATACAAGAAAGTACATGTGCCCATACCTGCATATAACAATTTACAACTGTCCCATTACATTATTACATATCCAATTAAAAGTAAACTACCTTATTTTGTAATTTCAATATGCTATTTCCTTATCTTTTATCCGTAGGCGATTCTACCTTGCTGGTGGCGCTTTATCTCCTTAGATTGAACCTACTTTCACATTTTTTCCGGCTGTGTTTGCAACCTTTCTTTTGGGACCGCTTTACTTTTCTCAAGTATCTTACACTGTAATACTTTACCATGCTATAATCTTTCCAAATTCTTGAATTTTTCGGTGCCATTTTCTTTTTCTATTTATCATTGGTTACTGTTACCCTGCCTTATCTGTATTTACATTCGGAACTGCCACCTCTTCAAAGAAAACCAATCACCCTCTTTGAATTTCCTGCACTTTTTATATTATTCTGCCCATACCGCTTTAAATCATTTGATTAAAAACCATAATAACCTCTGTTCCTTTATTCGTTACACAAAACTTTATACTTTCTCCTTATTCAAGCAAACCTTGAACAATCTGTGAATATTAAATTTTTCTTGCTTCAGCTTCCGCTGTGCTACTCTGATCACACTGAACACTTTTGTAAAATATTCCACATTTTTTGTTCTCATTATTACTTTCAATTACTTTCTTCTGGCTTCAACTGTATTCATTTCTAACTTTAATTGCTTCTCAAATCATCTTATTCAATTAATTCATGCTGAAAATATTACTGCAATTTCTGACCTGCCAAACTGCTATTGACATTCTTCATATACCTTTCTTACTTTACTGACATTCTCTGGCTAATCTCATAATTTTTTTGCATAACCTTTCCAAATATTCTTTAATTAGTCTGTTCCTGCTCCTGCATCAAACTCTAGAATATTAATAACAGTCCATTTCTGCTCTATTGAATCTTTTCTTTGCACCGATATGCAAACTCTAACTGACATTTCCTGACTCATCTAATTTTATTCACTTCATCATTTGCTAAATTCTTCTTTTCTCTGGTCCATATTTCATTTTTATCCAAACTGCCAATCATTCTAATCATAATATCTTTTCCGCAAAATACTTCTCTTATTCATTCTGCTGCCTGGCTAATCTTGCTGTACCGTTCATACTATAAATCTTTCTGGTATCTAATCATCCTTCTTTAAAATACAGTAAAAACTCAAATTTGAATACTAATTTCTTTAAATATATCAACTTGCTATGTCTGCTTCCCTTATTCCATTAAATGCTCTTTTCTCAAATAACATAAATATCACAATCTGCCTTGCTGTTTCTCTTAACTCAATATTTCTTAACTGTTTCTTAATTAATGTGTTTCTTTCCATTCTATTTCATTTGCCTTAAACTCATTCCAATATACTTAACTTTAATTTTGATTTTCCTCAAACTGCTCATAGTTACTAACTTTTACTACTCTTATCTTTAGCACAACAATCTTTACTAATTCTCTCTGAAGAATTCCTCATAACCTGTCATGCATCAACTAAATATTTTTCTTATGCGATTCTTAGAAAATCTCCTTACACACTAATTCTTCTTTTCTCTCTTTCTTTATTCAACTGATCCTTTCTGTACATATTTATACAAGTCCTCATATCAAACTTCATATTACCATCATTATTCATAACAACACTTTTTTTTTCAAATTTCTGATCTCAGGCATATTTAATTTATCTGCCATAAACCACTGCTCCCTTCTGTACCAGTACTTTTTTTTAAAGTTGATCTGCCTTACTTAATCATGCCAAATTTTTCATAATACAAATCACATTCTCAGTCATACTGTTTCTTGATATCATCTGACTCAGATCTCTGATGCCACAATATCTCTGCTAAGGTTCTCAACTATATTTTGCATATGTAATCACTTCCAACACACACACTGACATGTTCCTCATCACCTTGTTACCATATACCTGTCTCTGCTAACTCTGTATTTCATTATAACTTACTTACTGAATTCCATATCCAAACTTGTTAATTTCCTCAATTTCTTTAACTGCGAATCTTTAACAACCAAACTGATCTATCACAAACCAGCACGCTGGTATAATTACATAGATTATACCACCTCTAATCACATCAACTTTCAATAACGGCTAACAATTAAATTTCTCAACACAAAAACACGTTTTATAGAACAAAACTCAGATAAATACTACCTAACCAACACAAAACAGCAGACTTACTACCAGCAGTGGACATTAATCCATGTATTGGGACATTGTACTATCAATGTCTTTTCATATTCTAACTGGACATTGCTCTGATATCAACTGTGACGGCCTTGGATATTTATGCCCATTAAGGCTCCATATCCAGATCCGCCTCCCGCGAACGAACCGAAGTCTTGCAAGGGATAACTCACACAAGTGTCCAATACGAATACAAAAGATAACTACACAGTATAAAACACAAGAAAGTACATGTGCTCATATCTGCATATAACAATTTACAACTGTCACATTACATTATTTCATGTCTAATTAAAAAGTACAACTACCTGGGGCATACCCCGAGGGAGCACAAGCTCACACAAACTAACTACTACACTACTGCTGGTGGTACAAGTCTGCCACAACTCTCCACAAGCCGAACCAATGGTAAACCCTGAAAAGAACTGTAGGGAAGTGAGCCTCAACAAGTCACATGCTCAGTAGGGGCTACCTAAAACAATAACAAAACTACGGACACCTCAACCCCAAAGGGTCTCACTGGCAGCACCAATAGCCAAACCATTTCATGCTCACAACAATTGAATTTAAACTGCAATTAAATATAAACACATTAACTATTCACAACTCGGAAAGTAAGAGGGAACAACAGGACTAGCTCCACACCACTAGTCCGCTCAACTACAGTAACGCCTAGGCCTCAAGCCTCACAGGCAAACCACAGTCACAACCAATCTTTAAGCTACGCTTTAAGCCACACAGGCAAACCACTGCCTAGGCTATAAGCTTCACAAGCGAGTCTCAAGTACGTGGGTAATAGGACTGCTAACCAAAAGCTGACCCTTTATACCCCAACCACAATATGTCGAAAGCCCACACAGAATGGCAGGGCTGGCTACAACGGCCAATCCATCACACACGAAAATCAAATACGGAAGCTTACTCGAGAAAGGGTAAAGAACATTGAGTGGAAGGTCACACCACACGACCTCCACGAAACATAGTTCCACGTCAACACCAGAAAAGACTGGCATACGATGTACCACCACAAACCATTACCCACACGGGGTACATGTACCTACTACACGAGGTACCAGCACGGAAACCGCAAGTAACCAGTGCCGTAACAGGGAACACCATAGCGAGCTAAACCACATTTGGTGAGTCAACACTCACCAACCGTAACCAAAATTGTGCCACCACTCGGGCACACCACAAGCTACAACCGCAGTCACAACTGTGCTAACACCAGGGCACACCTCGAACGGGTCAAACCTCGACTATGAGTCACAAACTCACGAACCATAGCTAGTGGCAAAGCACGAGTCGGAAAGGAACGACGCCACCACACGGGAACAGACTACTGGCTGATTAGGCCAATATCCAACCCGGGCAACACAACACAAGAACAACCTCTCAGTCTCTTAGCCACGGACCCTCAGTCCAGCCACGGCTCCACAAACTCACAAGTCAAGCAACTAACTGTGGAGACTAACAAACACCACCACTACCTACAGTCTCACACACTGTAGGCCCATGCCTGGCACCTTTAGGGACTCAGGCCCGAGCTCTCTAAAGTGAGGCACTGGAACAGGACTAGCTGGGGCCCAATACGTCTATTGGTGTCCGTACCCCCAACCACGAGCGCGCTACAAGCGACTGCACACTCACAAACACAAGCCGCTGCCCTACTGTCGTCTTTCCCTCAGCCGGACGTACAACTCAAAAACAGGAGTGAGGGTGTCCAGGAAGACAAGACACAGACCTCAACGGTACCACACTATACCGAGACAAACCCGAGCACAACAAACACACGTGCCTGGCTCACAAAGAACCTGGGGTACCCGACTAGAGAGGCATTCGGAATAGCACTGGACCACCACACTCGGCTAGCACAAATCACGATATATATACACAAACACTTTCTATTATCAATTACGGTACATATGTTAGGAATAGCTTATTCCAGTCACCCTGTGACTTACAAGCTAACCTACACAATCACCCATATAAACCATATTAATAATAACACCACAGCCTATCATCGGTCACCTTGTGACCTCCACTGCCACACTAAACATAGTACACAATAATCATGTAATAACCATACTTATACTTTACTAATTATCCATCGAGGATAACTTATAAAAGATCATAAAGGATCAAGGCTAGGTTCAAACGTGAACCTCACTGCCACAACACCATGGACCAACATAATAATTAAGATACAATAAACACAATAACGTACGATGTGCCATGCACACACAAACCACATGCACGGCATCCAAACCACGTAGACACCACGTGTATAATACACCAGCTAGGTGCACCACACGTCATTCACATAAACAACATGTCCAACACATGGATAGCACGCTCTAAGAGCACTAAGGTGCCAACGCACCACACATACTACGTAATACCAAACCGATTACGTACATAACACATTATCCACATAAAACATGCCCACCCGTGAGCAACACGCTCCGTGAGCGTAACAAGTGCACTGGCTCTCCACCTGTCATTGCCATGCACAACAAATACAAATAATCGTTTAACACAACACTAAAAACATACATGTCCAGACCTCTCAGCTGAGGTCGCGACAAGGGGCCAGGTCGCCTTCAGAACGCGACGCCCCGGCCTGTCGCAATGGAAAACAGATGGGTCGGCCTGCCGTGACCTTGTCGCGACGGCAAGGTTTGTCGCTTTCACAGGTGTAAACCCTAATCCTGGAGAAACTCCACGGATCACCATTCCAAACCATTCAAAACACGATTAATTCTCATTTTACATGCTTTAATGGATACCCTAGCATGGTATCTAATTTTCTTTAAGCTTTAAATGAATCAAATCCACACCACTAGCATTCCACGCAATCAAACGAGGTAGAAATACCCTACCTTCGCGAAGAACGCAAAAACCGAAGATACCTCGGCATTTCCCCCGCTCCACGCGACGTCCTCGTGGCGAGAACACGCCCCACGCACCTCCAGAACCTCAAATCGCTCGGAGGAACCCCGCAGCAGCTCTCCCTGGCCGAGCAAAGCTTCCCCTGCTTTGTTCGGCGAAAACCTCTTTAAAAATGCACAGCGGTTGGGATCGCGACGTGCACCCCCGTCGCGACCTGATCGTGACTTAGGTGACCGTCGCCTTCCCAAGGTCGACGACAGCTGATTGCCCGGCGAGCGACATGCGACAGCCATGCAGACGACGTCTGCCAAACAGCGGTAACAGGAATGCGACCCCAAGAGCCGTCACGTTTAGATCGCGACACAAGCCTCCGTCGTGTTCACAGCCACAAGACCTATGAGCACTTTGGGACCAACGGTCGGCCCACCAAGCCTCACAACTCGCGCGAACGCCTGAGACACAAACTAATGGGCCACACATTGGCCACCAAACCCGCTAAACCTGGATCCACGGGTATCCGGAAAATGCGCGACGTTACATAGATCTACCCCATTTGCACAGGCAATGGTCCATAAGAGTCCAAAGACCCAAAGTTGTCATCCCATTTCCATTCTTGATAAACATGCATATATCGTACTTGGGCACTCATCAAGAGTAAAACAAGTTTTTGAAGACGAATTACTATAGTTTATTATTCCAAAAAGGAGCCAGAAGTATGAATCAAGGAATGTGTTTGACTTGTTGAAGGAGTGTGATGACACACTGAAGGTGTGGTCGACCTATGATAAGAGGGTGTCGATCTGACTAAAAAGTATGTTGACCTGACAAGAGTGTGTTGACCTGACTCATGGAGTGTGTCGACCCTTGGGTGTACTAGGGGTGTCTGTGTCGACACATACTGGGCTTGTTTACTGTAGAGACTTCAATTGATATCCCTCTAGAATGTAGAAACAGGGTTCTATGAGTTAATGTTTAAAGATATCCAGGAGGTATAAGAATGAAAACAATTTAGGATGTCCAAGAATAATCTAAAGATGGCTTTGGTTGACGGTTAAATAACTCATCCTAGTGGTATAGTAGTTTAGAATCCAAGAAAATAGGAAATGCAGCTTGTTTGGACCGTTCAGGAGTGTATCAGCTTCGATTGATGAAGAAATGGGTCTGTTTGTCAATAGAGACTGGTGGTTGTCGATAGCTACTACTTAGTTGTCGACGGCTACTGTTCCATCCAGAATTGTATTCATGAATCTGGTCTTTAGTTGTCGACAACCGACTGGTGGTTGTCGACAGCTACTGCTTGGTTGTTGATAGGCACTGGCTGGTTTTTTTTTTTAAAGTAAATGCCAAAGAAGGCCTAATTTTTATTAATAAACAGAGATTCTAACAACCAGAATAGCAGCCAGAGGCAAAGCCAAATACAGAACACCAAGAAAATAAAGGCTTTCTAAAACTCTGTAGATGATCTGTCCCATGAATGAGTTTGCCGAAGAACAGCCCGAGAGCGTAAGCCCGGTCGTTGAGAACAACACTCCATAACTTCTTCATCCGATTCCATATCAAATGCTCTTGATCAAATCGAAAATCAGGCATGAAGATATTTTCCGCTTTAGCAAGGTCAGCAAC
Source organism: Colocasia esculenta (assembly GCA_014218235.1). Taxonomy (NCBI): domain Eukaryota; kingdom Viridiplantae; phylum Streptophyta; class Magnoliopsida; order Alismatales; family Araceae; genus Colocasia; species Colocasia esculenta. The sequence goes on from CM024760.1 coordinate 171,820,639, forward strand.
GAACGAAAACTTCATCCGCAAATCTAAAGTTGGAGCTTGAACTGGCATATTAATAGCATCTATCAAACGCTGTGGGCTAGGAGAGCGTTCTCGGGTGCTTGGTAGGCAAATCCTAACACCCCCTTTGCGAGTTGGTCGTGAAATTCGACGACCGGAAGATGATCCACTGGAAGAGGGATTAGAGTTCACTCCCAAAGCTGACTTCCCCTGGGTGGCTGGGGACTGACGCACCATCTGAGCAAATGTCATGGGAGTATTGACCTGGGCAATAATGAGATCTTCAACATCAGCCATCGTAGAGGAATTATTCTCCACTTGCACATCTTTCTCAACATGCAACCCATGTTGATGGCAAACCACCTCGCAGGTGTAAGCTTCCTCGTGGGTAGTTGTTGTTGCCACTGTGGGAGGGCCCAGAGATGGCCCATGGACTTCAGCAGATCCAGGCAATGGAGGTGGCCCAACGACTTCAACGATTACTGGCGGTTGATAAGAACCGTGGAACCGGGAAGGAGCCAAAGGATCACTTGCCATCGTTGGGGGCAAGGATCTACCGCCATCTAAAGGATACTCGGTCAGAGAAATAGGGAGAGCAAAAGATGGCGTAGAGACTGCCATCGAGCTGGCATCGCCCGCAGGATCCCGCGTGGGATCACCTTCCACTTTTGCCGTGAGAATCCCGCGTGGGATCGGAGAGGATTGCAATGGAAAGCCTCCCGCAGCAAGTTCCGTATAAGGCGGTAGCAAACCAGGAAAGCTGCCATTGATGCCATGGCAATTTGTGGCAGGAGAGGCATCCATCGACGCCACCGTGACGCCACTGGCTAGTTGTTGGCAGCTACTGAATTTTTGGGTTCTGGTTCAGGCTACAAATAGGGGATTCAAGCTCCGATTGTACCCTAACATTAGGGACTTTATATTTGGAAAATAAAGAGGGTTTTCTATGGTCTACAAGAGCGATACTCAAGTGGCGTTCAAGATGAGACAGAGAAGGAAAGGGTGAGAATTTTACTGTCAGTAAACCAACACCCTTCTCTTTCTACTCAGATAGCAGAAAAATCTGATTTATACCAAAATCGGCTTGCTAAGTAGTCAATAAATAGAATAATCAACATGGTTTCAAGGTTCAGATTTTATCTAGCCCTTAATTTGTAGATCAAACAATCGTTCTTTGTATAATGATTGACCACATCCAGTAGCACAACTTAATCTAAGTGGATTTCTCTTGTCGTGTAGGAAAAAAAATTGAGGTTTCTCATTTCAAGATGTAGTCTTGTGTTCAGAACATACTAACAAGGGATTGGAATCAGTTTATGACAAAAGTGCATGGTCAATGATGGTATTATGATAGAACAAAGGAGGGAAAGAGAGTGAATAATCCTACCAGTATGGAAATAGCAAATAAGGAAAAAAATTATAGGAAGAAACCTATGACTGTAGACTCAAAAACTAATAGGAATCACCTACCTAGCCAGAGAAGAATTGCAAATCTTCCTATATTCCAAGTAAAAGGGTGCAATGGCAAGAGTAGCAATGGCAGCAGCAGCAGTAGCCGCTGTAGCAGCAGTTGTAGTAGCAGCAACAGCAGTAGCAGCAGTCGTAGCAGCAGTTGCAGTAGCAACAATAGCAGTAGCATCAGTTGTAGCAGCAGCATGGAGTGATGGACAACAACCAAACTCTTGCAAGCATAAGCAAGGGAGATTTATATAGATTCCGAGGTTAGGTGTATGCACAACACGTAACAATGTACGTGTCATTGTAAAATCCATCTTTTTTACTATTTGGCCTCGTTCAATGGAGGGTAACTTGGCCTTCAACATGTATTAAGGTACGTGTAATCAATTTACACAAGTGGTAAGTGTCTTACGTCGCCAAGGTTACATAAGAATAAATGTTCATAAATCAGTTTCGTAATTTGGATTTAATTCATCCAGACCCTTTGGCCCTTTATTTTTGTACTCAAACAATGTCCAACCAAGATGAAATTTTAAACATAAGCTAATTTAAAGGTTTTAAATTTTTTGGTGATTTTAGTTTAATTTTTTTAAAATAATTTTTTGTCAAGTAAAAATTGTCTCGAAATTCATTGGGTCGACTTAATCTCCATATATGTGCATCAATAATTCACGATATTTATGTCTTTAGAATCAGTACATTTTTCTAATAATTATGGTGGTGTCGAATTTTAATATTGTTACCAAATTCTGGTGACGTCCTGTCGGAGTGCACACATATGAAAACAGGACCAGAATTACATTAATAATATAAAATACTCCTAAATTAATGGTAATCATGTTTCTTGTAAATGGCCATGTCTCACATATAATTTACTATCTCTTTTAATTTCTCAGTATCCTATTATTATTTTATTATAAATTTTGGGACATTACAATTCCTCCCCCACTAAAAGGAGGAGTTTGGTCCTCCAAACTCAATGACTAGTTTGGATGGATTATAAGAAAATCTTTTTAACCTTTAGAGTTTAAGTCCAAATTAGCTTTACTAACTCTGCCATGGTTATCAAGTCATACGGTGTGTAAATTCACCATGTATCTCGTAATCATGACATTGTTAGTCAAGGAAGAATTAAGTATTAGCATTATCCTCACAATTCTAAGGAGTCAGGTTGCGATCCTGGGTTCAATTCGATGCAACCTTCACTAGTCCTTTATTTATGTAAGTAGTATATTAAGTATTGATCAGATCCATGATAATGGTCTACTATACTTGAGGTCTCCCCTACCAAGGAATAGCCTTAATCCTTAGAGCGCTATATGGATACATATTTCTTGGAAATGGTAATAAAGCATGATGAGAACAATGAAGATTGAGAATGTATATGATGAAAGACGACCAAGGATTATACTTATCACATAAGGTTTCTAGTACAGAAGACTTACAAAATTACATTGGTTGGCAAGACTTACTAAACTATGACATACTATAAACTAGACTCATGTATCTCCCACTATACTCTAGCCCTACTGACTTATATGTAAAAGTTACTTCTAATAGTCTCAGTTGATTCTCCTTGTAGCTTAAAGTCTTCCTGAACTCTTGTCATTATTCTAAGATGATATGGGACATTTTGAGATCTAATGATTTAAACTTCTGCACCTCAAGCATGCTCCTTGTTTGAACCAACAGTTTTCTTTGACATGGCCCGATTTGTAATAGCACATACAAGCTTCTTTAGGTTGTGCCTTGGGACTCTCTTGCTTATTGATCTTCTTAATTCTTTTGGTCTCCTTGGTATTTTTCACCATCTTATCAAATGTTCCTTCAGTACTGGAAGTAATTTCTATCTTCCTTACAGATCATACTGTAACTGTCGCTGCTTCTTGAGCATTTAGATTTCTGATGTTTCCATGTAGTTCAACTTTCCCGTGATCAATGACTGGGATCACTCGCTCCAAGATCGAGCAAGATTACTCATTGCTGATTGAACCTCTTTCTAATGGGCTTCATCTTCCATCAAGTTAGACTGAGCAAGTAAATTGAAGATTAGTTAATTCATAAGTAATTTAGCAATCAGATTTTTTTTAACTAATGCTATTATTACAACCATCATCATATGTCAAGTTATTTTATATATAAAACCTCATAACTTACAAGATTAAGTATGATTATACTATAATCAATTATACTTATCTAACTTAATCTCAAGACTTTTTACCCATCCTCACAGGTCACTTCAGGATGTTGAAGATCAATAACTCTTAGGTTATTAGATCCTCAAACGTAGCTCTGATACCACTCTGTCACGTCTCGACATTTAATATATCTATTAATGTCGTAACGTGAGTGAATAGGAAATCAAGAGTAAATTTTAAATTTATCGAGCAGAAATTACTCGAGGTCTTCACTAAATAAAAATTAATTAACTGTCATTCTTCAGATATTACACGATTCTCAAATTATAACTCAAAGGCAGACGCCGCAAAGATTGATCTCTCATCACACAAATCTCAATGTCATGTCTTCTAAAGCTGTAGATTACCTGGGAAAAAATAGGTATGAACAATAATGCCCAGTAAGATTTATCCTCCAAAATCGAAGAATATAAAAATATACATGAGTCAAAAATAAATGTTGTACAAAGATATAACGAATACAGTGCACAAATAATGGTGAATGATACAAATCAGATCGTAGATGTAGTGAATCATGATTATCAAACAGTAACATGAATAAAATAATAAACCAATGAACTGACGTATAGATGCGGCGGAGTCACACTTGGGGAGCAGAGTTGTAAGCCTGCTCTACCGTCACTTCCAACGCCGCCGCTGGTAATTATATTTAGAGAAGAACTTAGTGCACTTGAGTTGTGCACTTTCTACTTGTACTTCTCCCCTCCCATTGGCCAATGAAAAAAGGGCACAATGCACCCATCCAATGAAAATGGAGAAGTACAAGTGAAAAGTGCACAACTAAGTACACTAAATTATTCTCTTATATTTATACCAACAGCAACAGAGAGCACCGCATAGGACAGCCCAGGGAAAGGGGGATGAAGAAGCGATGGCAACGACGAGATGGGAGCCGGGCCCCTCCCCTGTCGACGTCCGACTAGACAAAGCAGCTCCTGCAGGACGTCCACCTCCACGCCACCAGACGTCGCCTCCCCTCCGTGCCGCGCCGGCGCTGCCTTCCACGTCACCGCCCTCCTCGAGCTTCCCTTCCTCAAGTCCCTCTCCCTTTTCAGTTGCTTTGTGGACAACACGACGGCTCCACCCGTTACTCTCTCCGCTGACCCCTTCACGGCCTCCTCTGCCCTGGAGCAGCTTGTCCTCAAGTCCAACCCGGGCCTCGTTGGTAGGATGCCGACGGGATCGGTGCGGCGGCGCTTCTTCTCCGACCCCGCCGGCGCCTTTCCCCTCCCTCCCTCCCTCTCTCTCTTAACTATAGAAATATAATTGGTGATTTTTTTTTATTGGAGAAGTATACAATCTAATAATCAGATTTCACATATAATTCGTCGAATCATGTAAATGATGTTTGAAAATGATCCACATTATATATATATATATATATATATATATAATATATATATATATATATTATATATATATATATATAGAGAGAGAGAGAGAGAGAGAGAGAGAGAGAGAGAGAGAGAGAGAGAGAGAGAGAGAGAGAGAGTTTTGCCAAGCCAATTTGCGGCAACGCTCCTGGATGACCATTCAACTCAGTTCAGGGGCTCTTTTGGCAAAAGGAGGGCAGGTGTCTATATATGCAAATATAGTTCCCAGATTGGTTAATGAGAGGGATAATAGAATTCTGGCCTTCTTGGATATTGGGAGCATCTACATCTTAATACTTTGTATATAAAAGTTGTTGGTCTCTTTTCTTACATATAGCCAAGAGTCTAGTCTAATTCTTGTTTCCTTTTTCTTTGTGTAAGCACACAGATTGAAGGTTCATATTTAGAGGGTAACAAGAGTCTAAGCAACTGGGATGTCTTCTCCCACTTGCCAGGTGAGTTTTGTTCATATTCTCTTGTCCATCTAAACTATATATATGAACCGTTCCTATACTTGCATGTTCTTACACATGATCAGGAAAAATCGAGGATGGGAGCAATGGAGATGTTGCGGATGATCATTATCAACGTTACATGGTATAGTTTCCTATGTTTATGTGTGTGTGTACATACAGAAAGAAAGTGTGTGTAAATGAACATTGTCACCTGTTAATTCGATATTGTTGATTAATGCGAAACAGGAAGACGTTGAGCTTATGAGTTCTCTGGGAGTCAACTCCTACAGGTTCTCCATCTCCTGGTCGAGGGTCCTGCCAAGTGAGTTGCTGACCAGGATAATTGCTGAATGCCTATAATCTTGAATTCTTTCTATACATGCATCTGAACTTTTGATGGCAGGAGGTAGGTTGGAGGGATCAATCATGTGGGGGTAGAGTTCTACAACAAACTAATTGATGCCCTTTTGCTCAAAGGTCTCTCTCTCTCTCTCTTCTCTCCCCTTGTTCCTTTCTCTCACATTATGCATGGCAACCTAATCCATGTCCTCCAGCGCATGCATATGCCCCGCGCGTACGTAGGTAGGTGACAAGTTCCTCATATAGTCATATTTCTTCCTGATTACGTACCTAGAGCCGAGCAAATTATGAAACAGTACTAAAAGCTTTGTGGATAATATAATAGAATAGTTTTCCAGCCACATCAGCTGAAAGAAAAAGAAATTAAGAAGACTGAAAACTTTCAGACTAATTATTTACCTGATCCTCTGGTAATCATGTATATAGGAATACAGCCATTCGTGACGTTGCACCATTATGACATCCCCCAAGAGCTCCAGGACCGATACGGCGCATGGCTGAGCCCACAGATACAGTACGCATCACCTAACCATCGTATAGTACTGCTCGATGATGGGAAAGCCCACCTTAATCAAATGCCTAGATTGCGAGAGCTGGTCTAATTAAAATCGCTTCGTCGTCACTCATCGTTAATTACAGGCAAGATTTTGGCTACTTTGCCGAAGTGTGCTTTAAGGCATTCGGCGACAGAGTGAAACACTGGACCACATTTAACGAGCCAAATGTCATGGTAAAGTGTGGCTATTTCTATGGATCTTATCCACCCAACCGCTGTTCGCCACCATTTGGGGACTGTTCTTCTGGTGACTCAGAGTTGGAACCTTACATCGCTGCCCACAATGTCATACTATCCCATGCAACTGCTGTGGACATCTACAAGAAAAAATATCAGGTAATGCATGGACTACACATGTAGCTAGCTAGTTGGGTTTTTAATTGTTTAATTCTCTCAAATTAATTTCTGGTGGGTCCTCTCAAATTAATTATTTTAGGCCATGGTTTTCTTTCATAGATCATGATCCAAAGGTCGTCTGATGTATATATATATGTTTCCTTTCGTATCTTCTCCGTTTTCTTAATAATCTATGTTCTTCTCAGATGAAACAAGGTGGCTTAATAGGTATGTGGTCGACACAAGTTGGTTTGAGCCATTCGATGATATACCAGCGGACCACTTGGCAGTCGAGCGAGCTTTAGCATTTGAGACCCCCTGGTAACTACGTTTTCTCGACCAGAATTCATATGAAAAAGACTACACTTGTTTCCAAAACCTACTCGATCGATTCTAGAGAGTTTAACAATTTGTGATATTTGCGTGTGCAGGTTCTTGGATCCTATGGTTTATGGTACTTATCCGCCCGAAATGAGCCAAATTCTAGGATCAAGGTTGCCCGTGTTTTCTCCCGAAGACCAGAAAAAGTTGGGGAACAAGTTGGACTTCATCGGGATTAATCACTACACAACGTTGTATGTAAAGGACTGCATGTTTAATCACTTATGCGAACCGAGTACCACTGAAGGTGATGCCTTGGGATTTCGTACTGGAGAGAGAAATGGGGTGCCCATTGGAACTCCGGTAAGCTAACTTATAGTAGAAGTGGTGGCAGCGCACACACATGCAGCATGCATGCATGTCAACTTAGTACGTGCACATACATGATCCCAATCAGAATTCCTTTTTCCCATCATATGCTCACTTCAAACACATGCAGTTGTTTGTTTTCTCTCTATTCTACCTCATCCCTTAAGTTAGAATAGCTCTGACAATAGTGATAATAAAAGATGTAAAGTAAAATGCATTTAAAATAATAGCCTCCTTTGCTCACGACTTAAGACCTTAGGTTTGGTAGAAATGGTTACTATTGTCCTGAACAAGTAGGAAAACCTATCTGTCCAAGACAGGATTGGTGGATGCAAGAGGTGGGGGAGTCCCACCCTAAACCACTTTTAATTCTCACACCATTTTTCTCATGAAACTTAATTATCTCATTTATTTAGTTATTTGTTCACTTATATATGATCATCAGAAGAATTAAAAGTGGTTTAGGACGGGGCTCATGCACTGCCCAAAGAAGTCAATCTCGTCATTTAGAACAGGAAGTAGACATTTCTCATTGAATTATTTTAGCATGTTTGTTATAGCACTCCATGCATGTAACAGAGCACACCTTAAGTTGAAGAGGCATGTTTTGATCACATTAATAAATTAAAGCAACAAAGTGAAAAACGTTTAGAGTCATGAAGCCTCGTATAGTTGAATGTTAATGATTTCAATTGGATGGATCAATTTAATAAATTTTACTCTCAACTTATATATATAGAAGGCTCTAAACCTTATTCCTTTTATTGCAGACTCCGATGTCAATTTTCTTTGTAGTTCCACGTGGTTTGAAGAGTTCCATCATGTACACAATGAAGAGATACAACAACACACCCATGTTCATCACAGAAAATGGTAAGAGAGAAGGAAACTTGTTCACCTTAAGCCTCAAGTTTGATATAATTAATGCACATATACACAAAACCCTCGTTTCATGTGTTGTTTGGTAAGTGCAATTACACACAAGTCTAGTTACACTAGAGTTAGCTAGCATTAATTGGCTGTTCATGAGACATTAACTGGAGGACGTACGGGTTCTCCAAATTAGTTGTTGAGAAAATTCTCTGTCAAAAAAAAAGTTGTTGAGAAAACATTAATTCTGCATTTATATAAGATGGGTCTTGATGTACCTCTTTAGTACTCAAAGGTGTTTCTTACTTGAAAGGAGAATGATTTTTTTTTTGTTTTTGGTTCTACAGCACAGTGATCAGTGACCATTGCGCCAATGAGCATAAACCTTGCGCAACCAAGGATCAAACCCTGGTTTCGCCCCACCCACCCTACTGGGTGTCCACTCTGCCACTGGTGGGAGACGAAAGACAATGATATGATTGTGATAGTTTGGTGCCATTTGTGAAATCCTTGGGAAATATGAATACCCTTGCCTTCCCATGCATGGGCCTGTGTTAATGCATTAATTTGACCAGATGAGGATATATAGTCCCAGAACAATTGAAAAGCGACTGCACTTATATGATATATATAATGAAGTTGGGTCCTCACTTCTCATTGAGCTGATGATGGCTTTTAAAAACACAATATCATACAGTATTTCTCTCTCGAGATCATTGGCATCCCCATGCATGAAGTAATAGTCACACAAACAGGGAATTAAGAACGAAATTGCAGCGATGTTCTCCTGTAAGATATATGATCTGAAGGATTAATTACACTGTTAATTTGCAGGTTATGCACAAAGAGGCGATGGTGATGTATTGAAGGAAGAGCTCCTTAATGACGAGGCCAGACTAGAGTATATACAGAGCTACCTCTCTTCGTTAGCGTCCGCCATGAGGTATATAGAATTGGTCACAACTCCCATTATGCATGCTGTACATCTATATATCTATATCTATATATACGTTCATGAGTGGACATGCATGCATGCCTTCACTACATATATAGTTTTCTCACGTACGTACTGATGACCTTGCTGGCCATTATACCACAGGCAAGGGGCCGACGTGAGGGGCTACTTTGTGTGGTCGCTGCTGGACAACTTCGAATGGCTGCATGGCTACACGATGCGGTTCGGGCTGTACCATGTAGACTTCCAGACCCAAGAAAGAACCCCGAAGCTGTCAGCTAAGTGGTACGGGCACTTCCTCCAGGGTGGTTATTTCCCAGAAGCTGGGTGCTCAGTGGAGGTCACGGCGGCTGACCCATATTGATCCCAATCATCACCACTGAGATCATATATACCACAGCATATGTCAGCTTGTTGTATATGGAGTATTATTCTAATGTATATGGATGTATATGTTAATAAAACAGTGGGTATATATATGACATGAAGCATGGTAATTCATCATCATATTGATCAGTGCCAACCTTATGACAACCATAATAAGAAACAACATGATCACGGCGCACACCCCGAAAATAAGAATATAACATGAGTATATGAATCATAAGCACGGTGATTACATGATAATCGAAAGACGAAAGCAAACTATGGAGGTGTTCCATAATGAAACTGACCTTAGAGAAAGTATCGCCCCCACTATATACGGTACGATTGGGGTCCGGCAACCTTCTCCCAGGGTACAATCATTAGCAACGAAATCGGTCTCACACAAGAGCGACTTCGTAAGACGAAAGCTATATGTAAATCTAGTTCCTCTGTTACAAAACGAAAGGTGAAAGGATAGAGATGCATGCACCGAACACTGAAGCGCAATTCCTAGTATGGCAGTATCGCAGCAGCACCGCGAGGAAGTCCAACAAGGAGGAAGCAGCGTGTCAGAGAGAAGCAAGCGACGGCAGTGAAGGATCATTTGTCCGCAGAGGGAAGCTGAGAGAGAGAGCCTCTGGTCTACGAGTGGTTCCTAAGAAAGTCAAAACCATACCCTAGGGATAATCTGTAATTAAGAAAATCTTAATTACTCAATCTTAGAGCCCACGCCTGCGACAGTCCGCCTCCAAAGCGACGGTCCAGAGATCTAGTCAAAGATGTCTCTTTCTCTCCAAGAAAGAGGAAAAAAGTAAAAAGAAGAAACAAAAAGGTACCAAGACAAGTCGGCATGACCACGCCATCACACGTGCGCACCCGCCCAGCCAGACGGCGCGCGTGTGATATGGTCTAGCATAACTCCACTATTGTCTATAAGACATAGTCTCATGGCACTACAAGAAAACTGACTTGTACCTACACCATATACCTACGCGCTTGATAGTAGTAGGTATTAGAAGGATATATCTACGTCAAATAAGAAATATAACTACAATATATTTTATAGTAGGTATAAACCTATATTTTTCATTTTTTTATTCTTTTCCCTTCAAAAGTCCCGCCTTCCCTTTTCCCCTTTCCCCCCTTTTTTTCCATCTTTCCCCCTTTCTATCTCCAAACCCCCAACCTTGGTCTTTTCCAATCTCCCTACCTTCCCTTTCTCTCTTCTGTGCCCTATTATGCCAATGTCGACTGCGGCTCACCATCGCCGAGAATGGCCATGGGGACGGAGGTTTCCTCGCCATGAGGACCTAACACGGTATGAGGAGCTCGACGAGGAGGCGCATGCACAGTTGAACGAGAAGCTCTCCAGGTGGAAGCTGGTGGTGGGGACGTCTTCCGGGCGCCAGACCACCCATCGCTCCTCTGCATCATCGTCGGGGACGGCGTCTAGATCCTGGGCATGGCCGTGGTGACCATCCTGTTCGCCGCGTTGGGTTTCATGCCCCGGCTTCTACGGGCACCCTCATCAGTGGTATGTTCTTCTAACTGGTTCTGGGGATCCTGGCCAACTCCTCCACTTCTGCCCATCAGGAGATCCGCGCCATGTCCGCCGTCCTCCTCCGCAAGCAGCTCACGCCCGGCGGTGATCTCTGGCCCCGGCTTCCCACTTCCACCTAGTCTGACCTCAAGTCCCTCCTCGCCTCTGTCCAGCGTGAGGAGGTGAAGTCCATCTCCAAGAAGCTCTGTGACACGGTCTCTGAGCTCGCCTCCTTGCTTCTTTCAGATAGCGCCTAGCCAGAACTCCTTCCCTTCATGTTCCAGTCCATCACCTCCGACTCGCCGCGCCTGCAGGAGTCCGTGCTCCTTATCTTCTCACAGCTGGCCCAGTACATCTGCGACATCCTCCTCCCTCACCTCTCTTCTTTTGGTTTTCTTTGCTGTGGCGGTGGTTGTCTCCTTACTCGATGTGTTTTTCCAGAGAAGGGAACAAGCAACTGGGAAAGGCATACCTCAAGGAGCACCAATCTCCTCCGGCAAACAGGGGAGCAGGAAACCGTAGATCTTCCCTTATTGTATCCCCGCTGTTGATTTGGGAAGAGACAGGGTTTTTTGAACCTTCTATTTTGGTTCTTCGTTTGATTTTTTGTAGATCTTCGTAGAGGAGGCTTTTCTAGAAGGAGAGAGATGGCGAGAAATCGATCCCTTCATCCCTGCGTTATTCTTTGTCCAGAACAGGTGAGAAATCGATCCCTTCATACTTTTTTTTTAATTTCGGACCCCACCTTTAATGTACGCCCAGTTTCGTTCTAGTTTTATCTGTTTTTTCTTCACCTGTTAAGATTTAACAATGCTTCAGATCTCGAACCCAGATGATCAATAGTAGTGCTTCTCTGTTTACCCACGTGGTTGAGGAGATTTTGAGGAGCGATCTGTGTTGCTAGAGCCCCATTATTTGGGTCTTGGAGTTTTATAATTTGCCCTCTTTCATCTGGTGTCCATAACTGAACACAGTACCACATGCTCTCTCTTGCAATTGTTCACGACCTTTTGTTCTTATTTGTTCAAGGGACAAAATGCAGAACAAGATAGAATCCAGATTGAAATGATCCAACGTCAAGATTTCATTCACCTTATGCTGGCACCTGCCCAGCATTCAGTAGAAGATCCCCTATCAATCTTGGTGCTCCAGGTTCTTATCCATCTAGTTCATCTGGTTGCCCTCTTTCTTTTGCTTTGTTTTAACATTTTGTTTTATCTTTCTATGTGCCTCAAGTAATAGTTCCCAGCAGCTTTGATTTTCCAAGGTATCTATAGCTCTCATTATGTTTTTGTGTAGAGGTTTTTGTTGTTTTACCTCTATACCTGTATACTCTCATCTTACCAACATATTATGTGGTACCATCCACATTTCAACTTCTAAAACTTACAACTTCTACTGTATCCCTGACAAAATTTGGGGAGTTATGTGCTTTCAGGCACTTTTTGGCTTTACAAATTGTACTTTTATGCATTATGGCCATTACTCGTTACATAGAAAAAGTTGCAAGGTAGCCCTTTGTACTTAATCCACTTTAGGCAATCACTTACAATGTCAACTTCTTCCAGTATCTTCTCTGTGCCTCTGCTTTGAAGACAACATCAATGTGGTCCTTGAGATTTAGTTTTAATATGCTTTTGATGATTGACTACATTGTTGGACATGCAGGGAGGGAACCACAAAATTGACTAACAGTTACACAATACTTGCTTCTAGGATGGTGACACTTCTAAATACATGTTCTATATCAGGTTGGTTAAACATTTTTTTTCAAGTCTAGGAAATTATCTTGTTGTAGCTTTGTACAAAATAGTAAATTGTGTTTAGGTGTGAAAATGGGTCAAGTCAAACCAAAAACTACTCTTCCCACTTGGTTCATTATTGTTGAATCAAAATTGATAGTTATGCATAAATATATTACCAACTAATTGTTCATCCGTTTTTTTCTGCCTTCAATGAGATCTGCCCTTGTAGTAGGCACCCATTGTTTTTGCATACTTTCTGGTCCTTTTAATACTTGAAGATATTTCTTGTTAATTACTTTAAGTTAAGCAGTTGGTTCCTTATGTGCATAGGCATTGGAGGCAAGCAGTTGGTTCTAGGAGGGGTATAATCTTTTGCTCTCATAGCATTTTCCTTTATTAGTAAGTATTCTTTTTTCCTAAACTGGTTCTCAGGGGGTGTTTTCTTTTAAAGTAAAAACAAGATCTGCATTTGATGAAGCCCACTGGTAGCATTATTAGCTATCGTCTCACCCCATAACCATCTTTTCTCTCTCTTTTGTACGCTTATGTAACAGGAAAAGCTAGGTGTCTTTATCTTTGTGACTCCACTCCTCTCTGTTTTCATTGCAAAGGTTTGACAGCTTAATGCAGTTAAGAAATGTGCACAACTGATCTTTTATATTTGTTCCTGTTTGGGTTATTCTATTCATGTTTGAGGTTCCTTTTTAATTTCAGATCTGCATGCTGCCAGTTGAGTTGATGGTCTTTGTCTCTATTCAGTTTTTAGCTCTTTACAGAAGTCTGAACAAAGAACAAAATGCTAAAACATAATACCTCTCATAATTATGCCCATGCTTAGTTTTTAATATATTTTGTCATTGTACATATCTTTTGTGGCATATATATCCAGATTGGCTGCTAAATGTTAACTCAAAACTCAATTTGGTTTTGTAGACAAGCTATTTGAGTTCTTGAATCAACAGCCAGAGAGCAACTTAGATATGGAAAGAAGTGAGTAGACTTTGTTCTCTTGTGGATGTACCTGTGACAACTTGATTTTGTTATGTTCTGCTATATTATAGCAATTGAAGTACTGCAAATATTTTCCCGATTGTACATTATACACATGCTGCTGATTGTGTTTTTTTCTCACAAGCTATTGGAAATATTTTTCAGGATGGTATTTTTACTTCTGGATATCTTTTCTTCACTTGGTTGTGAGTATAACGTGGCAAATGGATTCATGCTGCCCAGTTTCTCCAGCTTGACCAAAACAGATCAACTTTTGTTTAGCACTATATATCATTTTGTAAACACTTTGGAAACACTTTGTATAATTTTGGACAAATAGATGTTGTGGATGTATATTGACATTAATATGAAAAGTGTTGTGAATGACCACAATATGTGTTTGTATGAATGAATGTGGCTATATGCTGATAAAGTGTATGAAAGAATGTGGCTATGTTGATGAAGTGTATGAATGAATGAGATGATGTGAATGTGAATGTATGGATGATGAACAAGTGGTTGTTATGAATGTATATGTAAGAATATGGGGGATCGAGGAAAGACAGGTGAATGAATGTATATGTAAGAATATGGGGAAGAAAAAAAGGTGGCATTTTTAATTGAGGTACAAAATCCTACGACATTAACGTTGTAGGTAAAATAACCTACGACATTTCATTCTGTAGGTAAACAAATCCTACGACATTAAAAGTTGTAGGTAAAGTACATGTACTTTACCTACGACTCTGTCGTAGGTAATAGTATTACCAACATGTACTTTACCTACGACCGAAGCCGTAGAAAATGTCGTAGCTATACACATATACCTACGATATTTGCCGCATTACTAACGTTTTTGGTCGTAGGTACAACTGTGTTTTCTAGTAGTGTGGACACTTGGGGTTATAAATCCCTTCTTCTCCTTAGAGATTTCTCATGTGGGACTAAGTGCCTCACATAAGGGACAAAACTTGCACAATTTTTATGCACCTTTTTACTTTATCAAACATTGTGTTTCTTTTCTCCCTTTCTTAATATTGCCCCCCCAAACCCCTTTTTACCAAATAGTATATGTAACGCCCCGACGCGGAATATCAGAGCGTGTAAGACCCAACCCTCATGGGCCCTTGGCCCTGTCCTCAGGGTCGCGACGGGGGAGCCCATCGCGACAGGGTCCGTGTGGCGACACACCTGGCCATCGCGTTCCGGTCGCGATGGGGGTGGGTGTCGCGTTCTCGTTGCACCGTCTAAAGGTGTCGCGACTGCTTTTCTGACCGACTTGACCGTTGTCCTATCTGTCAGAACGGCCTTGTTGGGTGTCAGGTGCGTACATCATTGACGCGATCTGGTCAGCCGTCACGTTCTTGTTTCCCGATCTTCGAGGTTTGACTGCCTTTTGTTGTCACGCCGGGGGTGGCTGTCGCAACATGGTCGCGACACCTAGGGCATCAGAGCATACTCATTGTCGTGCTAGGCCGACCCGTCACGTTTTGGGGCCCATCGGTTTAAAATCGAGGCCAGGGCCCCATTTCCCCCTCTCCCCTTTTCCTTCTTCTTCGTCTTCCTTCTTCCTCTCCTAAGCTCTCTCGTGTTCTCCGGCGATTCTTGGCGTTCGTGGTGCTCATGGCGAGGAGGTGACGTCTCCTTCGTGTAGGGGACGTGCTCGTGGTGCTTGGAGCGAGGAGGAGGCGGCCATTCCGACGTGAAAGCCCCAACGGGTCGGCTCTACTCCTCGAGGTAGGGACCCTCGTCTCCTCTCATCCTAGCATGCTCCCTTTTCCCTTAAGGATGTGCTTTCTCTGTGGTTTGGGGTCGTGGGGGTGTGAGAATCATGCTCCTCCCTTGTTCGGAGGCATTTGTGTAGCTTGGGGGACCATGGGATGGCCCCATTTCTCAGTTTTGTCTTCTGACTGAGATCGTGACAAGATGGCTATCGCAATACCAATCAGAAGCAATGTGTACCCTGTCGTGTTCTGGTAGCGACAGGGTAACCGTCGCATTCTCTGTGCCCTGTTGTTTTTTGTTTCCGATCGTGGTGGAGGATGGCTCTTGTTCAAGTTGGTTAGAGGGAGGTCTCCCCAACTTGGCACGGGGCCTGATCTCCTGTTTGGTGGGTTGCCTTAGTGTTTCTTTGGGTGTGGGCCTAGGGGTGGTTTTTCCCCAAGGGTCCTGCCTTCAGATGAGGAACGCGACAGGTTGATACGTCGAGTTCTGAATATGAAGGCGACACCTTCCTTGTCGTGTTCTAGTCGCATCAGGTTCCTTGTCGTGTTCGGGTCGCGTCAGGCTCCTTGTCGTGTTCTGGTCACTACAGCTTCCCTGTCGCCTTCTGGTCACGATGGGACTCTTGTCGCGTTCTTGCTGCCAGTTTAGTTTTCCTCGTTTTTGGGCTTCGTAAGGGTGGTCTGTGCCTAAGTTGGTTAGGGAAATGTTTCTTCCTCAACTTAGGCACATGAATGGTGTTCCGTGGTTGCTGCCCTTGTTGGGCTGAATTGTTAGTGCCTTTATTGTTCGACGGTCCTCCTGGGTGTTTCGGACGGGTGTCGTGCGTGCCTGTGCCTGCTGGGCTTGTCTTGGTTACAAACCAGTTGTGTCGTTTTTCCTGTTGTGGTTGCCCCGCCTATTCTCTGTTCACTCGGTGCTTGGCACTCAAGGCTTGTCCATTGTAGAGGTTTCATCGTTCCCTGAACCCCCAATCCTGCACCCGTTGAGAGAGTTCTCCAGGAAACGAGCGAGCTCGAGCTCAGACTCTGGTAGCAGAGGGGAAAATAGTGGTGGACAGTGTGTGGACGCTTTGTTCCGCACCCCCCCACCCCGGTATGCGGTGTAGTCACTCCGGAGGTTCCCCGAATGTTGTCTTTGCTCCCTTGTTGGCGTGGATGGGTGCTGGTTGACCCTTGCTTGCTTCTTTGACCCCCCGGTTGACCAGGTTGACCAGAAGAAAGACAAAGAAAACAACAAGTAAATGGAGAGGAGATGATCGCCAAGGCCTTACCTATAACGTCGCTTATTTTCGGATCCTTTTTGGATCGTGTGTGTTGTGGTTGTGATGGCTATTGTAAGGCCAGTGTGGTGTAGACGCGTGATGTGTGTAGGTGTGGTGCAGGTTAGGTCCCGAAATGAAATAGGACCTGCTGCAGTTGAGTAGGAGTTGGCGGCCAGGGGTGGTCGTTGACTTGTTGGCGTCCAGGTAAGTTGCTGTTGACTGCATGATCTTGGCGGCATTAGATGTGGACGTTTAGGGTGGCGGTTGTCCTTGGCGGCAGAGGGGTTGACGCCAACCTGAGAATTCTGCAGGTTATAGGGTCACCCGAGAGCAGGTTTCCCACCTGTCTCTCTCTTCCCCTTGCCCTAGCTTCGTGTCCCCGTATTTCTAAAGTTTCCAGCAGGTACTGAAGGGTGGTTAGAGGATCGTGGAGCGTGTGGCGTTGTCGAATCGGACGAGGAAACGCCGTGGCGTGGTGCAATTCCCGTGGGAGCTCACGGAGGGTTCGGTGTGAACCAGGAGAATTCAGAGGGTTTGGGCGTGTTCTGAGGTAGGGAATGACCCTTGTAGTTCCTGTAGGTCATGTTAATGTAATTAGATAACATGAATCTGCATGAAAATGGTGATTTCGGGTCATGGCACCCATGCAGGGATAATGGGTGGTTTGATGATTTTATGTAGCAAAGCATGCTATTTTAGTTTAATTATAATGCATGGGAGTTAGAGGAACTATTTCCTCCTATTTTCTTAATGGTTTCGGGATCAGGAATGCATGTGGGATCGGTTAGGGTTTCTGCAGGAGTAGAAGCTGAAGATCTTGGCGTCAACATCGTTGGTCGCCAGGTTCATCAGCCGGGATATAGACGGCCAGATCCATTGCCGTCTACTTCCTATAAGCGGCAGTCGATGTTGCCGCCAACTTGTGCATGTATTCATGCAGTGTGGTTTACGTAGCTTTTCTGATTATGAATATTACGTGTTTGTGTGTGCATGGCGATGACGGTGTGAGACAGTGCACTTGGTATGCTCTTGGAGCATACTGCTCATGTAATGGGCATGTTTTACGTGAATGATGTGTGATGTACGTAATTTCTTTACGCAGTATGTGTTGGTGCGTTGGCACCCGTGGCACTCTTGGAGTGCGTTGTCCATGTGTTGGACATGTGGTTCACGTGGTAGACGTGTGGTACACCAACCAGGGTGTAATATACACGTGTTGTCTACGTGGTTTGAGTGTGTGTATACTACACACTTTGTTGTAATGTAATTCTTATGATTTGTCGTAGTAACTGGGCAGTGAGGTTCCTGTGTGAGCCTAGCCATGACTTTGTGGTGTTTGGGCAGTGAAGGTCCATACTGACCTAGCCCTGGTTCGTTGTTGTCTTTCGAATAACATTATATTGATTTACGTATTAAATGGTGTGTGTGTTGCCACGGAGGTCATGAGGTGACCAATGATAGGCAAGTTTGTGGTTCAGGTATGTGTTGGTGTGGGATAGCTTTGGGGTCATATGGTGACCGATGTTAAGCTATTCTTAACACTTGTATATCGTAAATTATAAGTAAAGGCTATATGTGTAAGTATCGTGGTTTGTGCTAGCCGAGTGTGGTGGTCCGGCGCCTATTCCGGAATGCCTCTCTAGTCGGGTACCCCAGGTTCTTTGTGAGCCAGGCACGTGTGTTTGTTGTGCTCGGGGTTTTGTCCCGGTACTGGTGTTGTACCGTCGAGGTCTGTGTCGTCTTCCTGGACACCCTCACTCCTGAGTTTGAGTTGTACGTCCGGCTGAGGGAAAGACGGCAGTGGGGCAGCGACTTCCCAGAGTTTGTTCTTGTGTCACTTGTAGCGCGCTCGTAGTTGGGGGTACGGACACCAGTAGTCGACACTGGTCCCCAGCTAGTCCTGTTTTCCAGTGCCTCACTTTAGGGTGCTCCGGCCAGAGACCCTAGAGGTGCCAGGCATGGGCCTGCAGTTGTGTGTCTGCAGGTGTGGTGTTGGTTGGTCTCCACAGTTGTTTGACTTCTTCCTTGTGGAGCGGCAGTTGGACCTTTCGTCCGTGACTGCGAGGCTGAGAGGTTGTTCTTGTTTTGTGTTGTCTGAGTTGGATACTGGCCTGATCAGCTAGTAGTCTGTCCCGCGTTGTGGTGGCGTCGTTCTTTCTGACTCGTGCTTTGCCTATTCTGGCTGTAGTTTGACTCGTGCTTTGCCACTGGCTGTGGTTTGTGAGTTTATGACTCGTGGTCGAGGTTTGACCAGTTCGAGGTGTGCCCTGGTGTTGGCACAATGTGGTGATGAGTTGTAATTTATGTGATTTTCCGGTTGAGGTTTTACTTGTAATATTGTGCTTAATAAAGGTATAATATAATTGTGGTTCAGTGTGGTGTCTACCACCTGCTTGTACCTTTGTTCGGATATTCGTGTTGTGGTACCTCAGAGTAGCAGTACTTGTACCCTCATGGGTTATTTTATAGTTTTGTGGTGGTACATTGTGTACCAACCTTTTCAGGCTCTCGTGTGTTGTGGAGGTCTTGTGGTTTGACCTGCCACTTGTTGTATCCTAACTGTTTTAAGTAGATCTTTGTTTATATTTTATTGTGGATTAGTTTGTGATTATTAATTATGTTACCTTTGTGGGTATTTTGCCGATGAGGCTTGTGGCTTAGGCATATTGTGGTTTAGTAGAGCTATGCTCCGTGGAGGCCGTGTGAGACCTTCCACTTGTTGAGTTTTACCCTTCTTGGGTATGGTTCCGATTATGGATTTAGTGTGTGATGGACTAGCTAGCTGTAGCCAGTCCTACATTTATGTGTGGCTCTCGACGTAGTGTGATTTGGAGTATAAAGGACCAGCTCTTGTTAGCAGTCTGTTACTAAGTGTTCGAGATTTGCCTGTGAAGCTTGTAGCCTGGGCAGTGACTTGCCTGTGTGGCTTATAGCTTAGGCAACTAGTTGTTGTAGCAGTGTGCCAGTGAGACTGTGGTTAGGAACTTTAGTAGTTGGGTTGACTAATAATATTATGTTAGTCCTGTAGTCCTACTTTCTTCTGAGGACTTTGTGTTTATTATCATGAGTATGTTTAATTGTTATTTATTGTCATGATGTGAGCATGAAATGGTTTGGCTATTGATGTTGCCAGTGAGACCCATTGGGGTTGAGGTGTTTGTGGTTACGGTGTTGTTTTGGGTAGCCCCTACTGAACCAATGACTTTTTGAGGCTCACTCCCCTACAGTTCTTTTCAAGACTTGCCGTGTGTTTGGCTTGCAGCGGCGTTGTGTCAGACTTGTACCACCAGCAGTTGTTTAGTAGTTAGTGTTGTGTGAGTTTGTGCTCCCTGGGGATATGCCCCAGGTAGTTGTACTCTTTTAATTGGACATGTACTAATGTAATGGGACAATTGTACAAATTTGTGAGCAGATATGAGCACATGTACTTTCTTGTGTCTTATATTCTTGTGGTTTGTCTTTTATACTCTTACTGAACACGTGTGTGAGATATCCCTTGCAAGACTTCGGTCCGTTCGCGGGAGGCGGATCTGGATATGGAGCCTTAATGGGCATAAATACCCCGGTCCGTCACAGTTGGTATCAGAGCAATGTCCAGTTAGAATATGAAAAGATATTGAAAGTACAATGTCCCAATACATGGATTAATGTTCACTGCTGGTAGTAAGTCTGAGGTTTTGTGTGATATAAAGTAGTTTTTACGTGAGCTTTTGGCACGTAAACCGTGTGTTTCTGTTTGTTAGATTGGCAGTTGTGAGCAGTTGTGTGCCACAATGTGGATAGTAGCATAAGTTGTGTGGTAGCATCCTGGCACTTAAAGCAGTTAAAGTATAGAGTATTTCTGTGATAGATCAGTTTGGTTGTTAAAGATTTGCAGTTAAAGGAATTGAAGAGATTAACAAGTTTGGATATGGAATTCAGTAAATAAGTTATAATGAGATAGAAAGTTGGCAGAGACAGGTGTATGGTAACAAGGTGATAAGGATCAGGTCAGTGTGTGTGTGATAAGTTGCAGTTGAGAATCTCAGCAAATGTATTGTGGCATTAGAGATTTGAGTCAGAGGATATTAAGAAACAGTGTGTATGGAAATGTGATAGAGTTATGAAGAGTTTGATATGATCAAGAAAGGCAGACCAGCTTTAAAAGAAGTATCAGTACATAAAAGAGCAGTGATTTATGGCAGATAGATTAATATGCCTGAGATCAGAAATCTGAGAAAAATGTTGTTATGAATAATGATGATAGCAGGAAGTGTGATATGAAGATTTGTATAAATAAGTATAGAAATGATCAGTTGAATAAAGAAAGAGAGAAAAGAAGGATTAATGTGCAATAAGAATTTATGAAAATTGCACAAGAGGAATATTTAGTTGATGATTGGCAGTTTAGATAAAGAAAAGATATGGATAGAAAAATGAAGAATTTAGCAAATGATGAAGTGAATAAGATCAGATGAGTCAGAAAATGTCAGTTAGAGTTTGCATATTGGTGCAAAGAAATGATTTAATTGAGCAGAAAGGAATTGTTATTAAGATATTTAGGTTTAAATGCTGGAGCAGATTGATTAAGAATATTTGAAAAGTTTATGCCCCAGAATTATGGGAATTAGCCAGAAAATGTCAGTAAAGCAAGAAAGATATATGAAGAGTATAATATATCAATAATGGTTTGGGCAGAACAGAAATATGCAGTAATTTCTCAGCATGAATTAATTGAATGGGATGATTTGAGAAGCAGTTGAAGCCAGAAGAAAGTAATTGAAAGTAATAATATGAGCCGAGAAATTGTGGAATATTTGCAAAAGTGTTCAGTGTGATCAGAGTAGCGCAGTGGAAGCGGAAGCAAAGAAAGATTTAATATTCAGAGTTGTTCAAGTTGTGATAAGGAGAAGAAAGTGTAAAGTTTGCGCGTGGAATAAAGGAACAGAGTTTATTATGGTTTTTTAATCAGAAATGACTTTAAGCGGTATGAGCAGAATAATATGAAAGAGTAGGAAATTAAAGATGATGATTGATTTTCTTTAAGAAGGGTCAGTTGTGAATGGATGTAGATGAGGAGGATACAGCAAGCAGTGAAAAAAAAAATGGTGGCATGAAAGACTATTACAGTGTAAGATATTTGAGAAGATTAAAGCGGGACTCGAAGAAAATATTGCAAAACACAGCCAGAATTGTGGAAGCAGGTTCAGTCCAAGGAGATTAAAGCACCAATTGGCAAGGTAGGACGTCTACGGTTGAAATCTAAAGAAAGGCAATGAATCGACAGAACAGAGTAATGTGAGATGATGAAAGACTGAAGCAGAGAAAGAGTTCCTACTTGTTCTGTGTTCGGCTTTATTTATTTTTAGGTGATAACCAGATTGTTGTGGATTTGTTTATATGTCGAGGACGACATTATTTTAGGTGTAATAATGTACGTCGCTTATTTCGGATCCTTTTGGATCGTGTGTGTCACGTCCTAATAAATTAAACTATTTATCGGAAGTGACAGAATATAACATACATACACGGAAAAGACACGATATCCATTCATAAAAGATAACCTCATAAGTGTCTTATTACAAAAGTTTCCTCATTTAGATCTCATGAGGAACAAGTCAACAGAAACTTATACATCACATTTACTATGCTAAACACTATAGAAAACCATCGTAATTAGCTCCTTGTAGGTTGGTAGTTCACTCAGCACACTATTCCCCTTAACATTCGTTCCATCTGGATTACCTGAAAAATAGAATTCTGTGAGCTAACTAGCTCAGTAGGATTCAAGTCTATAATCAAGGAGATCAAGATACAAGGTAAGTGACAAGAAGTTATACATGTAATCATGCTTTTGCAAACTAAACTGAGATTGCTATCTGACACTAGATAGCAAAGTTATGGAACAATGAACTCAAGATTCAAGGATTCATAGTAACATTCACGAATTGTATTAAACTCATATGAACACACAATAACATGAAATGATGACCAATCAAACACTTAATGATGCTATGCCAAACATCCACTAATCCTTTATCGTTCCGCGCGGCCACTTAAACGAATTGGGTGCTCCTCCCGGGGCTGGACTAGCCCTTATTTGCCAAGCATAAACTCTTAGATTGAGTCCAAGACTCTCAATTTGTCATCACCACACTCTTACCTTTGTAATGAATCAAGAAACACAAAGGTTTTACTCATAATCACTCAAGGTTTACATACAAGGAACAAGGAACTTGATTCCGACATTGATTTCTCAAAATGACAATCTCACGAAGGCAATTATGTTCGGAACTTGTAGTAATAACTCAAGGTGACAAGAAGGTTAACTTGACTGGTTTAAATGGTTGTTTGGTAGTAAAATACATAATCTAAAGGTATACTAACAAGTAGAACAAAAGAGTATGATTTTCATGAAAGAACGGGGTCAAAACAAGGCTAGAAAC
The DNA here is from genome assembly GCA_014218235.1 of Colocasia esculenta. Lineage (NCBI taxonomy): Eukaryota > Viridiplantae > Streptophyta > Magnoliopsida > Alismatales > Araceae > Colocasia > Colocasia esculenta. The sequence goes on from CM024760.1 coordinate 171,843,939, forward strand.
AAGGTTTGGTCATGATCTGTCGACAGGCCTTGGTCTGCTGTCGACAGGGGCTGCACTGCCAGAGCTGGGTTTTCAGCTCTGTGTGTATCTGTCGACAGCCAGCATGGATCTGTCGACAGATGCACTCAGGCTGAAAGTTCTGGGTTCTGGCCAGGGGTTCCTGTCGACAGGCAGACCTTCGTCTGTCGACAGGGGCTATGTAAACTGGCTAAAAGCCATTCCATTTGACCTCCAATGGTTCTATAAAGTTACTCTAATGTTCCTAACATGATTTGGACCCTATACAAGTGTGGTTTCAAATATAAACTCATGGTAACATGATCTGAAAACTGAAGATCATGGGACTTAATTTACAAGGGTGTTCTAGCTAAAAGTGAACTCAAAGAGGATAATTGGGAGTACTACTTCTTAGAACTCTTTTCTCCTCATCTATCTATGTGAGTCTTATATGAATTGAACCAACTAATGAGTCTTTCATACCTCAACACATTAAGTTAGCTAAAAGTAGAAAATCATTGAGGTTCTATCTAATCTACACAATAGAAGCAACACTCTAATTTGTGTTGAATGGTTTGAAGATAACAAAGATGTAGATACTTATGACTTGTGGATCAGCTAAAACATGATGACATGTTGATTTCCTATCATGAACATGATTTCTAAACCTTGGTAACAATAGGATCAATATCAAGTTTCCAGATTTCACAAATGTCTGGATTTTCACATTGGACTTAGATTTCTTCATGCCACTACCCAGAGAATCCAAGGGAGGTGGTAGAAGAAATTGGAAAGATCAAGAGGAGAATCCTACCTTGTTGAAGTGAGTGAATGAGATCCTTTACTTAGAAATCCACAAAATAAAGAAGAAATGCAACTTGAACGTAGAACAGCCTCAACAACAATCCTCCCAGGCAATGGAACCCAGAAATAGTTGTTGAAGCCTTTCCCAGATAGAGTTGGCAGCTCAACTCAGTAGCACCACAGTGAATGATCTCAGAAGCAGTATACACCCACCAGCAAGATTGGAGAAAGGTGTATGCGAAGAGATGGAAGGCTTTTTATAAGACCAAAGGGCTCTCATACGTTAACAATGGGTCCTGAGGTGTTATGGTAAAAACCAAGTTGGTTTTCACCCCAACACTAGCCCATGCAACATTTCTCAAGTTTACACGTTAGTAACAAACGTGTTCACTGTGCAGGTAAGTGTGCTGGCCTCTTGAAGCCTTAACGTGTGCATGGTAAAAACCACAAAATTCCTTCCGTAATTCCTCCATAAATCGACTGGCCACTTGATCCTTAATAATCCTATCCAAACCATATCTGATTGCCATGAAATTTTAACCATAGACTAATATGGTTGTTTTACTAATTGTGGTGATTTTTAATAAATTTTTAGATTTTATTTTGCAATAGGTGAAAAATCACCCGAAAAATGGTCGCGTCGATTGTACGTTGAAATCCGTACGTCGAAAAATTCATGAATTACATAATAAATTTCTCCACATTTTTCTGGAAATTATGATGTTCTCGGATTTTTATTTCGATGTCGTTTCCAGAATCGCCCTGTGGAGGCACGCATTTCGAGGTGCGACACTGGGATAATATTCATTACCCCTAACTATGTCTATCATCTAATTATCATTTTAATAATAACCCTAAGGTATTTTAACTCAATTACTTCTATTTCTCATTAATTAAATTTTCTGGGGCGTTACAACTCTCCCTACTAAAAAAAAATTTGGTCCTCCAAATTTAATAACATAAAGGCATTATACTAACCTGAAAATAATTCTGGATATTTGTCTTGATGGTATCTTCTAGTTCCCATGTGGCCTCCTCTTGTCCTCGCCTGCTCCATTGAATCTTCAATAAGGGAACTTCCTTGTTTCGAAGTTGCTGATTTTTCGATCAAGGATTGTACCGGTCTTTCCTCATATGCCAGATTTTCTTGTAACCCCAGATTTTGGTATTCAATAATATGTTCCGGATCATACACATATTTCCTCAACATTGACACATGAAAAACATCATGTACGTTAGATAATTGCGGTGGAAGTGCCAGTTGGTACGTCATTTCCCCAACTCTTTTCAGTATTTCAAACGGTCCAATATATCTTGGACTTAATTTTCCCTTAATACCAAATCTTTTGATTCCTCTCCGGGGTGATACTTTAAGAAACACATGTTCTCCTGCTTGGAATTCTAGTTCTCTCTTCTTTGATCAGCATAGCTTTTCTGGCGATCTTGAGCAGCTTTCATCCGATCTCGTACCAACTTAATAATTTCTGTTGTTTCTTGAATCATTTCGGGTCCAAGAATATGTGATTCCTTCAGTTCCACCCAACACAATGGTGATCTACATTGCCTGCCATACAAGGCTTCAAATGGTGCCATTTGAATAGTTGACTGGTAGCTATTATTGTAGGCAAACTCCATTATTGCTAAATGAGTATTCCAGTCGTTTCCAAACTCCAATATGCAGGCACGACACATATCTTCAATGATCTGATTTACTCGTTCTGTCTGTCCGTCGGTTTGAGGATGAAAAGCAGTACTAAACTTTAATTTAGTCCCCAATGCATCTTGTAATTCTCTCCAAAAATGTGAAGTAAATCTTGCATCTCTGTCAGAAATTATGTCTTTTGGAATCCCATGCAATCGGACAATTTCTTTCATGTATAAGGCTGCTAGAATATTGACGGACCATCTTGTTTTGATTGCCAAGAAATGGGCTGATTTAGTAAGGCGATCAATAATTACCCATATTGCATCGAATCCACTTCGTGTCTTGGGTAGTCCGACAATGAAATCCATACCAATGCTATCCCATTTCCATTCCGGTATTTCAAGTGGTTTCAACTTTCCTGCCGGTTTCTGGTGTTCGGCTTTAACCTTCTGACAGGTTAAACATCTTGCTACAAAATCCACAATATCCTTTTTCATGTTACACCACCAAAAATGCTTTTTCAGATCTTGATACATCTTGACAACTCCTGGGTGAATCGTATAATGTGATCGATGAGCTTCTTCCAAGATTTGCTTCTTGATTTCAGAATTATCTGGTACACATAATCTGTTTCGAAACCGAAGATTTCCATGCTCATCTTCATTAAAATCAGATCTGAAAGCCAATTTTTCTCTAGTTTCTGTCAACATAGGATCATTGTTCTGTTGTTCTCTAATTTGCTTTAGCAAATCTGATTGCACCATCATGTTATCAATTACAACTCTTGTTTCTTGCAGTTTAGTCTTTAAGCTCAATGTAGAAAACTCTTCTAACAACTTCCATTCCTTTACTTGCAATTGACATACCTTGGTTACAGGATTTCTACTGAGTGCATCGGCCACAGTGTTACCTTTCCTGGATGATATTCTATTTTGAAGTCATAATCTTTGATATACTCCATCCATCTTCTTTGTCTCATATTCAATTCTTTCTGAGAGAACAAATATTGAGACTCTTGTGATCGGAGTACACTATAAATTGGTTGTCATACAAATAGTGTCTCCAGAGTTTAAGAGCAAAAACTACTGCGGCTAATTCCAAATCATGTACTGGGTAATTCTTCTCATGAGTTTTCAATTGCCTAGAGGCATAAGCAATAACCCTTCCTTCCTGCATCAATACACATCCCAGTCCAATACCCGAGGCATCAGTGTAGACTTCAAATATTTTTCCTTCTACTGGCAAGGCTAAAATTGGTGCGGTGGATAAACATTCCTTTAACAGTTGAAAGGCTTGTTCACAACTTTCATTCCATATAAATGCAGTTCCTTTTCTAGTTAGCTGTGTAAGTGGTGAAGCAATTCTAGAAAAATCCTTGACAAATCGCCGGTAGTAACTGGCCATGCCTAAAAAGCTTCGTACTTCCGTAAGATTCTTAGGTTGTTCCCATTTCTGTATAGTTTCTACTTTTGATGAGTCCACCGATAATCCTTCTTCAGAAATGATATGCCCTAGGAACATTACTTGTTTCAACCAAAACTCACATTTACTGAACTTCGCATATAATTTGTGATCCCGTAATAATTGTAAAGTAATTCGCAAATGTTCTTCATGCTCTTCTATACTCTTAGAGTAGATCAATATATCATCTATAAATACAACCACAAATTGATCTAAATAAGATCTGAACACATCATTCATCAGGCGCATAAATGCAGCAGGTGCATTTGTCAATCCGAATGGCATTACTACAAATTCGTAGTGTCCATACCGTGTTCTAAAAGCCGTTTTATGGATATCCTGCTCCTGAATTCTTAGTTGGTGGTATCCAGATCTTAAATCAATCTTGGAGAAATAATGTGCTCCAGACAGTTGATCGAATAGATCATCAATTCTTGGAAGTGGATACTTGTTCTTTATAGTCAATTGATTCAACTGTCGGTAATCTATGCATAATCTCATAGATCCATCCTTCTTCTTCACAAATAATACTGGAGCACCCCAAGGTGAAGTACTTGGTCGAATAAACCCTTTTTCTATCAATTCTAATAACTGCCTCTTTAACTCTTTCAACTCTTCCATGGACATTCTGTATGGTGTTCTCGAAATTGGTGTAGCTCCCGGTACCAATTCAATTGAGAAATTTACTTCTCTGCTAGGTGGTAAACCAACAAGTTCTTCGGGAAATACATCAGAAAATTCCTTACCACTGGAATACTTTCCAATCCTGAGATATTCTGATTTATCACGGTTACAGAAACTAAATATCCTTGACAACCTTTTTGTACCAATTTACATGCTTTCACCGCTGAGATTATAGGTATTTTCTTTGTGCGAGGTTCATCAAAAGTTATGGGAGTAATTTCCTTTCCTAGAAAGGTTACTTGCTTTAGTTGACAATCCAAATTTGCATGATACTTAGATAGCCAATCAATCCCAAGGATCACATCATAATCCCACATTTCAAGACATATTAGATCACCAGGCAAATTATGGTCCTTGACTAAGATTTGACTATTAGGGTAATATTCCTTAAGTTTCTTACCCTCACTTAAAGGTGTTGCAACCTCAAGTTGCGTGAGAAGTGGAACTGATTGCACTTCCAAAGACTTAGCAAACTCATAACTGATAAAAGAATGTGTTGCTCCTGAATCAAATAATACATATGCGGGTCTTGAGTTTACTAGTAATGTACCTTCTATCAGTCCGCCTTCTGGTGGAGATTCTGATTCCACTTCCTGCACAGCTTGTAGTCTGCCCTGCTTTGCTCGAACATTTGAATTTGTTGGCGCATTTTTAATCATAGGACAATCCAGAATTCGATGTTGAGTGCTTCCACATTTCAGACATGCACCCAATCTACGCCAACAGTTTTCAGTCTTATGACCACTACGGTGACAATGCTTACATATATCTTTGTTTGCAACCGGAGCCTTCCCTGCCTTCTTATTTGCTTGCTGAACTTTTGGGGCATTCCCGACTCGAACTTCCTCTTACGGTCCGAGGATCCTTCCCCAGACTTCCCCTGATCTTATCCACAGTATCATTAGCAGCTTCTAGTGCTAAGGCCCTTTAACCATTTCTGAATATGAGGTAATCAAATGAGGAGTTAGCTGCATAATGAAAACAGGACGCAATCCATTCATAAACCTTCTGGCTTTCAATTTTTCTGTCGATATCAAATGAGGGGCATACTTTGACAATCGGGCAAACTGAGCTTCATATTCCGATACAGACATTCTGAGTTGTTTTAAATTAGCAAACTCATTAGCTTTCCTTTCTTGAACTACCTCAGAAAATATTGATCATTAAACAACTCAACAAATTCTTCCCAATCAACTTGCTTTGGATCTTCCAAAGTAGACTCCACAGTTTCCCACCATGCTCGTGCGTCACGATCTAACTGAAATGTTGCTAAACGTATCTTCTCTTCTTCAGTACATCGAATTACATTAAAGATTCTTTCCATACCCTTCAGCCAATTCTCCGCCTCATCTGGGTCGGTACTTCCTGCAAATCTTGGAGGATCCAAACTTCGAAAATCCTTAAAGAGACTTGCTCCATTATGACTATTACTCTTAGCTACATTTCTCATTACTCGCGTCAAATCATGCATTGAATTCTCCATTCTTTTCCAGTTGGCATCCCCACCATCCATGACAAGATTTGATAAAAATCTGAAACATCCAATAGAACATACATTAATTTCACAATCCATCCACTAGCATTCATCACATAAACATGTTGCAAATCCATAGAATGCACCACTTCATTCATTGATCGATATTTACATCAAAATGTACATTCATGATTAGCAACTAAAACTAATACCGTCTTCTACTTCCCACCTTTCCACATTACAAAAACATACTCCTTAAGCCTCTCACTCCCCATACACTTGGGAGTTATGTACATACAACCATCATTTATACAAAAAGAGAGGTTACAAAAGATGAGTGGTTTAAGTCTTCTCCTAGTTTCGGGTCAAATCTATGACAACTTCAGCAGGTTGCGGCTGCTGAACTTCATCAGCTCCGTGGTATAGCTCCCTTGCCGCATCCGTCATGGCTTCCCAATATCCCTCAAACTGGTGGAGCAACATGTCTTGCCCCAGCTGGAGACTGTCCAACCTATACATGACTTGGGTCATTACATCTAGTGCGGCACTAGGATTTCCAGCAAGAAATGCACCCGCGGTCAAGTTAAGCACCTCTTCCTTGATCTGGACATGGGCTTCACGTTGGGTTTGAGCATGTAGCTCTATATCCTGACGGAGCATCTCCAAGGCTGCTATCAACCTTTGCTGAGCACTCATGTCCATTCTGAAATAATTAATAGGTTAAGCATTTACATGATTAACAAAATCATGCTAACTAATCCCATGTTTCTACCCCATCTCACTGATTTTCCCTAGGTTTATCGAACTAAGGCTCTGATACCAATTAATCTGTCACGTCCTAATAAATTAAACTATTTATCGGAAGTGACAGATATAACATACATACACGGAAAAGACACGATATCCATTCATAAAAGATAACCTCATAAGTGTCTTATTACAAAAGTTTCCTCATTTAGATCTCATGAGGAACAAGTCAACAGAAACTTATTACATCACATTTACTATGCTAAACACTATAGAAAACCATCGTAATTAGCTCCTTGTAGGTTGGTAGTTCACTCAGCACACTATTCCCCTTAAACATTCGTTCCATCTGGATTACCTGAAAATAGAATTCTGTGAGCTAACTAGCTCAGTAGGATTCAAGTCTATAATCAAGGAGATCAAGATACAAGGTAAGTGACAAGAAGTTATACATGTAATCATGCTTTTGCAAACTAAACTGAGATTGCTATCTGACACTAGATAGCAAAGTTATGGAACAATGAACTCAAGATTCAAGGATTCATAGTAACATTCACGAATTGTATTAAACTCATATGAACACACAATAACATGAAATGATGACCAATCAAACACTTAATGATGCTATGCCAAACATCCACTAATCCTTTATCGTTCCGCGCGGCCACTTAAACGAATTCGGGTGCTCCTCCCGGGGCTGGACTAGCCCTTATTTGCCAAGCATAAACTCTTAGATTGAGTCCAAGACTCTCAATTTGTCATCACCACACTCTTACCTTTGTAATGAATCAAGAACACAAAGTTTTACTCATAATCACTCAAGGTTTACATACAAGGAACAAGGAACTTGATTCCGACATTGATTTCTCAAAATGACAATCTCACGAAGGCAATTATGTTCGGAACTTGTAGTAATAACTCAAGGTGACAAGAAGGTTAACTTGACTGGTTTAAATGGTTGTTTTGGTAGTAAAATACATAATCTAAAGGTATACTAACAAGTAGAACAAAAGAGTATGATTTTCATGAAAGAACGGGGTCAAAACAAGGCTAGAAACAAGGTTTGGTCATGATCTGTCGACAGGCCTTGGTCTGCTGTCGACAGGGGCTGCACTGCCAGAGCTGGGTTTTCAGCTCTGTGTGTATCTGTCGACAGCAGATAGATGCATCTGTCGACAGATGCACTCAGGCTGAAAGTTCTGGGTTCTGGCCAGGGGTTCCTGTCGACAGGCAGACCTTCGTCTGTCGACAGGGGCTGTGTAAACTGCATAAAAACCATTCATTTGACCTCCAATGGTTCTATAAAGTTACTCTAATGTTCCTAACATGATTTGGACCCTATACAAGTGTGTTTCAAATATAAAACTCATGGTAACATGATCTGAAAACTGAAGATCATGGGACTTAATTTACAAGGGTTGTTCTAGCTAAAAGTGAACTCAAAGAGGATAATTGGGAGTACTACTTCTTAGAACTCTTTTCTCCTCATCTATCTATGTGAGTCTTATATGAATTGAACCAACTAATGAGTCTTTTCATACCTCAACACATTAAGTTAGCTAAAAGTAGAAAATCATTGAGGTTCTATCTAATCTACACAATAGAAGCAACACTCTAATTGTGTTGAATGGTTTGAAGATAACAAGATGTAGATACTTATGACTTGTGGATCAGCTAAACATGATGACATGTTGATTTCCTATCATGAACATGATTTCTAAACCTTGGTAACAATAGGATCAATATCAAGTTTCCAGATTTCACAAATGTCTGGATTTTCACATTGGACTTAGATTTCTTCATGCCACTACCCAGAGAATCCAAGGGAGGTGGTAGAAGAAATTGGAAAGATCAAGAGGAGAATCCTACCTTGTTGAAGTGAAATGAGATCCTTAACTTCAGAAATCCACAAAACAAGAAGAAATGCAAGCTTGAACGTAGAACAGCCTCAACAACAATCCTCCCAGTGCAATGGAACCCAGAAATAGTTGTTGAAGCCTTTTCCAGATAGAGTTGGCAGCTCAACTCAGTAGCACCACAGTGAATGATCTCAGAAGCAGTATACACCCCCAGCAAGATTGGAGAAAGGTGTATGCGAAGGAGATGGAAGGCTTTTATAAGACCAGCAGGGCTCTCATACGTTAACACATGGGTCCTTGAGGTGTCATGGTGAAAACCAAGTTGGTTTCACCCCAACACGTAGCCCATGCAACATTCTCAAGTTTACACGTTAGTAACAAACGTGTTCACTGTGCAGGTAAGGTGCTGGCCTCCTTGATGCCTTACACGTGTGCATGGTAAAAACCCACAAAATTCCTTCCCGTAATTCCTCCATAAATCGACTGGCCACTTGATCCTTAAATAATCTATCCAAACCATATCTGATTGCCATGAAATTTTAACCATAGACTAATATGGTGTTTTACTAATTGTGGTGATTTTTAATAAATTTTAGATTTATTTTGCAATAGGTGAAAAATCACCCGAAAAATGGTCGCGTCGATTGTACGTTGAAATCCGTACGTCGAAAAATTCATGAAATTACATAATAAATTTCTCCACATTTTTCTGGAAATTATGATGTTCTCGGATTTTATTTCGATGTCGTTTCCAGAATCGCCCTGTGGAGGCACGCATTTCGAGGCGACACTGGGATAATATTCATTACCCCTAACTATGTCTATCATCAATTATCACATTTTAATAATAACCCTAAGGTATTTTAACTCATTACTTCTATTTTCTCATTAATTAAATTTCTGGGGCGTTACAGTTGTGTGTGTGGGTGTGATGGCTGTTGTAAGGCCAGTGTGGTTGTAGACGCGTGATGTGTCAGTGTGGTGCAGGTTAGGTCCTGAAATGACATAGGGACCTGGCTGCAGTGAGTAGGAGTTGGCGGCATCGGGGGTGGCGTTTTTGACTGTTGGCGTCCAGGTAAGTGTCAGTTGACTGCATGATCTGGCGGCATTAGATGTGGACGTTTAGGGTGGCGGTTGTCTTTGGCGGCAGAGGAGGGTTGACGCCAACCTGAGAATTTGCGGTATAGGTCACCCGAGAGCAGGTTCCACCTGTCTCTTCTTCCCTTGCCCTAGCTTCGTGTTCCCGTGGTCTAAGTTTCCAGCAGGTATTGAAGGGTGTTGGAGGATCGTGGAGGTGTGGCGTTGTCGAATGGACGAGGGGAAACGCCGTGGCATGGTGCAATTTCCGTGGGAGCTCGCGGAGGGTTCGTGTGAAACGGGGAGAATTCGGAGGGTTGGGGGTGTTCTGGGGTAGGGAATGACCCTTGTAGTTCCTGTAGGTCGTGTTAATGTAATTAGATAACATGAATCTGCATGAAAATGGTGATTTCGGGTCATGGCACCATGCGGGGTAATGGGTGGTTTGATGATTTTATGTAGCAAAGCATGCTGTTTTAGTTTAATTATAATGCAGGGAGTTAGAGGAACTATTTCCTCCTATTTTCTTAATGGTTTCGGGATTAGGAATGCATGTGGGATCGGTTAGGGTTTCTGCAGGAGTAGAGCTGAAGATCTTGGCGTCAACATCGTTGGTCGCCAGGTTCATCAGCCGGGATAGACGGCCAGATCCATTGCCGTCTACTTCCTATAAGCGGCAGTCGATGTTGCCGCCAACTTGTGCATGTATTCATGCAGTGTGGTTACGTAGCTCTTCTGATTATGAATATTACGTGTTTGTGTGTGCATGGCGATGACCGGTGTGAGCCAGTGCACTTGGTATGCTCTTGGAGCATACTGCTCATGTAATGGGCATGTTTTACGTGAATGATGTGTGATGTACGTAATTTCTTACGCAGTATGTGTGGTGCGTTGGCACCCGTGGCACTCTTGGAGTGCGTTGTCCATGTGTTGGACATGTGGTTCACGTGGTAGACGTGTGGTACACCAACCAGGGTGTATATACACGTGTTGTCTACGTGGTTTGAGTGTGTGTATACTACACACTTTGTTGTAATGTAATTCTTATGATTTGTCGTAGTAACTGGGCAGTGAGGTTCCTGTATGAGCCTAGGCATGACTTTGTGGTGTTTGGGCAGTGAAGGTCCATACCGACCTAGCCCTGGTTCGTTGTTGTCTTTCGAATAACATTATATTGATTTACTATTAGGGTGTGTGTGTTGCCACGGAGGTCATGAGGTGACCAATGATAGGCAAGTTTGTGGTTCAGGTATGTGTTGGTGTGAGATAGCTTTGGGGTCATATGGTGACCGATGTTAAGCTATTCTTAACACTTGTATATCGTAAATTATAAGTAAAGGCTATATGTGTAAGTATCGTGGTTTGTGCTAGCCGAGTGGTGGTCCGCGCCTATTCCGGAATGCCTCTCTAGTCGGGTACCCCAGGTTCTTTGTGAGCCAGGCACGTGTGTTTGTTGTGCTCGGGGTTTTGTCCCGGTACTGGTGTTGTACCGTCGAGGTCTGTGTCGTCTTCCTGGACACCCTCACTCCTGAGTTTGAGTTGTACGTCCGCTGAGGAAAGACGGCAGTGGGGCAGCGACTTCCCAGAGTTTGTTCTTGTGTCACTTGTAGCGCGCTCGTAGTTGGGGGTACGGACACCAGTAGTCGACACTGGTCCCCAGCTAGTCCTGTTTTCCAGTGCCTCACTTTAGGGTGCTCCGGCCAGAGACCCTAGAGGTGCCAGGCATGGGCCTGCAGTTGTGTGTCTGCAGGTGTGGGTTGTTGGTCTCCACAGTTGTTTGACTTCTTCCTTGTGGAGCGGCAGTTGGACCTTTCGTCCGTGACTGCGAGGCTGAGAGGTTGTTCTTGTTTTGTTTGTCCGGTTGGATACTGGCCTGATCAGCTAGTAGTCTGTCCCGTGTGGTGGCGTCGTTCTTTCTGACTCGTGCTTTCCTATTCTGGCTGTAGTTTGACTCGGCTTTGCCACTGCTTTGGTTTGTGAGTTTATGACTCGTGGTCGAGGTTTGACCAGTTCGAGTGTGCCCTGGTGTTGGCACAATTGTGGTTGAGTTGTAATTTATGTGATTTCCGGTTGAGGTTTTACTTGTAATATTGTGCTAAATAAAGGTATAATATATTGTGGTTCAGTGTGGTGTCTACCACCTGCTTGTACCCTTTGTTCGGATTTCGTGTTGTGGTACCTCAGAGTAGCAGGTACTTGTACCCTTCATGGGTTATTTTATAGTTTTGTGGTGGTACATTGTGTACCAACCTTTTCAGGCTCTCGTGTGTTGTGGAGGTCTTGTGGTTTGACCTGCCACTTGTTGTATCTTAACTGTTTTAAGTAGATCTTTTTTATATTTTATTGTGGATTAGTTTGTGATTATTAATTATGTTACCTTTGTGGGTATTTTGCCGATGGGCTTGTGGCTTAGGCATATTGTGGTTTAGTAGAGCTATGCTCCGTGGAGGCCGTGTGAGACCTTCACTTGTTGAGTTTTACCCTCTTGGGCATGGTTCCGATTATGGATTTAGTGTGTGATGGACTAGCTAGCTGTAGCCAGTCCTACCATTTATGTGTGGCTCTCGACATAGTGTGATTTGGAGTATAAAGGACCAGCTCTTTGTTAGCAGTCCTGTTACTTAAGTGTTCGAGATTTGCCTGTGAAGCTTGTAGCCTGGGCAGTGACTTGCCTGTGTGACTTATAGCTTAGGCAACTAGTTGTTGTAGCAGTGTGCCAGTGAGACTGTGGTTTAGGAACTTTAGTAGTTGGGTTGACTAATAATATTATGTTAGTCCTGTAGTCCTACTTTCCTTCTGAGGACTTTGTGTTTATTATCATGAGTATGTTTAATTGTTATTTATTGTCATGATGTGAGCATGAAATGGTTTGGCTATTGATGTTGCCAGTGAGACCCATTGGGGTTGAGTGTTTTGGTTACGGTGTTGTTTTGGGTAGCCCCTACTAAGCCAGTGACTTGTTGAGGCTCACTCCCCTACAGTTCTTTTCAGGGCTTGCCGTGTGTTTGGCTTGCAGCGGCGTTGTGTTAGACTTGTACCACCAGCAGTTGTTTAGTAGTTAGTGGTTGTGTGAGCTTGTGCTCCCTCGGGGTATGCCCCAGGTAGTTGTACTCTTTTAATTGGACATGTACTAATGTAATGGGACAATTGTACAAATTTGTGAGCAGATATGAGCACATGTACTTTCTTGTGTCTTATATTCTTGTGGTTGTCTTTTATACTCTTACTGGACACGTGTGTGTGAGATATCCTTTGCAAGACTTCGGTCCGTTCGCCGGAGGCGGATCTGGATATGGAGCCTTAATGGGCATAAATACCCTGGTCCGTCACATTACCTGTGCCCAAGGAAGTGTCTTGATCGCGCCAGTGATGCTGCCTCGCGAAGCGGATGATGGTAGGACTCCAACTTTCCTCTCTTCGACCGGCCAAGAAAGAAAGCTCCACGGTCTTGCTTTAGTGTTCCTGCAATAAAGAGAGAACTCTATTAGACTTAGGGTAGTGTAGTAAATGTCTAAAATGAAAGAAGAAGCCCAAAAGGAGAGCCCTGTACCGGTTGCGGGCTTGAAAGAGGGGTGGCCAAGTGTTATGACCACCCTTCTTCCCTCTGTTTTTAGTTTGGAAAACCCCTTTTAGGCGTGTAGGGAGGGGCACTACGTGCCTAGAGTGTGTGTGTGTGTGTGTGTAACATGCAAAGGTAAGAGGGAAGGAAGGGAAAGAGAAAGAGAGGAGGGAGATGATCCTCGTTTGTAGTCGTTGGTGGCTACTTTGTGGACTCCTCCAGCATATGGTGAAGCCTCCTGGAGGCTCCAAAGGTTGAGAGGAAGAGAGAGAACAAGGGTGGAAGCTCAAGTGCACTTCTCTCTCTTCTCTCAAAACAACAAGACATGGGCTCGTCCAGCGTCTCCCCCCCCCCCCCCCCCCCCCCCCCCCCACTTAGAAGGCCAAGGGGTACCATATATAGGCAGTGGGGGCGGAGCTAGGAGCATAGGATGGTCAAGTGTGAAGAAACACACTTAAACATGTGGCAATCCATGTGTTAAGGTTTAAACCAATGAGAGGGGGCCATGTAGGATTTTTACTGGGTCAAGGGGGTGCCAAGGTGGCCCATTTGCCCATTGGGAACGGCCCCATGTGCTACATGGCCAAAGAGATGGTTCAAGTGGGTTGGAATCTCGAGCAATTATGCAAACCAAGTAAACCCAGGTTGACGGCAAGCGATGATGCCGCCAACCCCATGCAGACGTCAGCCGAAGTGGACGTCACCAGAATCGACGTGTGCCGTCAACATGGAGTCAGCGACAGTCGAGGTGGACGTCTACATGGGATCTGAGGCAAGTCACAGGCGGTCAAACATGCCTTATTGGGCCATGAACCACGCGGGGATGGGCCAAATCTCGCATCTACAAATGCCCCTCCCAGACATCCGATCTTGCAAGGGAGCAGAGCAGACTGAAAAGTTGGTGTCTCGGTAAACAAAGGACACGAAGATTTGATAGAAGGGACCATCTCCGAGGATAGAAATCTAGCAAGCCACACGAATGAGTTAGGCTAGAAACAAGTGATGAATCGTCTGAGAGACAAATGTGGAAAAGAGGGAGGGTGATCTACCCATGTAACTACAACTACAACTACAACCCAATAGTAGGGTCTCTGCATTGCCGTGTAGGACTTTGACTAGTTTCTGGTGTTGTCTGAGTCAAAGGAGTTGTAATATGACAGTTGAATCAAGAAAATCTCACAACCGAAGTCCGTCGGGACCCACTGACATAATTAGGACGTTTATCCAATCAGGGGGTTGTGAAGACAAGGGGATTGATTGTACTCTCAAAAGATAATCAAAAGATTCTAACTGGAATCAATGTTTGGAAAGCCGGAAGTCTAGAATTAAGCTCATGACTGGCGAAAGGTTCACATGAACTCAACAAGATTGGAATGATTATTTATGATTTGCACGGTGGGACAATTGGAGAATGGGCAACAAAGACCCAATATTCAACTTGGATATTCAAGAAGAAGGTGTTGACTCGGTTGGCCACTCGAGCTGGGGGCCACAGAGCAATTGAGGAAAATCTCCATTTTTTTTTGAGTTAGTAAGAGAATGTTAGCAGTGAAATCCTAAATGCAAGTTGGTGTGGGTTCCCTATCTAAAATGCAGTTAGAACCAGAGGAAATTTTAAGGCCATACGAATAACTGAGATATCGCAAACCTGTCATAGTTTTTGGTAAAGGGGAACTCTGGGTTCACTGTCGCCAAATTATTCGCCTCTGGTGACTAATCTTATGTTAGACATACCTGTGTAACACTCAAGGTCGCATGAGTGTTTTCAGATTTAAAGCACAGCTTGTGCTTAAATATCTGTAAGACAACTTGAAGCACAAGATGAGAGATAATGGCCATATTGAATAGTAAAGCTTTGAAAATTCCAGGAGGTTAACGTCCATATCGATTGCCGCCAACTTACAATTGATGTCAACATTATGCACCGTCTACCTGAGTCGACGTCCACCCATGCTGCCGTCAATAGTAGACTGCGTTAAACGATGTGGACGTTAACAAGCTAGCGGATCAGACTGAAAAAATAGCTATTGGAAGGCCATCAGGACTCTTCTATCTTCTTCCTCCGTCCTTCCTTCCTCAACTCTAAACCAGAGAGCTCTGGGATGAACTGAAGCAGCACACATGGCCTCCACATCGACCGGAACGTCCACGAGCATGAGCTCGGGATTTTAAGTGAAGTTCCAGGTCATCTAAGCACTCGACTGGCCAACGGGGAGGTATGGACCATCTATTTTTTGCTTCTCTTCATGCTGAAAACGCCCCAAACCTTCTTTCATGGTGCTCTCTGGATGTGCAGGAGGTTCCTGCCTTCCCGAGCCAGGGCCAGATACGGGCCTTCTCGTGGCTGGTCAACCTGATGAATGCCATCACCATCGACATGAGGAGATACATTGGAGCATGGAATCTGAGCTTTATGGTGGTGCTGGCGAAGAACATGAAGGAGATGTGGTGGGGTTTTGATGCCCTGGGAGCGCTCGTGGAGCGGTGGCATCCACACACGCACACATTTGTGTTCCAGGATTTGAGGCGAGCGTATTGCTGGAAGAGGTGGAGCTATTCCTGGGGTGGAGACAGTGCCCAGAATACGACGTGACCACTCCTCTTCTCCCGTGGGAAGAGATTCTGGCGGACATCGTACGGGACAAGAATGAGGTGCTGAGGATGACGAACAAACACGGGATCTTCCTGGACCGGCTGGCCTAGTGGTTGATCCAGCATGCGAAGGATATTGGTGGTGAGAGGGCGACCCAAGGATTAACACTCGCCAAATTATTCGCCTCTGGTGACTAATCCTATAAACTGGTGGAAGGATGATGTTGGCATTTCTATAAACTGGTCTGACCCTAATTGAATTGTGTTGACAGTTGATGGTAATAGCAATGGTAAAGTGTGGCATACTATTTGTATTTATGCCCCTACCAAAGCAGCAAAAAGG
Source organism: Colocasia esculenta (assembly GCA_014218235.1). NCBI lineage: Eukaryota > Viridiplantae > Streptophyta > Magnoliopsida > Alismatales > Araceae > Colocasia > Colocasia esculenta. The sequence continues at coordinate 171,860,181 of CM024760.1, forward strand.
AATGAGTTGTGGAATGACATTTATAAGAGAAAATTAATTAAAAGTCATTATCTATAACAGAGAGTTCTTACTATAATAGAACTTAACGTGTGTTGTAATAAAAGATAACGGGTGTTGTAATGGAGTGAAGGACTAGAAGTAAGTCCAAAAATTGATAGGGACCTCCAATTAATTTCCCCCGTTTATAATCACATGAGGCAGCTTCCATCATCTTTTATTGTAATAGGAGATTTTCACACAGTTACTAAGTAGAAAGAGAAGAGGGAAGAACTAGAATTAGACATCAAGTCATTGATTCTTTTAATAGTTTCATTTGCAGAATGGGTCTCATTGATATTGGTTTCCAAGGGCCACTCTTCATCTAGTCAAATAGAAGATTGGCTAAATTTCACATTGGTTTTTTTTCGTTTTTTTTTTCTAAGTATCGAGCATAGTTACCAAGTTGATTGACTACGGTTTTTTTTTCATTGTGAAAGCTTTAAGTCCGCGCATAGTGCATAGATAATCAATTAAGTTTCATTATATGTATTTGATAATAGATTATGTTCTCCGTGAGTAAGTACTCATTGTAAAAGTTTTAAGTTTGCACAGTTAAGAGTGTTCACGGTTTGGTTTGGTCTGAGTTGGATCATTTTTTTGCCAACTTGAACCAAACCGAATGAAGTCCTCAAATCGAACAAAATCAATTGAATTTTTTTGTTCGCTTCAGTTTGATTTGGTTCAAATCAAAATTTTAATGTTTAATTAAATTTAAATAGATTTATTATATTTATACATTTAAATGAAGAAAAAATAACAAATATACATATTTATATTTAGCTATGTGATGATTTTTATATTTTTAATATGTATATTATAAAATATTACTATTATTAAACAAAATTTTGATTATTCAATTTATTTGGTTTGCTTCGGTTTCACAAGAAGTGAAATCGAACTGAACTAAAAACACACCAAACCGAACCAAATCAAACCAAATCGGTATGTTCGCTTTGGTTTTTCGGTTGACCCGAATTGTGAACACCCCTACGCACAGTACACGACATTCTTGGTCAAGTGGACCATGATCGACCACCTCGAGCTACTAAGTGGTGGTATACTATGCTGTAAGTCCCTAGATCAGTCAGAACTACGATCTGACCACCTCGGCAACAATAGATAGGCGACACAATGACGATCCAACTATTGCCTACTTGGAAAGGCCATAGGTTGGCAAATCCTAATTCCCTACCCCTCACCTAGGTTGGCAGTGTCTCACGTGCATGTCAACAAAGAAACTTGCAACAAAGACACAAAGGTGCAAAAAGTTCATTTTCACCTTTGTTGAAATGTGGATATTGACATGAGAGGTAGGTTACATGTTGGCATTTCACACCTATGACCTCCCTGGCCTTGGCCTGAACAAAACCAAAAACAAAAAAGTTTTACATTATTGGTAGGTCACTTCTAACCTATCCCTTCATTGCCTCCTAGCTGCCTCCTCGTCGGGCTTCTCCTACTTGGGCTTCTTGGAGGCTCCATAAAATTGAGGTCCTACTTGAAATACCAAGCTCAGATAGCGTCAGCATAAACATGAAACCATCATATGACTAGCTACATAAGAGGGCGCACTAGCCTCGATGAGTAGGCATTCCATGAAGGCTCTGATGACCTTGCCCTTGCCTCCTCCTTTGCCTTGTCTTCCTAGAGATTGCAAAGGGCAGCCTTCAGCTACGCCACCTTGGCAGTCAGCCTATCGTGGCTAGTGTAACGTCGCGACTATTCGGATCCGTGTTTTAATGGTTATGGTGTGGTGCTCTTGGCCAATGTGTGGTCATTGAGCCTTGCTTGTGGTCTTCGTGCGTTGTGTGGCCGTTGTGGCCAGAGGTTTTAGTCCAAATAGCCCACAAGTTCACTGGTTGTGAATGCGACGGAGCAAAACATCGCATTTTGAACGTGACGGTCTTCTACGTCGCATTCTCCGCACCACCTTTGTGAAGCCTGGTGCGCTAAGTTTCGATTGGTGACGGTGAGGGTGGTCACGTTTAACATGTCGTAAACGTGACGTCTACCTCCGTCGCGATTTTGATTGTGCATTTATTGCTCTGTTTCAGCCACACAGAGCAAAGGAGCTATGTCTGACGATGGGGGAGGCTGTGGAAGCGTCCCCAGGGCGATTCCGACTTTTTGGTGGTCTATGCGCGCAGTTTCCACGCGAGGAGGGTATCCGAAGCGTGGGTGTGTCGGTGGTGTGGTGTTTCTCGTGTTTTGTAGACTCTCCAAGTTGTTAGGGAGACTTCCTCTTTTATTTTGTGTTATTCAATTGGTTTACAGCTTTAAGAGCATGATAGGTTACCATGTCGTAGGTCAGCTTTCGTTTTATGAGCTTGTGTATGAGTTGCATGGTGTGTGGAGTGGTTTTCTAGAGGAGGAAGAAGGTTCAGCCGCCTGCCTAAGAAGGCGACGACTAAACCGTCGCATTTTGATGTGAACCCGATGACATGGTCCGTCGTGTTCATATCTTTCGATCGATGTTAGATCGATTGGTGTGTACTCGACCACTTGACCTGTCATGTTCTTGTTGAACGCGTCGTGTGGTCCGTCACGATTTAGTGTACGAATTGGTGTTGTCCTTGTCGCGACATATCGTCCTATCGTGATTTGCGCTTTGACTGTCGGAGTTGACTATTTGGCTTGAAGGCGACATAACGGGCCATCGCGTTATGGTCGCGATGCTGGGCCCTGTCGCATTAGGTTTGGAATCGTGACCATTAGGGTCGTCGCATTTTTGAAGGTGATGTCTGTGTCTGTCGCGATTTGGTTTCCGAGATGTGTTTGTAGTGGTTGGGCTATGATGGTCCTATGTGGATCTAGCCTTGGCTATTTAAGGTTGTTTGAAGTCATTCTAAGATGGTTTATGTTAGTAAATCATGTTATAGGCTTAATGGTTTGGGTCATAATTAATTAGTGAATTAAGTTAATTATGTTATTATGATAATTAAGTGGTTAATGTTCATTGTGGTTTAGTGCTGCTATGGAGGTCATGAGATGACCAATGACATGCAAGGTTATTATGTGTTGTTGTGATTCATGTATGTATAAGTGTATGTTTGCTTGGAGGTCACACGGTGACCGGTGACGAGCTAATTATGGTACATGTGTACTGTGGTTTATAAATAAAGGTTGTATAAGCATGTATTGTGGTTGTATGTTTGTGAGTTTGGTGGTCCGACACCTATTCCAGATACCTCTTTAGTCAGGTACCCTAAGTTCATTTTGAGCTAGGCAAGTTGTGCTCGGGGCATGTCCTGATACGGTGTGTACCATAGAGGTCTGTGTCATCTTCCTAGACACCCTCACTCCTGTGTTTGAGTTGTACGTCCGGCGGAGGGAAAGATGACAGTGGACAGTGACTCATGTTTGTGGATGTGCGGTCACTTGTAGCGCGCTTGTGGTTGGGGGTACGAACACCAGTAGACGTATTGAACCCCAGCTAGTCCTGTGTTTCCAGTGCCTCACTTTAGAGAGCTCAGTCCAGAGTCTCTAAAGGTGCCAGGCATGGGCCTGAGCTGTGTGGTCTACAGGTGTGGTGTTGGTTGGTCTCCACTATTCTTTGACTTTACTGTGTGGTTGTGGAGCGGCAGTTGGACCTTTCGTCCGTGACTGCAAGACTGAGAGGTAGTTCTTGTGCTGTGTTGTCCGGGTTGGATACTGGCGTCATGAACTAGTAGTCCGTTCTCGTGTGGTGGCGTCGTTCTTTCTAACTCGTACTTTGTCAGTGTTTTGGCTTGTGAGTGGTGACTCACCAGTTGTGGTTTGACTCGCTGTGGTGTGCCTTGTTGGAGGCACATTTGTGTTGAGTTTTGTGTGTGGTTGTGTTTTTTTGTGGTGGTACCCCATGGTGGTAGGTACCAGTACCCTTCGTGGGTAACCGTTTGTCATGGTACGCCGTGTACCAGCCTTTTCAGGTGTTGAGGTGGAACTGTGCTCTATGGAGGTCGTGTTGTGGGACCTTCCACTTGTAGTGTTGTACCCTTCTAAGGTAGTCTTCCGGGGTGTTTGTTGTTTTAGGTATAGTTGACTAGCTCCTTATTGGCAATCTTGTTACCCTCGTGTTTGAGGTTTGCCTGTGAGGCTTGTGGCCTAGGCATTGTTGTTGTTGCTGTGAATTGGTGTTTTTGTACTAGTCATACTGGTCTCTTTAGCTTCCGCAGACTATGTTAGATAATGAGCTTTACTTAATTGTAGTTTAATTATGTTTAACACGATTACGTTGTGGTTTTGCTATCGATGTTGCCAGTGAGATCTTTTGTGGTTGAGGTCTCTTCAGTTTTCAGTTGTTATTTTTGGGAGGTCCCTGCTGAGCCAGTGACTTGTTGAGGCTCACTCCCTTATAGTTCTTTTTAGGTAATAGTCGTGTGTTGGCTTGCAGTGGCGTTTGTGGTAGACTTGTATCACCAGCAGTTGAGTCGTAGTTGATTTTTTGTGAGTTTGTGCTCTCTCTGGGTATGCCCTAGGTAGTTGTACTTTTCTCTTGGACATGTAATATTATATTGGGACAGTGTGATTTATGGAATGAGTATAATTACATGTACTTTCTTGTATATTATACTCCTGTGGTTGTCATTCATATTCTTGTTGGACACTTATGCAAGCTATCCCTTGCGAGACTTCAGTCCGATCATAGGAGGCAGACTTGGATATGGAGCCTTATTGGGCATAAATATTCAGGGTCACTACATCTAGCCTTGGCCTTAGTCTTCATCTCTACTATCTCATCGAAGCATTTGGTGACTAGGTACGATAGCACTATGATGCGAGCCCCATCCTTCATGATGGAGAGGAGTATCCCCTTACCAGGATGGAGAGGAGTATCCCCTTGCCTCAGCCTCCTAACCTACTAGAAACCCATGATGGCATCCACTCCACCCCTGCCACACCTGTAGAGCTCAATGGAGTTGTTGAACCCTTCATTTTCTTGGCCTTCTTCTATGAAGCCTCCTCCACCTCGCCCCTGAATTGGGCCCTCCTCTTCTTGTTGGCTTCCACAGCCTGTGGACTAGCACCAAGTCCACCATGTCCTCTGCAAAGACGAGGAAGCTGTTATATGGATATGACAACAACGAGCAAGTACGAAAAAGAAAATGAGAGGGACCAACCTTACCCTACGACCAAGTAGGGCACAACTTGTCTTTCAAATTCTCCTCACTGAGAAGGGCCGAATTGATAGTTTGACTTCGGTCTCACAAATAAAGACAACCAAATGACTATTGGACACACTGTCTATCTAGCACATGGCAAAGGAAAATGGCTTCCCTAACCTTATCCTTAAGTAGAAGAATCAGCTTTTCCGTGAGTAGACTGAGGTTGGTAGCCCCTTCACTAGTGACTACATGTCTAGCGGTGACATAAAATCACTCCTCATGCGCCAAGCTACTTTAGAATATAAAAGTACAAAAAATACCTAATCGAGGGCATCCTCAACCCTATGACACATTCCTAAGAAAGAAAAGACCAGTTGCCACATATTTGGGACAAGCTAGGCATGTGCTATACCCAAGTACTGCAACTATGTGGAGACAAAGGGCACAATGGGAAACCTAAGGCTGACCCACATAGTTTCCTCATATATACGCAGTGGCCAGGTTGGTCAATATTTACAAAATCCTTATCCCAGGTTACTGCAAGCTCAAACTCATCCATGACTCAAAATTCTTTCCGAAGTGCTAACAACTCCTCCTCAGTCACACTTGACACCGACTGTGCCATCGTCTACACCACATGACATAACGAATTGCCAACCTCTCCCCCCCCCCTCCTTCTCTTCTCCCTCCACTTCCGGCACCTGCACTTGGATCGACTGAGCTTCAAGGATCACCTCCACCTTGTCCATGTCTTCCACCGAGACAATGGCCCTCGCACCATCCCATGCCAAGACCTCATCCACCTCCCTCACCTTGGCTATACTCTCCTCTTTGTCAGACACTTGGGATAAAGTCCATGACACTTGTAACTTCATTGTGCTACTAATAGCCCCCAACCTCAAGTTGTTCGATGATGCACTCTCTTCTAAGCCCTTGAGGAGACCCACTGCTCAACATCTCCTGATCTAACACTTAAGACTAGCACTTTCCAACTACTAGGGCCCCTACAAATGGACACACTATACTGCCTTCACTTTCCTTCCTTGTTGCTCAATTGCTCTTGCAAATGCACAAAATGGTACTCAAATGCCTTTAGCCATTATTTAAATACCCATCGCTAAGAGTGGGTACCAAGACATGGTGCTTGTTATCAAACATCACCTAACACTTATTTAAAATGTTTGAAGGTTAATTTTTCATCTATTGTCTAAATCTATAATTTGATAAGTACTTGACATATATTAGACTTCTATTAAGAGTTGTTTGATAACCAACTTAAATGACATTTCAATTAATATATTATTTGACATAAATATTCCTATATGCTTAAGAATATGCATCTCTTGCACATGAGGTGGTGGTAAAAAATATTTCTTTTGTATTTGGTATTCTAAAAAACCTTCTAATATAAGAAGGTACACGCATATAAAAATACAGATCTTAAGGGTGGGTTTAATTGCACTCTCACAATTCCAATTTCTTGAAAAATAAAAAAATTTGAAAAGTCTTTTACTAGAGTAAAAGTTTACATGGAAAATTTCCTCTGGCAATCATGTCCCCATCTAAACCATCTCACCTTCCAATATTCACCCAAAAGAACAAAAAAGGGAGGCACCAAATAGTCCAACATGAGAGTCGAGAAACCAAAACCCCTCAATTGAGGGCTCTATGGATTACTTATGAATGAAGTAACGGAGCTTGGGGGGTAGCAATGAGGAGGAAGAGGGAGGGGTCTTGTTGGGGGTGTGGTGGTAGTTGGAGCCAAGGAGGTGGCCGAGGCACTTGAAGAAGGTCCACTTGAAGGGGCCAGCAATAGATCTAGGCACCGGTGCGGGCCTTCTCAAGTTTGTACTTCTTCTTGAGGGTGTCAATGTGGTTCTTGCACTGGACGTTGGACTTGGGAGGGCTGGTGTAGTCATTGTGGGTGCTTACAATGTCGGCCACCTCTTGCCAGTGCTTCTGTCGGAGATTCCCCTATCAACTTTAGGTACCTCTCCCCCCACACGTTGATCAGCACCACGTCACCCCTTCGCTCCAACAGTCCTTCCTCCCCCAGGTTGCCGTCGGCGGCGACTCTCATGTATTGCAAGATCGAGACCAGTAGGGTTAGTGTTTGCAGTGGCGCAACTGCCACCATCACCGATGAAATAGAGCTCCTTGCATTTGCATGCCCTACCCACTATCGAGCGTCCTCTTCCATGGGCATTGCACAAGGGAGTGGAGGCCACAACATATGTTACGATGGCGACGGACGAAGCAACTAGCAGAAATCAAGGGAGAAGAGAGGGGGAGGAGAGGGTTAATGCCAGAGAGGGGGAAGAGAGGGGCTATGATCTGAAAAAAAGAAGAAGAAGAAGAAAAAGAAGCTCTATCTTTCACTTTTTTTAAGAGATAATTTAAGATAGTAGATATATTTTCAGATATCTATTAAGATGTTTTGTCAAACAGTCTAAAAATCTAATATTTGATCCTTTAGACATAAGATGTGGTAAGGGATCAATTAAGAGGGGGTTTTACCATGGTCAAACACTTTTTCATTTGAGTACATGGGTTTTTTTTGGCTAATCAAGGGTGGGTGGGGGGGGGGGTATGCAGACTTTTTTGACATGGGTTTTGGCGGGGTTAGGAGGGGGTACAGTCGTACAGAGCAGGTTGGCAGTGTTTTACACTTTGAAAAGGGAGATAGTCTAAAGGCAGCGTTTGAAATCAGACTTGGAAAAGTGAAAATCGGCCAAAGCCGATTTCGGTGGAAATCACAGGAGAGACGTGCTTCGCGCCGTTTTTTTGGTGGCACAGTGATGAGACCTCTCATCATCCGTGTCCAGCCATGAAAAAGAATTAAAAATATAAAAAATAGGATGGCCTCTCTATCTCTGCCTAAAATCGATCAAAAGCGGGTGCCTCTCCGCTTTTCGGAGAAGCACAACTTCTCTCTATCTCTCTCCTCGGTGCAGAATCCGCCAAGTAAACTTCACACGATTTGGAAACGCGTCGATTTTGTCAGCGATTTTCATCTCCAAAATCTCACAAAAAGTGTATTCAAACGCTGCCTAACCCAAGGGTTTTGCCAGGGTTAGCTTATCCCAACCAAAGGCTGGGGTAATTTAACCCCCCTTTTAACCCAAGATTTAGAAAAATAGAAGCAAACTAATTTCACCTAAAACTTGGGATAAACAATCCCTGGTTAAAATATCTCAGGGTTACTAATCTCTTGTCAATTGGGTAGCTTATAAGCTTAACCCAAAATTTAACTAAAACTTACTTTTTTAAAACCAAAGCCTTTTAGCCTTTAAATTGGGTTAAGCAACACCTAATTAAAATAATCAGGAGAATGCTTAACCACATCAAATAGGCTTAGAGTTATCAAACACACTCGCTTTCGTTGCGGGTAAAAATTGGGTTAAGGGTGGGCAAAAGAACGATTATTGGGAAGAAATGTAAGCTAACCAAAGGGATTAGGTAAAAATAAGATTAAAGAGATATGTCTCCATGGTTAACCTATCCAAATCAAATATTTAGACAATTTAACTGAGTTCTTATCGAAGGGCTTATTTTTTGGGGCCAAAGTAAAATGACCCATTTTTTAGATTAAATAACTCCTAAATAAAATAACTAGTGATTACTTTACCCCATTTCAAGGTGAGTTAAATAACAACTTATCCTATCTATTTATAGCTGGGTACACTAACTTAAGTCTTATTCTCTCTTATCCTGTTTCAACCCTGCTGACTATCAAAACAAGGTAAAAAATTAACTACGTAAGTATCTATCGTATTTAGTCATATTACACTTAAAGTATAATATAAAAATATATTACATCTTTCTCAAAAATTAACCACGCAAAATATCCACCATATCTAGGATTCGGAGCTACTCGCTTTAGATGTGGGTATGACTTAAGAGTTGGGGTGGGGGAGGAAGGATGGTTAAAGTGCTTTTGCATTTTGTGAATAGAGTTTTCTAAACCATACAAGGGAGTTAAGTAGAAACGAGAGTAGAGAGAGAAAAATAAAGGTTAAGAAAATATTTTTTTTGCACTCGTGAAAGTGTAGAAATATCTAGTTATCTTGCACTTTTCTTCTCTTATTGGTGGGAATCAAACTGCCACATAAATCTCTCTCATCTTTTCCACCAATAGAAAGGGAAAGTACAGAATGACTAAATATTTCTGTACATTCACAAATACATAAAATCTTTCTCAAAGGTTAATCTATTCAAGTTAAAAAAAATTAGATAATTTAACTTTATTTCACCCGTAAATTTTTTTGACCCTAAATTAAAATAATTATTTTGGAAAAACATCCATGCGGCTGACCGTTTCTTCCGTTCCTCGTTATCCGTCGGCGCCTTTGCTGCACGTGCCTACACGGGCGACGACGGTAGGACGAGGCGGACCAGGCGCTGCCGTCGACACCCTCCACCACCACCCCCTCCCCTCTCACATTCTCGCAGCAGCAGCTGGAGACCGGGACCCCTTCTTTTGATCCTGCGTGCGGAATCTCCGGGTGTTGCTGGGGTCTTCCTGGGAGGGAAGAGAGAGTTAGAGAGAGAGAGGTTCCTGTTTGGGAAGTTTCCGTCCGAGGTCGTCGTTCTTCTCTGTCGTGCCCGCCCAATCTGTGCTCCAGATAAGGGAAAGGGGGGAACAGAGAGGTGGGTAGGATGTCATCTCTTTCTTTGCTTGTTTGATCTTGCGATCTCGGCGAGCCCTAGTCGTCACTTCGTTCTTTATGCCAATGTTCCGGCCATTGCTCGTTTCCGGTTTGCGCTTTATTGGGGAATCTGCTCTGGGAAACAGGGTGAGATCGGGATTCATGTTGAGAGTTTGAGAACTTGGTTCTTCGCCTCTTGAGGAAGGCATCAAGATTCGTGTTGTTGGCTGCGCGAGTAGGACTCAGGTTGTAGAAGTTGCTGAAGTTTTGACTCTTTTGATGTTTGCAGAACCCTTGGTATTTTCCCTCTTCGAGGAAGGAATGGAGATCGATGACATTTTGTGCGACTTCCAAGCCGAGGCGGTTCCTACAAAGAGTGCGATCTACGTGTGGGGTTATAACCAGTGCGGGCAGACGGCCAGGAAGGGCAACGAAGGCGCGCTGAGGATTCCGAGGCGGCTTCCGCAGAAGCTCTTCAAGTGCCCTCGGGGGGCGAAGCTGCGGTGGCTGGATATTGCTTGTGGCCGTGAGCATACTGCTGCTGTTGCATCCGATGGCACACTGTTCACTTGGGGTTGGTCTCCTTCTCCACTGCGTTCTTGTTGCGGAGGAACGATTTAACGATTTAATTTTTTGGATGACACCATACTTCATATTCTAAACAACGGACTTCCTTTTCAGCCTGTCAACTACTAAACGGGCAAGATGATTTTCTGACCCATTGGACTAGAAATTTAAAGACTTGAGTGTCCTTTCCTTTCTGTATCTTTATGCTGCAACATGACTGCTTTTCTTGGACCGCGAACAAATTTTGGCCAATGTGTCTTGGTCCTCTTGTTCTTCATCATGCAGATGCCATATGACCTAACATTGGAAGGGGGAATCAATAAGAGGGAGGTGACTTCTCGGACAGGGATAATTGTTGGTTATTATGATCCTTTTGGTAATGAGAAGGCCAAACTTGATGGAAGGGCATAATTCAGTCTAGGATGGTTAATGTCTTTTTAAGCTTAATTTTGGAATGAGGAAGGGATATGGAAAGGTGCCGGTGATAGGGATGACTGTTGAGGTGGTTATTTGTTTGCATGTTTAATGATACATGTAACCATAGGTTGATGGTGGAGGTAGTGGTGCTATTGTCTTTCTGCCTATAAAATTGACTAAGAAACAGTGGTAAGTTATTCCAAAATGGAGTGATTTGTCACTGGATTTAATTCAAAAGATTCAGACAACAGTGATTGGCTTCAAAAAGGAGGGGCAGATGACTCGGTCACAAATGTTTTTTTTTTATTTCTTCATTTATCAATATAAAATATGGATATCTTCTCCCTATTCCTCATTTATCCTAATACCAGGGCAGGCCTTCAGTTCACGCCTGTGCCAAGAGTCAACATCTAATTGTCCTGTGGTATTGCCTATGGGATTATCTACATAACTCATGAGTCAAAAACTTAGCATGCAACTTAAATGCTTGAAGCGGTTTTAGAAAATGCACTAGAAGCTGGGATGAACTGTGAACATAACAAGGAGAATGCATTGGCAAGTGAAATTAATAATATGGACTTATCAGAGGAACATTGAGCTTAGATCCCTTGAGTGCAATCACAAGGAGTGACCTTCAAATCACAACTAGCTGACTGGTTGCAGGAGGAGATTTGGCAGCAGCAGAAGGCTCAAACCACTTGAGCCACAAAAAGGGACCATAATGCTTCCTTCTTTCATAAGCTAGCAAATGGGAGGAGAAGGCAGAAGTATATTCCAGTTCAAGTAGCAAACTTTTTGGAGGATGAAGAGTCTATTGCATCTGAAACCTTTGCATTTTGCAGTAACCTGTTCAATGCAAAGGATTTTATGATAGTCCTAACCTTGAAATGATTCTGAAGCTTTGAGAGTGAGTCTTGAAGATTTGTGTTTCTTGACAAAAGGAGAAGAAGAGAAAGAAATTAAAACAGCCACTTTCAGCCTGGGTAATGATAAGGATCTAGGATCCGGTGGTTTTCTTATGGTCTTGCATCAACTTTTGGGTCCTCATGGAGTCGGACATTATTAGATATACAAGAGAGGTGATTAGGGGCAGTCACAGGTTGACAGCTATGAGCTAGTCAATGATTTTTATTTTTATTTTTATTATACTATTCTAAGAATGATGATGCATTGGAACTCAAGGATTTCAGAATTGTCAACTTTTTAAATGTTTCCTATGAAATTGCCGGCAGGGAAATTGCATTCATATTGAGTCAGTTTTACCAAAAGTGATAAGAGGAGAATCAATCGATATTCATGTGTTGATGATAACTGAAGGGTAGTTCTATTAGCACCTGATGTTCTGTTTGTTACATGAAAAGGCAAATAACATTTTGTTGTGTAATTTAGGCTTTAAGAGATCTTATGGTTATGGTGCTTGGAAGTGTTTGTGGGATGTCATGAAAGTACATAATTTCTCTGAGAGGTTCATTTCCATAACCCAGAAGTGTGTCAGATCAGCAAGGTTCTCAATTTTATTGAATAGTTTTGTCTGCCCTTTTCCATAGCTCATGGGATAGAAGACAAGGTGATCCCCTTCCCCCTTGTTCTATGTTCTAGTTGCTAATATTCTGAGCTGGATGATGCATAAAGCAGAAGCTCAAGGATGGATCAGAAATGCTCCAATCTATAGAGAACTTCTACTATGTCCCACTTACAGTATGCAGATGATAGACTATTGATCCTTGAAGGTGGTGAGGAACAGTGGAGAATGCTGCTGTCCATTCTGAGGTGCCAAATTTGCTCTGCTTTGAAAGTTAACATTGATAAAAGTTCTCTGATTGGTCTTAACATGGAGGAGGGTATGATTCCTAACAGTGGAATTATGCTGGTTGCCTTCCCATAAATGTATGGATTATAGGTTTAGTTCTGATTGCATTTTCCATATAAGACCCTGCTCTTGGAATACCTTTCTAAACAGGAGAGATGCATGAACTGTTGTCCAGTTCCACATATAATTTGTGGTACTTCTTCAAATGTTTGTATAAAATAACTGACTTCCAAATATACTACTCTCACCCAATCTGTTTGCCAAAGAGAGCTGAACTCATTTAACGTCTCTTCTTCACTCATAAACCACCACAAATTTTCCCTCTGAAAACCACATCCCACTTCAGTAAAGGAATACCACCAGTAACATTACTCAGATTTACTCAGAGTCAGAGTATGTGAGACTCACTGTTCATTTGGGTGGGGGTGTGAGTCTTTAATAAGGGGGAAAGAGAGGTGGGCCTCTTCTTCGGCCTTCATAAGACCCACTTAACAGGCCCACTGTTTTGTCAGCCAGAGGTCCGAGGGAAGGGTTTAACTGCCTCAGCTCAGAGCTAATCTGTCAGCCAAGTAAGGATCATAAACTGATCCAACAGAAAATCATACTGAACTGGTTTTTGGCCCAATAGAGACCCAACAAAGCTGGTTCAATGGGTCCAATAGGACTTGGAAAAAAATCACTAAACTCTACACTTTTAATAACTATTTTCTCTAACTTGAATTCAAAAAGATTGAAAGCTGTTTCTTACATCATAGTCCTTGCAAAGATCTCCAAGGGAAGAGTCGTCTATGCTTTGTCATGTAATTTAAACAAGTTTAGACTAAGGGAAAAAATAATCGGATGGGCCAATCCCAATCCTGATTCAGATTGGATCGGTGAATCAGCCGATCCAAAGGAAGTTTTTTGAATCATGAGAAATCACCCAAAATTCAGAAAAATTTAAAAATAAAAAAGAGGTTATGAAACAAAAAAAGAAGAAAAAGAAAGGGAAAACACCCATGCGCCCTCTCTTCTCCCATTTAATGAGCTCCCTCTCTCCCCACTTTTCACTTCCCAAATGTGCCCCCCTTTTTTATGTGGGAAAGGAAAAGAAGGGAGAGGGATGCATTAAAAGAGGAAAAGGGGGTGCAACTTGGCAAGTGAAAAGGGGGAGAGAGAGGGGCGCATGGGAAAGAGGGTGCATTAATTCCCTTTTTAAAATAGAGGAAAAGGGGGGATGTGGTTCACCTTTTATTTTCCCATGGCCCCCCAGGTTCCCCCCATTGCATGGGAATTGAAAAAGGGGGCGAGGGGGGGGGATTAAAAGAGGGAAAATAAAAGGGGAGAGTGAAACATTTTTTTTGAAAAGTGGAAAGTGAAACATTTTTAAACTTTAAAGAGTGGGATTGTCTGATCTGGGCCGAGTCAGTCCAGTTCCAGGGGTTAACGCCATGGAGTCGGAGCACCATAAGGCAATCTGATACGGAATTGGCCGATCCCAATCTGGATCTGCTGATTCTGCAATCCATGGTTTAGACCTACCCGTGCTGTTTAGAATGGCTGCTGACTGAGGAGGGTGGGGGGAGTGCATGGATCAAGAACACACATAGCCTTTTTAAAACTATATTTTAAAAATTGTCCCCACCTTCTTGATTGGTCTTTGGTTCAAACTTCAAAGTACATATCAAGTGTATCATTTGCAAGCCCTCCATTTCATACATGTTAATGCACAACTAACTGTATTGAAAAAGAGTTTATGTATATTCTATCAATTTCTATTTTACACATAAAAGGTGAGATGTTTCTGTTACATGTGGCACAGTTGCAGAACTGGAAGTTAAATGACAGTTTTTTTTAATCAATTTTATAGGTTCAAATGATTTTGGTCAGTTAGGGGATGGAACTGAGGAGAGTAGGAAGCATCCCAAAAAGGTTAAATTGTTGCAGAGTGAGTTTGTAAAGTCTGTAGCTTGTGGAGCACATTGCACAGCTGCTATTGCAGAACCTCGAGAGAATGATGGCACCATATCTACAAGTAGACTTTGGGTCTGGGGGCAAAACCAGGTGGAAGCTCTGACCCTTTTGTGTAGCTTGTTCCTTTGTCAAATATTTAATTCAGTCACATTATATTATATTTTATGTCTGAAAGCCTAAATTTTCTTTTCTCCGTTACATCTAGGGGTCAAACTTTCCACGCCTATATTGGGGGGCCTTCACTCCTAACATGGTATGTGGATCTACTTTCTGTTCTCTGGATAAGTAAGTATGCATGTGAGTCTTGAAATGCATGTGGGCCGAGGCTTGAATGCATGTTGATTACTGCATTTCCTAACCTTCTTGAATGTATAATTCTCTTTGCAAAGGACACTGCCCTCTCCCCTTTATGACATCATTTTTTTTGGCTACCATGAATATCAAAGAATTAGACACAGAAATTGCACCCATGAATGAAAGTCCTATACCAACTGTAGAGAGGCAAAGGGAGCCTCCAAGAATAAAACTCAACAGCTAGGAAAGGGTGGAAGATAGGTCTGTCCTTTGTATGGGAGAACATAATTTAAGGGATGACGAGGTGAGCCAGATGGAAACTCTTATGGACATCTTTGTTATATTTTGTCAAAGATTTTTTTTTTGGAAAACATGAATGGTACCACGGGTATATTATATGAAATAAAGAGGAATGTACAAAGGATGACCGAATGACAGCCTACATACAAAACCTCCACACTAAGATAGTGTGTCAACCTAACTCCCCAAAGACAATAAGAGCAAGGAGTTATGAGGACCCACGTTACAACAATGAGTAGCCCAGAAAACTACTTTCTCACAAATAAAGGCAAAAGCTCTCCCCTCTGTTCTAGCCTCTTTTTTGAATATTCTATTGTTTCTTTCACTCCACAAAACCCAAAGGGTGGCATGAAGGATAGGCCACCAAATGATCCTGTTCCCCTTGAGCACCCAGCTTTTATGCCAATTGAAGAATAGCTGCTGCACCGTGATGATGTTTGCCATTGGCTTATGTATCCTTTGCCCCATCATCACCCATAGAGCCTTCACGAAAGAACAAATAATGAATATGGTGGTCCAAATCCTCATCCTTGTCCCCACACATGCAACTTTGGGTAGAAATATACTCGAGAAAATGAACCATCCTAAGTCGGTAATCGTCTGTGAAAGATCCTCCAAATCAGCACTTTCACTTTCATGGGGCTCTTGGGATCCCATATTAGAGAACCCAAGGAGTGCTGCAATCGCCCATCAAAAGAGCCAGGTAGGCTGATCGCACCGAGAATAGACCTCCTCGCTCCCATCTCCACACCAAGAGTCAGACCTGCTGGTAAGAGGTCTAAAATCCTGAAGGAAAGCCAAAAGACTGAAATTGATCCATCTCTTGAAAAGACATACTCCTCTTGAAAATGGGGCCCAGGTACCCCGAGGCACCTGGCCATCAAAGGATTGAGCTACTGTAGCCTCAGGCAATCCTACAATAGCAAATAGTGAAGGAAAGGTATTTGTTATGCACCAATCATGACACCACCTGTTCTACCAAAACAAACATCTTTGACCATTAACCAACACTTTACACTGGCTATGACAAAATTTGCACACTCCTTTGCATATCGGTGAGACATTGTACAAGTAGCTTGGGAGTATATCCCAATCCTGGCTGAATTGTAATAACTTCAAGAAATCAGCTGATTTCACAAACCCCCATTCTCTGTCCTCAGCCTCCACAACCACTTACTGAGTAATGCCATATTGAAGTATGTTATATTCTTAATGCCCACACCCCCTGCTTTATTGTTTTGACAAATTTTGCCCCATATCATGCCATCCTCTGAATTTTCTCCCATTGCCATGCCAAAAAAAACCTGGTCTAAATAGCTTCGAGTCTCCTAGCCGCCGATTTTGGGGTTCTGAAGATAGAGAGAAAGTAAGTTGACAGGCTACTCAGTCCAGATCTGCACAAAACCAAACGACCCCTATAAGAGAGTAGCCTAGCCTTTCATCCTGCTAGTCTGGACTCGAATCTGCAAACCACCCCTTGCCAATCTCTGCAATGAATAGCCCTAGGGGAGAGAGGTAGACCGAGGTAGGATAGAAGAAAGGTCCCAAACTGGTACCCAAAGATGAGAGCTGCACTTGCAATGGCCTGTTCCTCCTAGTTGATCCCTACCAAAAGGCTTTTATTGTAGTTCACCTTCAGCTCGGAGATATCCTACACCATCTCTAACACTAGTTTGGCATCAATCAGTTGGCGAATATCATACTCCAAGAATAAAAGAGTGTCATCAGCATACTGCAAGCATGGGTTACAAATGCCCTGGTGAACCTGAAAGCCTCTAAGAACTCCCACCTCCTTAGATCTCAAAAACAACCTGTTCAGAATCTGGGCAACTAAAACAAACAACAGAGGGGAGAGAGGATTTCCTTGCCGAAGACCTCTTCCACTGAGGAAAGAGGCAGAAGGATGCCAATTGATGAGCTCCACAAAGGCCGCAGAGGAGATAAAACTGTGAGAATCCCATCTTAGTTAGCACCCGAATGATACAACTCTAGCTGACCCTGTCAAATGCTTTTTCAAAATCCAATTTGAGAGCCACCCCACATCTCCTCTGCACTTTCATGGTATAGAGACATTCATGAGCTACTAGAAAGTTCTCCTGAATACATGTACCCCTGATGAAAGTCCCCTGGAAGCCACTGACTAAGCCATCCATCACCCTATATAGCTTTCTTGCCAAAAGTTTGGAAATGTTCTTGTAGGAACTGCTCAGCAAACTAATGGGTTTGAACTCAGCAAACTCCTGTGCACCCTGCTTCTTAGGAATGTAGACAAGATTGGTTTTGTTGATGCCCCTTAAATGAGCTATGCCTGCATGAAAATCCTAGAGGGTCTCCATTAAATCCTTCTTGATTATATCCCAACAGTGCTGAAAGAAGACTATGGGAAATCCATCAGGCCTTAGGGCCTTATCACTTGTCAAAGAGAAAACCACCTATCTAATCTCCTCCGCTTGAAAGGGGCTCATGAGAGCCTTGCTAGCAGTGTGGTCAAATCTAGGTAGCAGCTCATCCCCAAACACAGGTTTGGAAGTCTACTCCTTAGCAAAAAGACTAGCATAGAACTCTTTAGCATGCCTTCTAATATCTTCATCCCTGTGGACCACCTGATCACCAACCCTAATGGAAGCAATGTGGTTTATTCTTCTCCTGCCCGACACAATCTTGTGAAAGTATGTTTTGGTCATGTCTCCTTCTCTTACCATTTCTTCCTTAATCTTTGTTTTCAGTACATTTTTTCCTTGTGAGGATATCTTCATATTCTGCTATGAGAGAATCTCTATTCTGCCTTTCATCATCATCCATCAACCCTTCCTCCTAAAGGAATCCAGAGCATGTAACTGTTGAAGGATGCTTTCCTTAACTTGTCTTCCTAGAAGCCGTTTGTTCATACCCCATCTATGCAGAACTTGAGCCATTTGTTCAATTTCCTGATCAGAACAGTCATCCCTGATCCCTGAGGAGCATAAGAAGACCATGCATCTCGAATTGTGCTAAAAAAAAAAAATCTGACTCTCGGATCCAAGGCGTCTTAAATCTGAAAGCCTGCCTCCTTTTGTGTCCCCAACTAGTCGACAAAAGAATGGGCTTATAGTCAGTGCCCACTCTAGCCATGCAAGAGGACTGAACATGTGGAAAGTGGTTCTCCCATCCACAGAAACTAGAAATCTGTCGAGCCTTGAGCATGTAGGCCTCTTCATCAAGTTGGACCAAGTGAACTGAGCATTCACCAGTCCAATATATATGAGAACTGCTTGCTGAATGAAGTCGCTAAAATCCTGTCTCCCCAACCGCAGTATGAGGTCCTAGCCTCTCTGATGCCGTAGCCACCACATTGAAGTCTCCTCCTACACACCAAGGCCTACCAGACTCCAAATAGAAATTTAACAGCTCTTGCCATAGAGCTCTCTTCCTTCTCTGGATTGAGGGCCATAGACTCCAGAGAAGGCCTAGGAGAAACCATCATTTAGACAACGGAAGTGAAGAGAAATAGCCCAGCGTCTTACTTGCCTGTCCTCCTCCACCTCTTCCACCGCATACGGGTTCCACATCACCACAATACCACCTGCCCTACCCACTGCTGGGGATGCCACCTCCTTAACCAATCTGCCTCCCCTTAACTCCTTCATTAACCCCTCTGCATCCCCATCATATTTGGTCTCTTGAAAGCAGAGGATATCAACCCTCCACTTCTTAATCAAATCCCTGACCATTCTCCTCTTTTCTTGACCGCCTACCCCTCTCACATTCCATGATATGTTCTCATTTGGGTACTGATGCTTCCCCTTCCCCTTCTGCACCACGCTCACCTCCACCCCCTCCTCCCTGTTACTGGCTGCTTTCATGCACATTTTTTCCCTCTTTACCTCCCTCACCATTGCCACCCGCCATCTCCTCTGAATAAGGGAGATAGACCCTCTGATGCCCTTTTCAACCCCTTCATAGAAGACTCTTAGTTTCCCCGCCAGTTATCTAAAATGCTCCAACGAGACCCTCTCCACCAAACCCAACAGCTCCTTCCCGTCCTCCTTACCCAGAAAACCTGCCTTCTCCTTGTCCTTGGCCGCACAGATGCCCATCTTTGAAGTTGGGGTATTGGGACCTTTAGCCTCCAAGGCCCATGGAGTAAGCGCTGACTCTTTTAAGTGGGGGTTCCCTCCTGCTGGGTCAACAACCATGTGAGTGGTCATTAGTGGGGTTTTCTGCAACTCGTTACTTAGGTCGACCTGTGTGGTCTTCCACGGAAGGGCAAGGGGTGACATCTGCCTCTCCGCAATAGTATTCGGGAGACAATAGGGCAGCAGTGACACCGGAGCCAAGGGCAGATGCCCGTCCATGACCGCCGCAACTCTGGAGGTGTCTGGAGTCTCCTTCTGGTAACCCACGTCGGATGGAAGAGAGGGGACCTCCAGAGGAATCCCCATCATCTCGGAGGGTTGTTGTGTGTGTGAGCGCAACATTCAAAAGTTGAACACCTGCCTGCTGGGTATTCTGTACATTGTCTTCAACCCTCACCACAGGCTATTGTTGTTGTAGGTCTGCCGGCTGACCTTGCTTGTGCAGCTAGATACAAGTGACTAAAGGCTCCCCCTCAACTTCGAAGGTAACGACGGCAGGAATGGCAGCTAAAGAGGCCACCAAAACCTCCACCATCACTGCTGTCCAAGATGAGAAAGGGATGAGTTTTGGAGTCCCCATAACCACTCCCCCGAAGGAACGGGTAAGGAACGAAATGCCTTCTACATTGCAGAAGGGAAGCAGGACACCATCCAGACTAATCCCGTACGACACTGCTCTGAGGCTAGGGAATGTGCCCCTCCTCTTCGACCATCTGGAGAGATGGAGTAGGGCTCCCTCCATCCCCAAGACCCCTGTCATTGCCAGTTCAGCCACCATTTTGATCCTGGTATCTAGCCACTAAGGCGTCGGGGGACGCCAGAGTGACCTCCCAGTTGGCCCCAGTCAAAGCCAAAAGTCTGTGCATCCCTTCTTCCGCTTAGACCTTGCCTTTGACCATAGTTGCGCATAGGCACCTGCTCAACTAGTCCATCTTCTTCTGTAAGTTTTCAACTGGGAGGCTCCTGCTTCCATGCTACGCTTGCTGTTGACCAAGGTAGGTCGGACCGTGGCAACCCTCTTTGAAGGGGCACTCCGTACCACCTCTGTGAACAACTTCCTCCAAATAGGAGGCATGGGCCGGCCCTTGCGTCGGGAAGGGGCAATCTCTCCTTAGATGTCCTCTCCTCCCACACCAATAGCAGGTTGGGAGGAGACCACTACCGACGGGGGAGCCTTCCTGATGAACACCCCCCCCCCCCCCCCAAGGCCACAGCATCCCCCGAGTTTCTCTCAGTAGAAGAGTCTAGAGAGAGAAGAGAAAGAGAAGATTTATATTTTGTCAAAGATACCAGGGTTCTTTTGGCAATGGCAAGATCTGAAAGGCAAAACTTAACCAACTATGTTGGGGTTTGGGGAGGGTTGGACTGGGTTAAAGGAGGTATGCAAGGGACAACAGATTGAAGTTTCTTAGTACAGTAGGTTTAAGTTCCTTAGTAGCCCAGATTCTGAGTAGGTTGTTCTTGAGTGTTGAGGCGGCGGGAGTCCTTAGTGGCTTCTAGTTTCACTAGGTATTTGTATCTCCCATTTGCAGTTTGCTGATGACACTCTTTTATTTCTGGCTGACGATGTTCAGCAATTGATTGATGCTAGATTGATGTTAGAGATGGTACAAGATATCTCCTGGTTGAAGGTGAACTATAACAAAAGCCATTTGGTAGGGATGAACATGGAGGGGTCAGCCATTGCCAGGGCAGCTCTTATTTTTGGGTTCTAGATAGCTTGTCGATTTACTTTCTCTCTATCTTCATAATTCCAAAGTCAATGGCTAGGAGGCTCGACGATATTCAAGCCAGGTTTTTTTGGCATGGCAATAGGAGTAGAGTTAGTGGCGGCACAATATTGCTTGGAGCAAAATTTTTCAAAGCAAGGAAGTAGGGGTTGTGGGTATCAAGAATATAAGATACTTCAGTTTGGCATTACTCAGAAAGTAGCTGTGGAGACTAGGGGTAGAGGATGGGGGAATGTGGACTCAACTGATCTCTCGGAGGTAGTACAATTCAGCCAGGGTGTGGGATTTACTCCCAACCCGATGTCTCTCTGATCTGGAGAGGGATTATGTAGTGTGCAGATTTTGTCAAGGCCAGTGTCAGGTGTTAGTTAGGGGATGGTCAAAGACGTTTGTTTTGGCAGGACAGATGGTATGGTGATTGCTCACTTGTAAAGGCCTTCCCATCATTGTTTGTTGTAGCAGGGTTGCCTGGGGCTACTATAGCTCAGTCTTTTGATGATTAGTTGCTTGGGGGTACTTGGGCCCCATTTTTAGGAGAAGTCTATATCTTCAGGAGATGGATCAGTTTCAAAGCCTCTTGGCTTTCCTGTAGGATTTCAGCCCACAAGTTAGTAGGTCTAACTCCTGGGTGTGGAGATGGGAGAGAGGAGGTCTTTTCTCGATGCAGTCAGTCTACCTAGCCTTTTTTCTGATGGGGATTGCGGCATCCCTGGGCTTCTCAGATATGGGCTCCCAAGTGCCCTCTGAAGGTGAAGGTGCTGATTTGGAGGATCTCTCACGGCCGGTTACCGACATGTGATAGGGTGGCTCATTTTCTCCAGCATATTCCTAACAATGTTATACGTGTGGGGATGACAAAGAGGATTTGGATCACTTAATTTACTTCTTGCCTTTCGCGAAGGCTATATGGATGGAAGATGGGGCAGAGGATACATCAGCCAATTGGAAATTTTTCTGCGGTGCAGCAGCTTTTCTCTAATTGGCATAGGAAGCAGGCTCTCAAGGGGGACATAATCATTTGGTGGCTTATCCTTCATGCCACCCTTTGGGCCTTGTGGAGTGAGAGGAATAATAGAATATTCGAAAGGGAGGCTAGAACAGAGGAGATTGTTTTTTCTTTTCTTTGTGAGGAAGTGTTTTTTTGGCTACTCATTGTTATAAGGTGGGTTACCATAACTCTTTGCTCTTTTTGTCTTTGAGGAGTTAGGTTTACACACTATCTTGGTGTGGAGATTCCTCGTTTATGGGCTGTGATTGACCCTCCTTTGTATATTCCTTTTTACTTCAATATACACCATCCATTTCAAAAAATAGATTTAGGTTTCTTAGTATCTGATCTTTTGACTTATATATATATATATTTATGCTATTATCAATTCTTTGTTAAGGTACATCATCGCAGAACAATCAGCCCTTTATTGTCCAGCTGACATCAAGCTCTTTTGAGTATTTGTCCCTAGAAAATAGCCGACCAGTCGCTGTGGATCCACATACTGACACTAAATTAAGTACAGTATCTTTGCAAGCCACATAAGAACTACCATCTTTTTGTCTGCACCATCTTGGTTCCTTGGATGAAAGAGATCCCAAAGAGATCTTGGAGAAGTCAAAAAATTATCCTAATGTCCTCCAGTTCCTACGCTGCTTCTCCTCCTCTCATCCTCATCCACTATTCCTTTTGCTTGTGTTTTTTCGATTCCCTCTCTTCCTCCATTTTTCTCTTGGTCTTTCTTGGTTTCCTCTTCAGACCCTGGGGAGAAAGATACCCGAGAGTGAGATTTGACATTCTGTGACAGAGATGATGAATTCTATCCTCATCTTTGTGACCCTACTGTGATAGCTAAGCATTATTTATGGTCATTAAAGCTGTTGTCCCTATTGTGATCATCCATGAGCCTGTACAATTTCATAGTCTTCTTGGCTATTAGCATAACAGTGATCACCCCTTTGCCACTAGTTATCTATTGTCAGTTTGTTGTCTTCTCTTCTATAGAGGTTTCTCCCTTCATGTGGCACCTTGAGTGCTTGGTGGGACACTAGAGTAGATCACCATTTTGATCCAGCTCAGGTGTACCATCATCATGGACTAGTAGTCCCAGTCACACTGTGACTTGGAGAAGAATAATTCTATTTCTGATATATTTCCCTTTCCTATTTTTCACAAGATTTTATTTTAGTAGCTTGGTTTGGAACAGAATTCCCTACGTTGTGTTTCTACCTTTTAGAGTCCTAATAGAATTCAGAATTCAAATATTTTGGTGTCTTGCTTGGTAATCCTATTGAGAGTCGAATTTAGGAGTTTATGCATCTAGCCCTGCATCTGCCAAGGTAGCCTGGCATCCAACCTACAACCAAAGTATCCCTAACCGTTGTGCACTCCAGCATAATCTTGATAGGCTTCATCAAAAAACGTATTTCAGCACATGGACATCTTTGGAGGTCTACAATTTTGACAATTCTTCTCCAAACTATTGTGCACTGCCCTTATTGGATTTCTTTTTCTGAAGTGCTCACTGCTTGATCAATTATGTTATTTTGTGGAACATCCCCTGAGCATGATCTGTGTGCTGGTTCTTTATCTGTGATTTATGGTTTCTGACATGCTAAAATAAATCTTCAATGATTTATTTTGCCTATTCTATTCTCTTTCCTTGTAACCAGAAAAGATTAATCATTTTTAAATCTGTTGCAGATTGTCCGCCAAGTATCATGTGGAAATGCTCATGTAGTGGCTTTGTCAGAGGATGGACTGCTACAGGCATGGGGTAATTTTTTCACATGCTTTATTGTCCACCCTTTCTTAAATAGTGAAGGTTTCTATTGACAGATACCATAGCTATTCATCAATACCCATAGTAGTTGAACCCCCTCCCCTACACTCAAAACAAATATAAACTTTGATATTCCACATGAATTCATTCTTAATTAGATTTGCATTACTGTACTGATGCACCAGGCTACAATGAGTATGGTCAGCTTGGGAGAGGTTTTACTTCTGAAGGACTGCAAGGGGCTCGCATCTTAAATGCTTATGCTAGGTTCCTTGATGAAGCCCCTGAGCTTGTGAAGATAATCCAAGTGTCATGTGGGGAGTACCATACTGCTGCTGTATCAGAAGATGGCGAGGTGTAAGTGACTTACAAGGATACTAACATAGCTGGAGATGAAATGTTGCTCTTGGACTTAAGGTTTTTCCACATGACAGGTTGACATATTTGGAGTCTTGGACTCTTCACAAACTTGGAAATCAAAGCTGGTTGTTGGGTGATGAAAGGAGTTTAGTTTAATTAAAAAGTGTTTGCCATTTCTATCAACATCTAACTTAATGTCACATCTTTACTATTAAGATGGAATCTAAGTGGAACCCATTATATTGACATTTTACGTGTTTTCATCTTATGTTATACACCATTTAACATCTGGGCCTAGCATGTGGAAGGCTTTCCGCTTCCAATTTTGCAGACTGCAAAACCATTGTGGTTCAATTTTCAAGGAAATTTATATGCCAAATCTGCTCACTAAGGGTATATGTCCAAAATTTTGCCTTTTTGGTAAGTATATTTCCATAATAAGAGTTACGAAGAAGATGAAAACACAAGATGTTTGGATGCTTTAAATGTGAAAACGTCCAGAAGAAGTATTTAACTTAATGTCCTGCCCTTAGGCTTTCATACCTATTGTGTTATTGGCTTCTGATTTCTATTCTACTTTCATCATGAATTTCTCTGAGACTGCTTATCTTATAATTCTCTCGGTTGTAAATTTTAACTTTTACCTAAGCATCTTAAAATCTGAAAATAACTGTGTTACCAACATGATGTGCTTGATGATGGTGGTGAGGGATGTTTTTGTTTGGGGACTGAAGGGTGTGTTTGATGATGGTGGTTGTTGCGGGCACGTGTGCCCTGCTTCTCTTCTCTTCGCTCCCTTGGCAGACCATGGTTTGCCAGCTTTTTGTTTTGGGGAGTTCTTTGGGAGCATTCCCCCATTTCATGTATCTATTTTTTCTTTTATAATATATACCAGTGGTACTATCCACTTTTCAAAAAAACCAACATGATGTGCTTTGTGTTCTTTTTTGTGTTTCTATTCACATAGCAACATTGCGTGTATCTGGTACTTGTGCTTGCATTCACTTGCACTGAAAACTTTCCCTCAACTGCGAACTCTTCCAATTGGTTTTAGCATATTTTATGATTTATGTCTTATGTTTCTCCGTTATCTTTTTGGCATCGATGTTGTATTCCTAACACAAGGTACCTTTGCCACATATATTTCAACTCCTCTGGATGAAGTTTCAACAGTCAATCTGACGTTTCATTTACTTCAAGATTATTTTTACATACTCGTGGTTTCATCTCCCAGCTAAGATCACTCACTTCTTTGTGGGCTTCATTGATCTCCATTGCTGTCCTTGGTAGGTACACATGGGGTTTAGGAAGTATGGGTCAACTTGGGCATTGTTCTCTCCAGTCTGGAGACAAGGAGCTTTTGCCAAGAAGAGTAGCTGCCCTTGATGGAATTGTCATAAAGGACATTGCCTCCGGCGGTGTACATACATGTGCCATAACTTCATCAGGAGCACTCTATGCATGGGGTGGTGGACAAGCAGGGCAGTTGGGGCTGGGCCCACAAAATGGATTATTTTCATGTATTCCTAACGAGTCTGATATGCTCCGTAACATTCCAGCTTTGGTTGTCCCATCAGGTGTGCAACTTGTCACCTGTGGGCATTCTCACACGCTCATTTCTATGAAGGATGGAAGGCTCTATGGCTGGGGTTACAATAGCTATGGTCAGGCTGCAAATGACAAATCTACATATGCCTGGTACCCGTCACCTGTTGATTGGTATGGTATCTTGATCTGAGTCCAGAAACATTTGTTGCAATGTCCTTTTCAAATAACAATCTAGCACTATCTTGTTTCTGAAGGTGCGTTGGAGAAGTGCGGAGACTCGCTGCTGGTGGTGGCCACTCTGCGGTCTTAACTGACGCTTGCACCCTGAAGGAACTATGTGAATTCAGGCTTTCTGAAAGTGTGACTTTGTCAAATTCTTCTCAGATTGAGGACGTAGCATCACGAACTGGCTCAGATGCATTGGCGCGTCTTTGTGAAAGATTTAGGTACGTTGTCGTTTGTGAGCTTTCAATGCATCTTTTTGCACCCATTATATTTTGTGAAAGATCGTTTGTGTAAGCAGAGTGCAAACACCGATCACATTTTCCTCCTTTTGCACCCATTTACTTGTTTTGTAACTCATGCATTTGATTCAAGACATATCTTCCTAGTCATTTTCTGAGTTCCTAATTTGTCTTGGGCGCTAATCCAGAGTCATCAGTGTAGCTCGGTCACATTTCCATGCTCATCATTTCTACTTTGTTGTCAATGGGGAAACGTGTTAACACCATGCTTCATCCGGCTTTCACAGGGAGTATTTGCTTGATGCCGGTGATTGCAAATGGGAAGAACGGGAGGCTGATGGTGATGACTCAGAATAGAAGCTGGTTTATCAGAACACAAAAAATGGTTCATATGGCGTAACGCCGGTGTTCGTTTTCAAATTCTAATATTTACAGCAGAGCATCGAAGGCCATTTAATGTTAGCTTCTCGCAATTGTGGCCTCAAATTGAACGGCTCCTGCCGCCTGAGACAATGGGAACAAAAATTTGTTCACTGTCTCGTGATAAAACATCGTCGAGACATTAAAACATTTTCTGGTTTGTTGCTCAAGGGGCGTTTAAAGTTTGATGATACACAATTTTTGAAGATCATGAATTGTCATATTTGACCAAACAGCTGGGATTTTTGTATTCAAACTAACCTGTACGATGCGAACAATTGCAAAGATATCGTTCTTAAGAACGTACATATGCTTAAACATTGTGAAAATGCTATTCGAGTTATCATGTTTTATGCATGGACAAGACTGGCGGCTCAGTTTTTGTTTTCGGCGCAATGCAGAAGCTTAAGGGGCTGGGCTTGGGCTTTATGGCGTCGAGTCTGGCCCAGGTTCTTCTTTTCTAACTCTATGCTAATTTTATTACTAAGAAGCAACATAAATCTTTCACATTTTTTTGGGTAAGTATAATCTGTCACAAATTGATAATATAAGTATGAATATTGGTGAAATGCTCGTCTATTCACATGCATGTGGGTTTGGATGCGTTAAAATGTATAAAATACCAAGTAAAATAATTATTTCCCTCGTAATCCAGACTGGTTCGGGCCTCATCAGGCCTTTCCTAATCCCTGGTCACGCAGGCCGGACGTTTTACAATTAGGGGTGTAAATGGAATCTAATATTTCGATATTCCGATCCGATTTTGATAAAAATTATCGGTTTCGGAATCGGAAAATGATACTAATAGCTTATTGGAGTCGGTATCAGATATTTCGATAAGCTATCGGAATCGGAATTGAAAAATAATCAGAATCGGTAACGGTTATTCCGATAAATTATCATAAATTCAAAAAGTAAAACTATGGTAAACACTTTAACTTATCGGAATTTTGGTTCCGATAATATTATCGGAATCGAAACGGAATCGGAATTAACCATTTCAATTTTATCAGAATCGGAACCATATTTCGGTTTTCGGTCTGTGTTTCCGGTTCCGAACCCGACTCGTTTGCAGCCTTATTTACAATCTTTGGAGAAGTTCTCAATTTTTGAGAGAGAATTATAAATACTGAAACAAAAGATTGAACTCTGTAGAGATCCTTAAAGTTGAATTTAGTTATTTTATCAAATTAGTAAAAAAAAAACAAGAACAAAAAGGGAAATTAAGTAGTGTTACACAGTATGGATCAATTCAAAAAAAAATACTATTGCTTAGCCAACCGCTTAACATCAAGAAAGTTATGTCCTTGTTGAAGGAATCCCCACTTTATATGGCCCTCATCATTCATATATTTAAGCTCCAGCATCGTCATTTCCCCTACAATTATCACCTCTCTCATACCGAACATTAACTCTTAGCAAGTGAAGTCTTCTCTTCAGTAATCTACCAAAAGCAATCAGTTTCTGAGGCCTCCAATCCAGTTCTACAATAAAATCTCTTATCGCCCAACCGAAGGTCATTCATAACACTTTTAGGATCATGCCCATAGATTTTATATATCACAAACAATCCACAAAATTTTAAAGAAGATGTCTTCTTTTTCATTTGAGATTCTCTTCGGGTATGCTTGACAAATTATTTCATGGGAAACTAACCACTTTTGACCTCTACGTATTAGAATACAAATTTAATGATCATAACTAGTCTTTGATGGTTATAAAGTTAAACATTTCTTAAGATCTTGTAACTATTTGAGAAATTACATTTTTGAAGCTTTTACTTCAGAAGTCAAAAGTAAGCCTAAAGCTATATTAGATAGTTTTGAAATGCTATCATTCTCCCTCCAAAAGTAGCGGAGCCAGCAATCATTGGTTATTTTAACCGGGTGTTGTTTAACCCAATTTTAAGACCAAAATATTTTGGTGAAAAAAAATAGGTTTTGGTTAAAATCTGGGTTAAACCACCCAACCTAAAAGCACTGGGTAGGTTAACCTAGGGCACCCCTTGTTTGACAAAAAAAATCACTCAACTAACTTAACCAAAAATCCAAACTGAAAAATACTTTTAACCCTGATACACCCCCCCCCCCCCCCCAAACTGGTATCTCTTTCTCTTACCAAAGGTGGGCAAGAGAGTCCTCCGCTGCCACATCATTTCATCTAGAGAAAGATTTATTGTACTTACACATTACACTTGACTAGATAATAATCAATGTGGCACCTCTCACATGAAGAGTGATAAAGTGACAATCTAATTATTGGATGTTACATAAGTTTATTGTCTAGTCACATTACATTTGAAGTACAATGTGCAAGTGCAATAAACCTTTCTCTTTCATCTATCATTAAGAGAAATACTTGTTGCCCATACAAAAATTGTTCGAATACTTGACCAAAGACACATGTGGATAGATTTTACTATCAACATGACAGCGGGACCCATCTCTCTATGTGTCTACAAATATTTTTACCCGAATAACAAGTATTTTTCATCATCAATCATCTCTGGCTGGCCAGCAACACCAATGCACCACTGCACTACTACCCCTCATCCCACCCACTATTTATCAGCAACCACTATTAACCAAGGTTGAAGATACCAACAATAGTGGTGGTGCCAACCGGAGGCACACCGCTAGCAGTGGTCGACAAGGGTAATTGGTAGTCAACAATAATAACGATGGACAACAAATGGTAGCAGTATTGATGGAGGATGGTGAGTGATGATAGCACAATAGCAAAGGACACCTCTAAATATATGATGATCTGTGTGTAATTATTCATTTGTAAATATTTTGAACTAATAAACGACGTGGAAATAATCCATCTCATCTTTTTTTTTTTTGACCGAGAAACATACGATATTATATTAGATAAGGAGAGTACAAGGAGGTATGGTGAACAATACAGAAGAGATGTCAAACAACCCATACCCTGCAGACACCAAACACGCCAATATCTTGCAAACACCAGACATATCGTATCTTTTGCTGCACGTCTAAGGCACTAACATAATACACCAAGGCCATGTCCACATGTTTCCCACGTCGGATTCAGCAAAGACTAGCTGAAGCGATCTTTAGTTCCGATGGGCACGTCACCCTGTTTTATTTGAAAAAAAGGAAGGGAAAACTGGTCGAGTTCCACAGCACTACCCATGTCCATGAAGATAAAAGAAGACAAACGTCTGAGACAGATTTAAGCATCTTATGTTCCATTTAAATCGCCATCTGATTATTAAAACCATCAGAGAGGAAAGCAAATAATATGCACAACAGCCACTCTACCTCCTCTGGCCAACGCTCCCGACTGAGATGATAAAATTGACTCATGGAGGTGGGTGAGAGAGAGATTGGGGGACAGGACTATATATATAAAATATACAAACATAGATATATATATATTCCTCAAGTTCTTTTCTAGCTCGCGGGGGAAATAATCTGATCATGGGCTCTTACTCAGGCGAAGCAGGTTAAATTTCTATATATTTGCACACGGCAAAAGGGGGATCCCCAGGTGAAGCGTTCGCTATTAATATTTGCCTACGATATGAGACACCGAGTAACCTCAAAGCAGGCGAGCTCTTGGGCGGCTACCCGTTCATGTGGCGGACCATCCATGGAGGCAGCTTGGTGGCGACACAAGTCTGCGGCTGGGCCGCCTGCTCTTCCTCGGTTGGCTGATAAGTCCTGCGTTGCAGCATAGTTTACATGCAATAGTTAAAAATAGGCACTGCTTCAGCTTAATTTTAGTTCTTTATATTTATATAATATTTATATTTATATTTATAGAGGAGTCGGTATGTGTCTACTACTATACCCAATATTTAGAGTGGTGGGAGGAAGATCGGTCAGGGACGACGATGGCGGCGGCGAAGAGGAGGAGCCGCTGGTGGCGACCTGGTTTTGCTGCTGTTCCTCCCAGCGTGCTTGCAGGGCCAAGGAAGCGACCGCCGTCTCCTTCTCTTTGAGCTGTGCTTGGCACAGAATTGAACAAGAGCGTGTTACTGCTAAAACTATGACGCAAGCATGCGTACGTACTCTTTTTTTTTTTTTTTTTGTTTCTCTTAGATTACCATTGTTCCCAGCGTGGTGTTCTGCTCCTGCAACATCTTCGCCTGTTTCGGACAGGAAGAAAAAATGAGCGTTAGGCACCAAGAATTGGTAATCAGGGGACAAGTAGTCGACCTGTACAGGAAGGAGAGCTCTCGTTTCACTGTCAATTTATGGTGAATACTACTCTATGGCGACGTTGTATTGCCCTTCGAACCAAGAAGCCCATCCATCAGGGCCACATAAATCTTTCTGCAGTAAGTGGATTGGTTTTTGTTCTTGGTTTTAGCGTCTGCTTCAATCAAATATGAGAAATGCTTAGTGCAAGCTTGCACTTGAGTAGCAAGTGGGCTTATACAATGTTTGGTTGGATTCATAAATACTTGAATTGGGCTCATAAAATTTTGAATTAGACTCATAAATGATGTGTTAGGACATAGTGATATATCCTAGGTGGACCAATAGAAGCTCTCCCTTGCAACTCAAGGACAAGTATACACTTGTAATCATTAAGCATTTCTCATCAAATATATCCATCGGAGAACAGAGATTGTAGCGTATCCTGTGTGTTCTTTTTATGAAACCAGTTGCTCTGTCCTTAGAGATACCATTTGTGTTCACGTTTGATAGTCTCATTGGGTAAATGGGATTAATGCACGACCACTGTATTAGTCATGGAGAACTTCCAGATTCACTTGGACAATTCCGCAGATCCACAACGAGGTCGTCCAACACTATGAATCCCATGATGACCAGAAACTGACATGTGACTGGTTCCAACGTGACTTACATGCTAAATATTTGCATGAGAAATGCTTAATGTTTGACCGAAATGCTCGGCCAAACATTACCTGCTCTCACAAGTGGGTGTAAGATTCGTTGCCAATATAACAGTAGGACCAACATTAAGTATTTATAGAGACCTTTAGCTTAGGAGAAAGACTTCACAAGCAGGTGTAAATCCCGCAGCCAACATTGCAGCGGGGCCGTCAGCTTGTGAGAGCGGATGGTGCTCTGCCCAACATTATATAAGTCTTTCTCTTAGCTTAGACTCTTAAAGCAGCAAAACTCTACGTTGGTGTGGTAGATTTGGAGGGCTGAATTAGCATCTTTCTTAAGTAATATTACGTAGCGTAGGGATTAGAGGATCATATCATAGATTTGACAAGTAAAATTTGCAATGGTTGATAGTTAAGCTAAAGGGAAAGATGATAATCTATATATGTGACTAAAGTTTTGACATAGTGATAATTTAATTCTGATGACAAGTGATATCAGAGTCTCATCTTTTGGTGAAAGCTTGACCACTATAGAGAGATCCATGGCTAATCCCGATACTTCTTCTCTTCAGTGAGGGTCAATCAGCGAACTCCTCTATTCAATGGGTCCAAATACAGCTACTAAAAACATCACATGAAAATTTCATGTAACATATAAACTATGAGATGTAGAGGGTGGTTGAGAAAGGACCATATGTTCCTAAAGAGAGAGAAGAATAGTGGAGAGATGAAAATTTCCGAAAGCTTTCTTTAAACGATAAAGTTGTAACTATGTTACATTATGTTTTTGACACAAATGAATTTAATCAAATTTTTGTGTGCAATTCTCTAAAGAGATTTGGGATAAATTACATGTCACTTATAAGGAAACTTCTCAAGTAAAAGAGGTGAAGATAAACCTTCTTATGCATAAATGTAAATTATTGAAGATGAATCTTAATTAAACTATTAGTGAAATATTTAAAAGGTTTGGTGATATTGTAAACAACATGAAATCCCTTGATAAAACCTATACCAACATTGATCTTATAAGGAA
This sequence comes from Colocasia esculenta, assembly GCA_014218235.1. Classification (NCBI taxonomy): domain Eukaryota; kingdom Viridiplantae; phylum Streptophyta; class Magnoliopsida; order Alismatales; family Araceae; genus Colocasia; species Colocasia esculenta. The sequence goes on from CM024760.1 coordinate 171,892,569, forward strand.
AATTATTCATTCTCTACCAGCCTCATGTAGTCCCAAAGTCACGATCATTGAAGAGGCCAAGGGCCTATAACGGCCTTAGATGAATTGATGGGCTCCCTTATAACTTATGAAATTAACTTTTATAGGAAGATGAAATCAAAAGAAGAAAACTATTGCTCTGAAGGTAATTTAATATTCTTCAAATTCAAGTGATGACATTGTAAGAGACAAAAATGAAGAAGATGAAATAAATCTAATTACTCAGCAAGTAAGGAGATTCCTAAAAATATAAGAGTGTACCCTTTTAAGGGGAAGGGTTCGAAAGAAGCTGAAATTATTTGCTATCGATGCATGAAAGCTGGTCATATAAAGGTAGATTTCTTGAGTTGAGAAGGAAAGTTAAAAAGGATAAAGATCAAAGAAAAAAGAAGAAAACTATGATCACAGTCTGGAGCAATGAATATTTTTCTCTTACTCCAACGATCAAGATGACGACAGAATAGCAAATATGTGTCTTGTGACACATGTGATCAAGATGAAAAGGTAATCCGTGAAACCTACCGTATATTTATTGAAAAACTTCAATATACACTTGATAAGCTTTATGGCAGATATAAAAAATTGAAATCTGAAAATACAAGTCTAAAAAAGAAGTTATTGGAGACACAAAATGAAGTATCAGACAAAAATATTGAGAAGCTGAAATCTGAAAATAAAGACTTAAAAAAAATAAAAAAAAGACTTTTACTAGATAAGTTCATCTCTGCAAAACGTGAGATTTCAGAACTAAACAAAAAAATCAGCTCTCTTAAATTGGAAGTTGACAACTTAAAAAAAGATTTTGCTAAATTTGTCGGAATGAAGAATAATTTAGATGTCATACTTGTTCTTGTGCGTGTGTTTTTCATAAAGACGGTTTATAAAAATCAAGAAAGTGTACTCTTTTGTTAAGACATCCACTTCAACTACTCTCTTTACTACTTGCAATTATTGTGGAAGAAAAAGGCATCTTGCAAGGGATTGTTCCATTAGAAGAAATGCTCACGCTGGATTCCTGGAAAAATTAAATGGGTCCCGAGGATCTTGCATACTTATGCTACTAACATTCTTTGAACCCAACAATCGCTTGGGTACCAAAAATAAATACTTGAGAAAATCTTTCATGTGGGTATGGGGGGTTGAGATCGGTAATGTGGTAAGTTTAGAGAGCCAAATTAATGTCTCTCCTGAATAGTGTTACGTGGTGGGAGACTTGGAGGGCTAAGTCATGTGGTTTGCCAAGCGTAACCTGAAATGGTAGATAATCAAACAAAAGAGAAAGATAGTCATCTATATGCACAACTTGAATTTTGACTCTCCCGGAGGCATTGCTTAGGATGTCGGCGGGGTCACGGAGGCGGCGATAGTTCCGTCGCATGCCTCGCTTAGCCCCGGCAAATCCGACACAAATCTGGTTGGCCAAGGATTACCGCAGCCGCCATCATCGGAGCTGGGCGACTCTTCTACAACGGATCTCACCAATCACGGGATCTTCCCATTAGGTAGATGAAGACAAGAAAGAGATGATAAATATAGAAATTCGGAATTTTAAAGAAAGGAGGAGTTTTTAAAAGGGAGGACTCTCTAAACACCTCAATACACCTCCCAAATCGTACCAACCCAACCCTAGATCATTGCTGGAGCTCTGGAGAACGATGAGAGGAGGCTTTGGACGTGGAGAACAAGGGAAGAAGGCTAGGAACAAGGGGGAGCTCCACTCCTTCACGTTTTCAACCTTAGGATTTCAAAGTACAAAAAGGTAGGCAATCTCTCAAGCATAAATCATGTAAATTTAACCTTAGGTAGCCTACATGATCCTCTTCAAAAGCCTTTAGTTTGGCTATTTTTCGTTCTTCCATGAGGGAGAATTAAATGATTCAATCCCTGTCATATCCATGCACCCGAACCCTCTTGTTTACCTTAATCCATGCTTGTACTCGACTCCATGTCATGATATTATTCTCTTAAATACTACATGCCTTTATCTTTCAAACGTCTATATTTGCCCTAATTTTCATCTTGTATCCGTTGCCAATTAAATCATTTTTTCATGACTGTGCATATTTAGGTCAACGAAATGTAACTAATTAAAGCATGCTTAAACCTTATTTATTTTCAAATTAATCATGCTTATTGATAGATCTATGTCTACTTTCGATTGGAACTAGTTTCGTGATTATTGGATCATCGTGCAATTTTATATCAATTTTAGAAGATGACTATGTCATGCCTGGGAGGGAAGGACCTAATTCAGAAAGGGCTAAATCCCTTTTCTGGGTCAGGCCGCCCCTTTGAAGTCGCGATGGCCCGACCCGTTGCGACCTCAGAGGGGACACGGTTGGCCGGACAGTCACGTTATGAACACGACGGCCCACGCCGTCGCGTTCTCTCCCCGAACCGTGCCAGCCGGCCAGTTCGCCTGTCACGCCCGGCCGCCCCGTCGCGACTTGAATCGCGACGGGTGCCCCCGTCACGTTTCAGGAATTGCGGTCAGAATAAAAATTGTGCTTATGCCCCTGCTCTATATGCCATCTAACGTTGTTTAAAGTTAAACCATGCACTGTTAAGATTAGTATTAACCTAAATATTATTATTTGTCAATATTTAAATAATTCTCATTAATTAAAAGCCATGTGCACGATTTATCATACTCTCATGATTTCTTTACACTTGCACACACTTAACATTAATGTTTGCCATTTGACCCTATTAAATTACTCAATAACATATTTTCCTATTATTTTAAATGACACTTGTCTTCATTTTATTCGTGTGATTTGTACACCACTATCGCGTCCCTCTGCCTTCGAGGACTCGAGGCAAGACGAACAACGTTTCGTTACACCCTTTTCTTGGCATGGACCGCCTCTCTGTTGGGTATACTCCTGACTGGACTAGGGACTCCTTGTCAAGGCCTCCGTAAGTCTCCTTGACTTTGGCGCATGTCCATTGCCGACGAGCTGATTGTACATTTAAAACCCGTTACACTCTTAGGGATCAGTACGGTCCACGACCTTAGAGTGTTTCCTTCTTACTTTGGGTTCACGCCGGATCACCTGGCCTGTGTTCATGGCACAACTACTGGGCGGATGTGACTTCTACCAGACTGCCAGCACTCGACCTAGTGCCGTGCAACTGTTACTATAGTGTGTTTAACGATATTTTACGATTGTACCCCTATCTCATCTACTATCCTTGTACTCTCATCTGTTCACTTTCTCTCTACTCTCTCGTCTATTCATCTACTATTCTCATCTATTCTTGGTACTCTATTTGGCCATACAATTGATTGTCTAAAATAACAAACAATACTATATGCTAGTACAATAGGGCCCAATCTAGTCCTGGGGAGAGCTCCCGAAGAGTGTCATTTCCTCGCGAGGGTAACATGATCAGGATGTGTACGGCATGCATCTAGCGCCATTTAATAACAATCACAGTTTAATCTATGACAATCAAACAATCACTATACTATATTCTCTTGGTTGATAAAATGGTCGACCAATCGTTACGTGCTATCGTTACTATTGCACTGTTGTGCAACTTTACGTACTATTTCGTTTCATGGCCAATCTTTTATCATACTAGTTTTGCAATATTCTTTTTGGAAGATTTATCGTACTCTTGATATCATGTGCTATTACTCTCGACTTTACTTGATCGCTCTCTCTAGTTATCATGCCTTTTAAGACATTAATCACTTAAAACAAGCCTATTTACATGAGATATTAAGTCCTACTGAGCATTATCGCTCACCCTTATTGTATGTGTTTCAGGTAAGTCGGATGTTGACCCTACGCACACCAACGGGAATGGACTGGAGTGATGAGCGACCTGGAGTCATTGCGATGGACTGTCTTGAGTACCTTAGAGTTTAGTTAGATATTTCCTTAATTATCCTTTCCAATATAATGATGTTATTGAGCCCTAGTTTGGCTCAGAATTAGTAGTTGTAATAGTTTAGATGATTATCAATAAAATAAAGAGTTTATTTCAATTATTGCTCATTAGTTGCTCTGATTATTGCGATTGTATGCGCAATTTACGTTACCATACGAGTTTGTTCATGCCTCCCCGATTTATTCCGCTTCTAAATTGGCAGGGCATGACAGGTGATGCTGAAAACGCTAGGCTATCTTTGGGCCCATCCACGGTGGCCTCTATAGGCCAAGTGGTTCAGGATAATCTGATCCAAACTTCTACAGGGGTATCAAATCGCTTGGATCACTTGACAGACGTCTCTATTGCTCATGGGGAAGCTTTTCCATACATGGCAGTTAGTGAACAACAGAAGCTGCATCTTGAGCATGATGTGAATGTAGAGGTTACTCCCCATGGTTTTGTTGTTGAAGTCGCAGACTCTCCTTCTATGGCACTTGAAACTACTCCCATCACGTTCGCTCAGGTTGTGTGCCAATCTCCAGCCTCACAGGTGAAGTCTACTTATGGAGGGAATCCTAACGCCCCTTCTAGTGGTTCGTCTTCTAGTTGTCGTATCTCTCGACGCTCTCGCAAAGGGGGAGTTAGGATTTCCTTACCGATCACTAGAGAACGGTCTTCTAGTTTTGTCCGACAGAATGATGCAATTCATATACTACCGCTAGCACCACCTACAGATATGTAGAAGAATGCTCTTTCTGTTGCTGAACTTGTTAAAGCTGAGAATATATTCATGTCTGAGTTTTCTTTTCATTCTGAGGCATCTGAAATTGATTCAGATCAAGAACAAATAGAGCATTGTTCACGTCGACCGGGATTACGACCTCGGGATGTTCTCTGGTGAACTCATTCCTATGATAGATCCTCTATAGAATTTTAGATATCTTTTCTCTGGTTTTACTGTTTTGGGTTATTGTCTATATTTCTCCTTCAATTCTTTCAGTTTTATTAATAAAATAAATTAGCCATTTTTTGCCATTCTATTAAAAAAAAGAATTTTAACCGATAACCTGATCTTGATAAACACTCTAAAATCCTATGGTGGAAGGCTGATCCTAGCCAATCCAAACTCACGCTACGAAACCTTTGCTTGAATTAATTCAACTAAAGAAAGGAATAAGTCGATCAAATTGGCCTCAACTTCGCTGTTATGTATGTAAACCCCAGGTAATGATGATTTTTGTTAAGAGTACTTTCCATTCTGGGAATTCTTGAAACCCTCCCCCCCCCCCACCAAAAAAAAACAAAAAAAAAGAAGAAGAAAAAAACAGATATGCAATCTTTACAATCGACGTTTAAAGAAATTCTGAAATCTCAGCTAACTCGAAAAAGTAAGTTTAGCAAATAAACCGGACCATCATCCCATCGGAGCAATTGCCAAAACACATAATGCTGAAAATTAAGTACAATGTGTTTTGTACAAGGCCCTGGTTAGGATTTGAATGTACCTTCCTTTGAAGATCCGCAATAGAATCGAACAGCAAATGATTCTGCGGAACAAAAAAGGTAAAATGTTATGCAGCTATTAAGTAAGAAGTACCCTTTGAAATTCTTCTGAAAGACGAACATATGGCAAGTTAGTTTCCCAGGAAAGTCTCAGTTTCTCTTTTCCATGTCCTCTGTTTTCCTAATGTTCTTTGATAATACAATATAAAGTTCAGCATTTTTCAAGGCAAATGAATTTCTACTTGGAACTGGTTATTAATAGAATCAAGACTCTGCAAACTGATGGCTTGAACCATGAGTGGTCATATATAGCTTTATTCAGCTGTTAGTGATTCAACCGTGAGAATTTGCAAACAGAATAGTAAGCACATGAACAGGATATCATTTGGAAGGGACACACTTGAGACATGAGAGTGGTGGTATAGTACCAAAATCTATTTATAAATGGAAGAATTCACTAGCTACTGCGAAAGTTTTAGCAACACCATGGCCATTCAACAAGTTGTTGGACAACCATCTAAGCGAACAGTTCAGGGAAATATAAATCTCTTTTCGTTTGGGATTTTTTTCCCTTCACTTGGTGGCTTAGTATATGCGTCTTAGGGCATGATATCTATGTTTACAATTTACTGATCAGAGAATTCTTTCACTTTTTCTGCAACGGGAATGAAGTATTTAATTTTTAAAGACCCAGCCAGGCAGTTTTTATATTCACATATCGCACGGGTAAGGGTAGATACGCTCAAGCTATTCGTGTCACTCCAGGAGCAATTATTTAAATGAGTCTTGGATGCATTTCTTTTGAGTAGTAGTAGAAAGAGGATTTGGCAATTAAATCATCTGTAAAATACATATCTGCTAGGTCACATATGATTTACAGAATATCTATTCTTCTGTAAGTCCACAGCAGTGATGACAAAGAAACACACCTTTCTTGATCTCACGTGTTTCAATCCACCTTCCAACTGGTGCTCAAGGTGTTGAAGCTCCTTAATGTTCAACTGTTCGAGATCTTCTCCCAAAAGATGCCTGAAAGATCCATGCAGACGACCATCATTCATTGAGAATATGTACCTCATGCATATAAAGTAACTTTGGACATGAATATGAATACCTTTGGCTCTTTTGCAATGATTCCACTTTAGCCTTTAATTTGCCACATTCAATGGACCAAGTTCCCTACAGATCATTGAAAAAAGAAGCTAAACTTGTATGCAGCATCAATCAGGCACACTAAATTTAAATTCACTGGGCATGCAATGATTTTAGCATTCGAACTGTTAGGTTCACCTTTCTACTAAAGTTCATATTCTAGTGTACACTCAAGTTCTGAAAAGCTTAGTCAATTCTGACTAAACCATGAGATCCTGTACCTGCAACTCAACATTTGCTGCCGCAAGCTCTCTTTCTGCACAACTGTATCGCTCATACCTTTCCAGTATCATTTCCATGCTGTTCAGGAAACATCTCATCAGTATGAATTAATTATAAGTTCCAAAAGTAGGAGACAAATCCCATTATGGTTTTATTTGTCATTATCTATTATTAGATGCAGAAATAGCTTTCTTATTCTTCATGTATTTTGTAGTATTTCTTCCCAATGTGTTAATTACAGATGATGGAATGCCATATCCAATCAAAGGATGCAACCTTCTTTTTTTTCAATAAAATAAACAATGCACATCTTACCCACCCCCCACCACCACCCCCCCACCCACCAAAAAAAGAAAAAAACCATCACCACCCCACTGATTGGACCTTTTCACTTCTTCCACTCTTCTCAAGCAAGGCCCTCCCAGATAAATGCAGCTGCTTCCTTATTCACATCATTGCAACCAAGAGAATGTAGGATAAGATAACATTAAGCCAGATAGTTACATTCCGAGATGTCAAAGTCAGGGTATGAATATAGATGTGAGGTTCAGGTGTGTGATCACCTCCATCCAGACAGGACTAGCAGTATGGTCATTGACACGAGGGTGAGGGCTCTACCATACTCTCACTTCCCCTACGGTAGGGGCCCTACCTGCTCTTGGCCATGGCCAGTTGCTGCTCAGTCCTGAGGTTCACCTAAGGTTAACCACTCCTTTCATTGTCACTCTTCAACCACTTCCCGTTACCTTGGCTCGTGTCGGTCAAATGGGTATTTATTTTGTTGATAGGAAAATGCAATATTGTACTATCCAACATGTATTGCTAATTGTGGAAGGCTATAGGAAAATTGGACAAGATCCTAAATCAATTGAGCAAGAAAGTTGTCTTAATATCGGGTACGGAAGAAGGGGTAGCCAAACCCTCAACCTTTTGAAAAGGTGGTGTCAACATCCTCAACAACGTCAAGAAACAGAATAAGGGCAAAGGAATCAACACAAGAAGCCAAAAGATATTGAAATTATAGAAGCCTTTGCTCTCGTCTCAAAAAAGTAGCAGGTACACTCAGAACCTATGACAAAGAGCAAAAGATATTGAAACTTGACACAAGTGCCATCACCAGAGGTCAGAAATTATAGACGTCGCCTCTCACCGGACACCAAAGAGTGCGACACCCTTGGTTTTAAAACTTAGATCAATTCATTGACTCATTGGTATTTTGAAAAGTATCCTACGTACATACCTTTAAAATGTCATTTTTTTTTCTATTGAGCTACAAGGATGTGCAAGTCTTTTACAATCTTTTTCGTTGTCCAAAGATTTTTATGATTGATTGTTAGAATAGTCTCACATTAAAAATAGATAAAATATTTCTTATGTTAATAATAGTAGTGCCCTCTCCACTCATCATTGATACTCCCTCAGGGATACACACGCAAAATTCTTGAGCTCTCTCTGAAGTTTTTTGTAGCCTACTCAAAGCAAAAGAAGGTGTAGCTGAATGTTGCATCCTTTTGTTTACTAAATGAAACATTGAAATATTCCTGGCCTGTTTGATTTGGCTTGTGGGCAAGGTTGTGGAAGTGCAACATAGCTTAGTTCTTGTACATTTCGTTATGCAAAGGAAAGAAGAGTCAAATGATCAGGTACCGTAATGGGGCATGTGCTGATGTGCACAAATCTAAAGTTAGCAAAGCTATAGTACACCAAGATCTTTGGATTCCCCCACTTCCACCCTTAATTATCTGCACTTTCTGTCGGTGTTTGGAATTCAATCATGAAATTCACTATTCTAGCCCATCTCCTTCACCCCTTTTTATAGTATGTAAACCATGGTCTCCTTGAAAATTTGTCAACTTAAGGGCAAAACCATAGGCTTCTCATCCTTAGTGGTTGAAACTATGGCTATAGATTGGATCGAAAATATTCCTAAGGATATGCACTTGAGGTATGAGGATTTTAGAAAGCATTCATCCATTAATAGTTTTCATTTAATCAAACTAATGGTTAGTTATTATTCTAATACCGACCACGACCGATAATTAGCCATGAAATAGTGGGAAAATGTGCTTCTTTTTCTAACATTAATAGAATCGTAATAAATTGAATGGAGTTCCAAACAAATTGGTCGACTATTTGTTCTCGAGTCAATGATGAAAATAATGTGTTTTCTTTCTTTGGTATATGCTCAATCAAATATGAATGTTCCCATTAGAAATGTCAGGAAGGGTTACTTAAGACTTGAATCACATTTCAAAATCACACTAGATGATTTATGGGGAGACCACATTATTTTCCGCTAAAATACCTCACATCTATAAGAGAATTACACTATGAGGTTAATAGGTTCAACATTCGATTATTATATTTTCATACAATATTTCGGGTCCTATATATGAGGTTAACAGGTTCAAATTTGAAATTATGGGTTGGTATGATGAATTTACTCTTGCTTCCTTTTAGCAAGTCATATTTGAATATAAAATAAAATGTAGCAATTTTTCAATCTATTCAATTCCACTAAAGGTCCAAAACGCTAAACATTACTAATTTTTCTTGAAAATCTTTGTATTAGACATTGTACAATTACCAATTTTATTTTTTCTCTAAATCCTAAAATTAGATCATCCATTCTTTCATACATCGATTCCAAATTTCTCACGTACGCATGCACAATAATGAAGATTCCAAATATATGGAAAACCTGTGACTACATTAAATAAAAGCTTAAAAATTCCAAGTTTATCTTAGAAATGTCTTCCGATGCTTAACAATTCTCCATTTTGGCCTATCTGTAGCATGTACAACGGAGTAAAGGGAGTGGAACTCTCCTTCATATATACATCATACTAATAGCCTTCTACTCCTAAAATGAGGTTTTGAATTGATGTTTCTACTACTAAGGACAAAGATATATAGTGTTAGGCTTAGTATCATAATAACAAGATACATTGCTAGACCTTATATGGCCAAACTACAATTATTTTTCAAGACAAATAAACATGCAATGCTAATGCTATAACACTCTCGTAGATATGCATAGATGGGGGCGAATTAGGGAATAGGTTGCTATTATCAATTTCACAATGACTAATAAACAATATGGCTATATTTTATTCATTATAGACTTCTATAGCATTGAAAAGTTGAGGCATGTCTTCATGAATATGATTGGATCTAGAACTAGAATTCTTTTAAGGACAATTATGAGAAACATAAGAGAGTAAGGATAAAATGCTTGTAGAAAATCTGATCACGAATTAATCAGAACTTTTGGAGTTACAAACAAATGATTCATTACAAAGTGATGTATTATGCGAAAGAGGAAGTTAAAATGAAAGATCCATAGACATACTACAATACTTCAAAGTGGGATAGAATATTAAAACCTGACATTATACAAACAATAAAAAAAACATACATATTATAACTATTTGAGACAATTTATGAGGCATTTTTAACATTATAAAATAATTATTACATTGCCGGTGATTTCAACTCTAGAGACCAATATGGGGCAGATGGCCACTACTTAATATTGATGAAACAAATGGAACAATGAGTATAACTACATGTTTATCAATGGACAAGGACAAACGTAACTTGGCATACATCAAATATCGATGCTAAACAATATAAGTTAATTAAAATCTATGATTTTAGATCACATGATACAAAATACGTCCAGCATGCTTGACTTTGGAATTAAATTTACTCATATTTATGATTTCTGTTTAAGTAGTGCTATCAAATCCAGAGAGCACATAGTTAATGGCTAAATTAAATATTTAATGAACTACTTAAGTGACATTGTAACTTAAATTCTTGCATATAAGGTTATACACATGTAGAGACAAACAACATAGCTTTTGATTCATTTACTTTTGATCTAGAAGAAATAAACTTTTGAATACATTTATTTTGATTTAAAGAGGAATCATCATTGGAGCAACTAGTCATGGATCGCTACAACTTAAACTTGATGCTAAAAAGTATTTAAAAATTCAAGAGAGAAGAACACTAATACAAGGATCAACTAATATCTAAGAGACTAGAGAGGAGGATTAATAAAAATCTATTTCATAAATAGATTTTTATCAGAATTAGGTTACAAGTACAACTACACCAAACTTGAGTTGTGTGTAAGGATCATCATCTTTCTCTTTAATTCAAATATCAGTCACACTGTGGATCAGACTTGTCAGACATTGTAACTTGGCATGTTACTTAAGAGAGATGTTAACTAAATAGTCGAGACTTACCACTTCAACAACCCCCCCCAGTCTGAGATATTAAATCCACAATCTTGCTTTGATACCATTTGTTATTATATGATCAAACTACTACTACAACATAACTCGAATTGTGTGTAGAGATCATCTTTTCTTTTATCTTAGTTATCAATCACGATGCGGGTTAGGTTTGTTGCCACACAATATTACTCAAGAGAGACACTTGGCCCTCCAGACCAATCACGACAACAAAGATGAACTAAAAGACAACTTTTAGTAGTCAGTATTTAGCCTAGACAAGCTCATTGAGTTATATATATAATCCAATGAATCAGACAGTATTATATAATCCACTTTGTATCTTGGCCAAGGAGACTCTTTCTTCATATAAGAGGGATGGAGATCCAATTAACAATGAGAAAAAAAACTCGCAACTATTCAAATCATCTCCAAGGATCATCAACTGAAGGTGGGAATTAGGCATCTGAAAACCTGGACAAATAAACAGGAAAAAATAGAATGACAATGTGGAGTAGAGCTTCTATCGCCTACTGAAAGGATCAGGTAGTGAAATAATGTCTTCTTGGAGAAATAAGTACATATATTGGAACAAAAAGAAAGGCACACTATTAGGGAGATCCGTACGTACGTCAAGGAACGCTATAATGGATAAACAGGCACCAAATGGATGCTGGAAACAAAAAATTACGTGAGAATATGTACACTCTAAAAGGATACATCATACCCTGAAATGAGAAGAAAAATAACGGAAACTAAAGAAACATATGCGTGGGCTCAGGTCGAAACTATCGTGGGGGAGAAGAAAGAAGAGCCCTGTGAACTCACAAGAATTCGAGCTTCTCCGTCGGGGGTCCAAAGGGATCAGGGATTTACTGGCTGGAAGGACTCATATAGACGCAAGCAGAAAAGAACCATGCGATTATATACGCCAGCAAGTAGACGACCATCTCGTGCTTAGCTCGAAGGCCTTTAAGAACATATTTAGCTATAGCAACAGAAGAAGTGTGCCCAGAGATCTCTCACTTCTCCTCTGACGGTCTTCACGGTCACGCCGGAGAAGACTAATTATCGCATGCAGCGGATTTAAACATCCGCGCGCCTATTGTACATGTATATATAGACTTCACCTAACGCCTCCGCACTTGATCAGTCGTGTTGGCTTCGAACGCTTCGAACAACATTAAAGAAGATTCAGACATCGGAGGTGGTTATTAGGTGCTTTGGTGTTCTCCTCTTCGGAGGAAAGAAGTGTTGCTTGGACAACCCAAGCCGCCGTTAGGGTTGCCCAAGCCACCCCTTCTAGTGATCTCCCTGCAGTCTCCTCCTCCGGAGGATTCCTTTTGTCGGAAAAGAGTCAATCTTTCCAATTTTGGAGCTTTGAACTCACTTGGCCGGCATTTTCCTCTCTTTAGTTTTGGCGGCGGTTTATTGCACTTCTTTTCAAGTAGGGTTACAAACGGAACCGATATATTGATATTCCGATGAGATATAAAAAGTATCACTTTTGAAATTAAAAAATCACACCGATAATTTATCGAAATCAGTATTAGATATTTTGATAAATTATCGGAATTAGAATTGAAAAATAATCAGAATCGAAATTGGTATCAATTATTCTGATAAATTATCTATAAATTCAAAAGGCAAAACTATGATAAGCACCTTAGGTTATTAGAATTTCGGTTCTGATAATATTATCGGAATTGAAACGGAATCGGAATTAATTATTTCAATTTTATCGAAATCAGAATTATATTTTGATTATCAGAATCGAAATCTATATTTTTGATTCCGAATCCGACCCGGTTGTAGCCCTATTTTCAAGTTTGCCCCGCTTGCCTAAGATCTTCCTAGCTCAGTTTACTTGTGGATCACCAAGTCTCTGAGATGTAATATGCAGTCAATAAATCTCTGATCTCTCTTGTTGTGCAAAAAACTCTTCAGATGCCTCATTTGACGTCCCTAGATAGGACATACACGATAAAGATAAAAAAAATAATATATAGATAAGAAGAGAAGAAGGAACAAACACACCGATTTATGTAATTTGGAGAGATGATCGATGTGCCAATCTCATGTCTATGTAACCCTTCTCTCTTCAGCCACCTTAATTTTAACAGAGAAAAAATGTAGTGCAAAATGCATATAATTAGGGTTCTTCCTAGTCACCCTATTTTCCTTTTCCAGAGACCTAAAAAATTCCAAAATACCCTTATATGAAGATAGTAACACCAAGACTCAACACCTCTAATCAAGATTAGAGCACTACGTCAGAATCTACATGAATCATATGTTATTGTTGCTGTTGCTATCAAGATGCCCTCTGATTTTGAGCCATAACTCAACACCTCTAATCCGTGGTTATGAAATTTTAGGTTTAACTAAAATTTTGAGGACCACCCATTCACCTCTCCAACATATGCGTCATCTAAGTTATCTCTATTAATTTGTGGCTTAGAAAAATGACAGCCCATCTCCTCAAGAGTAGACCTTCATTTTAGATTCAATGCGATAATCATCAAGCATCCCCAAATACTACTTCATCTTACTTTGCGGCTTGAAGAAGTGTTCATATTGTGTGTCGCTACTTCTCCCCTAATGGGTGCAAGTTTGGTGGAGTTCCTGCGTACTAGTCTTAAGTATTGTGGTTTTAGGGTTTTGCAATTGTTCATTTTTGTGGTTTGCCTTCTAATTGTTCTTTTTATAACCCTTGGTGTTGTGTAGGTTTATTCTCATGCAGTGTTCTACCGTATTTGGTTTAATCTAACAGATGTAGCATTTAGCTCCCCTTTCCCTAAAAAAAAAAACAGATTGAGACATCTGCACTGTACTGCATAAGCATTTGACTGATCACCGTGCATGAACAGTCGTTGCACCAGAAGCTTTGCAGATCAAAAAACTAGCACCCTTCACTGGCCACAGAAATGAGCAAGACCGGACTACATCCCCAGTCGCTTGATCGGATCTGCTTCCATACTTTACCCTATTCGAGAGAAAGAGGGAAGCGAAAGACGAAAAATGCTCCAAGCTCCTAGAGGAATGCCTAGCTTCATTGTGCAAGCAAATGACCGTGGTTCAACGCTCCGATTTTTGTGCAAAATATCTGCCGAGACGTACATAGCTGGGTACGAACACACACACGCGAACAGTTGGTGGACGCGACGCGAATCCCTTCCCATTACCCAAGCCACCGAAACCCAACCTCGATCGCTGCGAAGCCACAGAAAGTTACTGGCCTTAACAGCGCACAAGATCAATCGGTGCTTGTTAATTACATTTCTTCCGGCAACCTGGGAAGAAAGACAGCACCAGATCACGCGAAGTCTCGAACTGCTTCCTCTGATCAGAAGACAGGAGGGCGTGACGGAACGGTGCTGCGCATCGTTCCTTTTTCCGGAAAGGAAAAAGGAAAGAATCTCATACACCATATGAAAATAAATGAAGCTTTTTAATCCAGAGAATAGTACGCCCCTTTGCAGAAGTTAAGCAAAGAGAAAATCCCACATCCTAATGACTATTTTCTCCTTCCCTCCCCCAATTCCCCATCTCCAGCATCGAACAACCATAACAAGAGCAGCAAACATCAACAGCAGTATCATGAAGCACAACACCACAGCAGCATTCAAGCAGCATCAACGAGAGCGCAACCAAGCTCAACGTGCAACACAGCAAATAAAGGACGGGAGGAGCTAATGTATAAGCCCGGCAAGCAAATTAAAGGATGAAACTTCTGCTGAAGAAAAGGAAAACCATCTGCAGAACCGAAAGCAGGTCGATCTGGAGAAAAGGACGGAGAAGAGGAGCATCGATCTGCGAGCCGGGAAGGGGAGTGTGGATCGAGCGGGGCCTACGTACCGGGAGTCGGAGGAGTACTCATAGAGCTTGCCCTTGGTGGAGAAGACGATGAGCGCGACCTCGGCGTCGCAGAGGACGGAGATCTCGTGCGCCTTCTTCAGCAGCCCCGACCGGCGCTTGGAGAAGGTCACCTGCCGGTTGATCTTGTTCTCGATCCTCTTCAGCTGCACCTTCCCCCTCCCCATCGGCGCCACACCATCGGCCGCCGCTGCCGCCGACCGAGAAGCTGCAAGAGCAGCCGGGAGCAGAGCAGCAGGACGGGGCCGAGGCGAGCGGGTGGATTTGCAGGTGCTCCCTGCGCATGGGGCGATGGCTCTGGCTGCTACCATCGCAGGCCATCGAGCGTGGGGGGGTATATATGCCCGCGGTGGGGGGACCGAAACCCCGCTCCGACGAGATCAGGCGTCATGAGCGGTTTTAAGAAACCGGGCAGTTTCATCCCATTCGCTGTCGCATTCCCATTGGTCGCACGCCCACGTAGTCGTTAGTCGCGCGTCCAGTCTGCGTGGCTTTGTGTGGGTGGATGATAAAAAGACCGACAATTGGCAACGACGTAGTGACAGTCTTCCCGTAAATTTCAGTGAACATTTTCTAAATTTTAAAATAATATTTTAAATTCAAATTTTATATGTATGAATCTAAATTTACATTTATAAATGCATCTTAATCTATTGCGGGTTGTCATCAATTACAAAGTCGCCACCGTCCATGGAGCTGTAAAAAATTTTAGTAAAAAATCATAAGTTATTAAAATAACTCACAATCAAGTGAGAGGAAAGGGTTAATAAAATAACTCACGTTCGGATAAATTTAATATTAAAATCATAAACTCCAAACGCTAAAGGATCTGTATTTTAATGCTAGTAAATTTTAATTAAAAATTTTACATTAAGCCCCCTTAAAAGATTGTACCTGTAGAACATCCTAATTTACTCAGAAATCAACAAAATTATTTTGTTTCATTAGCTTTAAACAACTCTTGATCCAATAGATCGATCAAAGACCTCAACCAATTCTTCCTAATTGTATTTTGTGTGAGGATCAAATATATGTGAATCATAAGCCCCAAATCCTAAATTAAGGATCTGTATTTTAATCCTTCTTGATAGGCCCAGCACTAGCTAGGGCCACAAATGGAACTCAGAAACTCAAAATTCCGACACGATTCTCATAAGACTTATCGGATTTGAATTTAAAAATAATATTAACATCTTATCAAAATCAAGATCGATTATTTCAATAAATTATCAGAATCAAAATCAAAATATTTTCATTTCAAAATTAATTTTTGATTCTAATTAAACTAAATATTAAAAAATAACTACTAAAATATTGTTAAACCCGAAGGCCTCACAAAAACTTAAATATTAATCAGAAAAAAAAACTTTGAATTTTGAAAAGAAAAATGATACCGATTTTGATTTCGATTCCAATAATATAATAAGATCGATATCAAAAATTTACTATTCTAATTATATCATAATTAAAATTAGAAGCGATATACAATTATCAAAATCGGTAACAAAAACTCATACCTCCGATATAAATCCGACCTGATTATAACCCTACATATTCATCACAAGAAAGAGAAAGATGACGTGTGAGGGCGAGGAGACCTTTTATATAGAGGTTGACTCAGCTGACTTTGTAAGGGATGTGCTGCCAGTGGTTTGTCGGCGCATGTTGTAGCCGATCCTCCAGTCTCGAAGGAGCTGAGCCACCTAGAAAATAGGTTTTCTTTCTGTGCTGGCGTGGAGGGTGTCTGGTCATTGGGTGTCTCGGTGAGGAGGTGAGGAATGGGGGGCGGCTAGCTTGAATGGGTTTTGACCTTATGAGAAATGGAGATTTCTCTCCCATTCCCAATTTCCCGAGTAAAACCCTAACGTACGATCAAATCAAACCCAATCTTCGATCTAAGATCTAATGATTTAAACGAAAAGGACTTTTAAACGGAGCGAGCGTTTCGAGTGATTTTAAAATCTTTCCGTTTATTAAATCGATCTTAAATAGATATTGACATAAAATTTAACGAAGATGATAATCTGATAAATATTTAAAAATCTAAATATAAGTTCGAAACGAGATGAAGTTAATGCATTTGAATTTTACACTTTGAATTTGTATCTCTTGTTTTTCATTGGCCGATGAAAAGAGAGCACAATATAACTATCTAATGAGAAGCAAGAGATACAAACTGTGGCCGAGTCAGAAATATTTAGAAAGGGGGGAGGACAGTTAATAAAATTAATTATTCATGGATACTCAAAACAAGGGAGGCAATTAATAAAGTTAAAAAAATACATGTCCATCAATTTAATTCACTCAAAAATTAAGAAAAAAATTATACAAAAAATTAAGTGTAAAACTCAAATATAATAAATTATTCTCATTCCAAACAGATCTGAATAAAATTCTACGAGAAAGGCTTATTACACTGCCTAAAGTGTAATTTTACCATGTCAATTGTGCTTCTAGACTGCTCTCTCATTAGTCCACCTTATCATCCACTAAAAAAAGTACATAATTCATGATGAGGTGGACAAATAGGAGAGTAAAAATATAATTTGACAAGGCTAGATTGCACTTTTGGCAGTGCAGTGAGTCTTTCTCTTCTCAAAATTCTACCGTCTATTGCCCGCTCATAATAATAGTGTGACGAAAAAATGTATTTACAACATTTTTCAAATGAGAAATACTTATAAGTGTATTTTTTTATTACACGTAAAGTATAATATGATTATGCACTAAACTCATGTGGCACCCCTCACATGAAGAATAATAAAGTGACAACTCAATTATTAAGTACCACATAAATTTAGTAATTAATCATATTATATTAAGTGCAATAAAAATGTATTAAATCTCTCTTTCCATTTGTTCATCCTACTGGACACGTCCGTACATCAGGCAGGGAACCCGAACGTTGCCTCTTCTCTTCTATTTACGGAAATGCCCCCGATCGAGATTTGTCGGGAACTGCGGTTGGCCACGGCCTCCACACGTGACGGTCCCCGTCGCCTCGCCGATACGGACAGACGGATATCACCGGCACGCGCGGTCCCCCCCCCCCCCCTGCTTCCCGACTACACACCTCCACCGTCCGCCTTCCCATCACGGCGAATCCCACTGTTGATCTCACCTCTCTTGCAGTGAGTGGTGAGATGCGAACGCGGCGTTGGGCCCCCGCCCCATCGGGTGCGTGGTTCTGTGGTACCTGACGGGGAGGTGATTGGGATGCGACGGTGGAGGAGGATCCCACCGGCGGTCCTGGCGGGGGGTGGTGGGGGCTAACAGCGTCAGCTCCTAGGTTCGAGAAAGCAAGATCCTCCCATGTAACCTTTTGTTGAGGTTCTGGTTCTCCCACAAAGAGGAGGAGCTGAGGAGGAATTCAGTGACAGATTAAATATTTTTTTTTTTCAGTGGATGCATTTTAAAGACATATTTTCTTGATCCAGTACTAGAATCACTAATGATGAAATATTATCTTACTAATGGAAGCTTTTCTATTCAGTGGGGTCATAGGACCCCACTGACCTCAAGATGGCTCCCCCACTGGTCGAATCTAATTTTGCTTTTGATATTTGATCTAGAGGATGGTATATATTTTTGGCCTTTTTATTAACACATATCCAATTTGGTGTCTAATATATGCATGCTAATTACTGATTTATTTGATACGTACTGTGATAAATATTTCATATTTTGGGCACTCACAATCCTAAGTTAAACCTAAGGTTATCTTCGTAGATATTATCCCTTCATGCCAACAACTATTTGGTCCCCCACCCCACCCACCACATACACACAGTAATGTAAAAGAAAAATTAGATAATTAAGTGATTTAAATCTTCTGATTTGGTGCAGTTGTCTGATAAGAGATATTTTTGTATACAACTTATTTAGTATATATCACGAAATCTTGTTACTCAACGAAAGTTTACATAATTAAGTACAACTTGGTGAGTTCAATCATCGTGCATAGCCCTCGTTTATGTCTGGAGATGACGAAGTCAGTGCAACTTCTCCGAGATAGAAAAGTTTGTATTTTTCTTTGGATAAGGAGTTGTTTTACAGTGGAAATTTAAAGTTCCTATTCATGTCAGAACCGAGATTTTAACAAAAAAAATTAATGAATTCGCAATCTTATTCTCTGATACCCCTTATTATTATGATTGGACTACCATTTCATCAAACTTTGAGTTGCGTGTAGGATCACAATCTTTCTCTCTAATTTAACTATCAATCATATTATAGATTGGCCCAAAACTCTAATCTTAAGAGAATGACTCAGGAATTTTGAAGATAACCTCACTCTATCCCTAGTCTATCTAAATATCAAACATAACTAATTTCGAAGATAACCCCACTCTAACCCCAGTCTATCCAAATATCAAACATAACCTAAAGATATGTTTGATATCATAGATAATTTTGAGGATATCTTCACTCTATTTTTGATATATCTTAATACCAAAAATACTTTTAGAATATGTTTGGTATTAGAGTAGATCGAAAATTCAAAATTTTGAAGATTTCTAACTTTATTCTTGATCTATTCTAATACCAAACATATCTTTAAGATTTATCCATTTTCAATTAGATTTTAATAAAATTTAATTTTTATTTTTTTAATGTTTAATATTTTTTTAAAAAAATTATAGAAGTACAGTAAGTGGTGCAGAGGATATCTGTCCAACACTATACCGGGTAAACAGACACCAAAAGGATGCTGGAAACAAAAAATTACGTTAGGATATGCACACTAGCTCTAAAAAGGATATGTATAACGATACCCTGAAATGAAGGGGGAATAAAGGAAACTAAAGAAACATATGCATGGGCTTGGGTCGAAACGAACGTGGAGGAGGAGCAAAAAGAGTAGAAAGAGAGCCCTGTGAACATACTTAAGACTTCGAGCTTCTCCGTCGGGAGTCCGAATTAAGGGATCAGAGAATTGCTTGCTGGAAAGACTAGAGAATTACGCAAGGTAGAAAAGAGCCATGCGATTGCGTTAGCAAGTAATCGACCATCTTTTCTTGATCAGTCGTGTGGGATTTCGAAGAACATCCAGAGGATTCTGTACCGTACGGCATGAACATGGACGCTACCGTACCTGAACAGGCGCAGCACGGGAAGCTCTCCAAGAGCAAAAAGCTAGCACCCTTCACGGGCCACAGAAATATATGAGCAAGATCGAACCTTCACATCTACGGTCAATGCATGATCGGATATGCTTCCATATATACTCTACCCTACTCGAGAGAGAGAAGGATGAGAAAGACGAAAAATGTTCGAAGCTTCAAGAGATATGACTTGCTTCAGTGTGCAAGCAAATGACCGTGGTTCAACACTTCTCTTTCTGCTCAAAATATCTGCCGAGAAGTACAAAACTGGGTACGAACACACACACACGAACAGCTGGTGGACGCGACGTGAACCCTTTCCTATTGCCCAAGCCACCGCGAAACTGGCCCATCCTCGCTGCGAAGCCACAGAAAGTTCTGGCCTCAACTGCGCACAAGATCGATGGGAGTTTATTAACTACAGTTCTTCCGGAAACCTGGGAAGAAAGACTGCACCAGATCACCCAAATTCTCAAACGGATTTCTCTGAGAAGACAGGAGGGCGTGATGAAACGACGCGGCGCATCGTACCTTTTTCCGGAAAGGAAGAAGGAAAGAATCGTATGCACCACATGAAAATAAATAGATTTTTTAATTAATCTAGAGAATAGTGCATCCCTCTGAAGAAAATCCCACACCCTAGCGACTATTTTCTCATCCTTTCTGCCTAGATCCCCAACTCCAACATCGAACAGCTAGCCATAACAAGAGCAGCAAACATCGACAACAGCATCATGAAGCACAACGCCACAACAGCATTCAAGCAGCATCAACGAGAGCGCAACCAAACTTTAGGTCAACACAGCAAACGAAGGACGGGAGGAGCTATGGCATGCATGTCGGCGGCAGGCAAGCGAATTAAAGGATGTAAGGATCAAACATCGGCTGAAGCAAACGAAAACCATCTGCGGAAAGGAAAGCAGGTCGATCCGGAGAGGAGGACGGAGAAGAGGAGAATCTGCGAGCGGGGAAGGGGAGTGTGTATCGAGCGGGGTGTACGTACCGGGAGTCTGTGGAGTACTCATAGAGCTTGCCCTTCGTGGAGAAGACGATGAGCGCGACCTCGGCGTCGCAGAGGACGGCGATCTCGTGCGCCTTCTTCAGCAGCCCCGACCGGCGCTTGGAGAAGGTCACCTGCCGGTTGATCTTGTTCTCGATCCTCTTCAGCTGCACCTTCCCCCTCCCCATCGGCCGCCGCTGCCGTCGACCGAGAAGGTGCTAGAGCCGCCGGGAGCAGAGCAGCAGGAAGAGGCCGAGGCGAGCGGGTGGATTAATTAGCAGGTGCTCCCTGCGCATGGGGCGATGGCTCTGGCTGCTGCCATTTGCAGGCCATCACGCGTGGGGGTATATATGCTCGTGGTGGGGGCACCGAAACCCCGCTCCGACGAGATCAGCGTCATGGGTGGTTTTAGGAAACCGGGGCAGTTTCGTTCCATTCGCTGTCGAATTCCCATTGGTTGCACGCCTAATTAGTCGTTATTTCACTCTCACAAGTCCCCGCGAAATTGTTGGAGGACTCACTGCACGTGCAAGTCCAATCTATGTGGCGCCTCCTTCAGTGGCAGTAATTAGTAATAGATAATAATTGCTTTTAATTTAAAATTATAATTTTAAATTCAAATTTATTTTTATCAGTTCCAAGTCACTTTTAAAAACACAATCAAAATAATACTTATGATTTTAAAATTAATTAAAAAATATTTATTATACTTTTCAAATATATATATTGGACAATGCATTGCTGATCGCTCTCGGAAGATGGACACAATAGGTTACAAATGCAAACCAAATATTTCTCAACTTTAGTATTTATGAGCTTAAATTATTACTATTAAAAGTTCAATCTATATTTTTAAATCTTAGTGATAATATTTTTGAGTTCAAAATTAATATTTATGAGTAGAAATTCACTATTAAAAAATTAGTAAACAATTTTAAATTCTAAAGATAATATTTTTAAGTGAAATTTATATTTATTTACCTAAAATTTAAATTTATGAACCATCATAACCTACCACCCATCCACGTGACACCTTACACAACAACAACATGTCATACTATTTGAAACGAGCACAACAACTCCATTCCCAATATTCCCCAAACACAAATATTTGTTGAGAAATGTTAGTTATTTGGACGTCCGAGTAACCAACATGATGTGGAATGGCAACGTGGCCGACTTGATTGGTCGGCCGCATAGGTCCCACGCTACAATTTCGTGGGGTCTACACACCGGCTGACTAATCAAGTTGACCACCAGTGACTTGTTACCCGGCATTTTTTATATTTGTTACGTTTGTTAAAGTGCAATAAATTATGTAGTGAGTGGGCACACTTTGTAGTTCATACCACCAATCCAAACAGTATTGTCTCTTCCCAAACTGGGCTCGTCCGTACATCAGAGAGCACGGAACTGTACGGACGTTGAACAGAACACGCTGCCTTTCTCTTTTAACTGACCCCGGGAACTGCGATTGGCGACGGCGGCCTCACCGCACGTGACCGTCCCCGTCCCTTCGGATTCGAAGCCGCCGATACGGACGGACGGATGTGACCGGCGCTCGCGGCCCCCTCCCCTCCGGCGACGGGAAGCCGTACGGTACGTTCTTCACCTCTCCACCGTACGCCTTCCTGTCACCGCGAATCCCACTGTTGGATCTTTACCGCTGTCGAGCAGTGAGTGATGAGATGGACGGACGGATGCGAACGCCGCGCTGGGCCCCGCCCGTCGGGTCTTTCTGTGGTCCCCGATGAGGTTGATTGGGATGCCGACGGTGGAGGAGGATAATACCACCGGTGGTCCCGGCGGGGAGGTGGTGAGGTCTAAGAGCGTAACATCCTATGTTGAGAAAGCAAGATCCTCCCATGTGACGTTTTGTTATTTTTGTTATTGTTGTTGTTGTTTTTTTTTTTACATTGTAAGGCGTCTTTAGCATTTCAAGTTAAAAAGGATACATATAATTTAGAGATGGCCGATTTCTGCTAGGGGAAATTGCGCAATGTAGTAGGAAAACACAAAATACAAGTCACCCAAAGGACTGAAAGTCCAAACACAATGGAGCAAAACCCAACCCAATCTAGACCAAGCAGGATGATCTTTCGACGGAAAATTGCCGAATGTCGCCGGCTACCAACCACCCCGAAAAACTCCCATTGAGGAAGAGAACAAACAGGGACGCACACACAAGTGCTAACAAGGGAAACACACAATAGATACCGGGAGGCGCATTGAGTTGCCGAAAGGAGACGCTGACGAACTATGGTGGAGGGACAGTAGGGTTAAGCAAACCCGCAGTAGATCATGGCACTACGGGGGGAGCTCGCTTGAGCCGACTCGATAGGAAGCATGAAAGGCGGCTGCAAACTGCAAATAGGTGAGCTTGGGCTCGAGTTCGTCGGAGGCAACGTCGAATCGAGGGGGTAGAGTGGAGGCGACAAGCGCCTAACCCACCAGAGACAACTATGCTTCGTCGGAAACCTACATCAACACAAACCATACCTGCACAATAGACAAACTAAAAAGATCGTAGAAACGCCATGGAGATACTATGCCACAACTGAGAGGCTTCGAACGGAGGCCGCCTCGTCAGCGATGTCACCCACATCGCTAGATCCGAGGGGGAAACAAAAAATTGGGGAGACCCCTAGGTCAAAAACTACCCTCGAATGGGAACGGATCCTCCGCCGAGAGGCCGGATACGAAGACGGAGGGGAGGGGGCTCCGTGGTGGTGCAGAATAGCCCCTCCCCACCAGACTGTGAACGACGATTGAACAGATCCTTTGCCGCGAGGCCGGAGGCAGAGATGGAGAGGAGGGGGCTCTGCAGTGGCGCAGAATACCCCCTTCCCACCGAACTGAGGACGACGACTGAACCCTAGACCACTAGCGCGAGAGTTGGGTGGAGAGGAAGAAGGGGTTCAGAGGTCGGTGGGGGAACACGTACTTTCTTGGTGCCGGTCCCCCCATGTAACCTTTTGTTGTTGTTGGGAGGGTTCCCACAAAGAGGAGGGGCTGAGGAGGAAGTGGCGGCTCCCAATTGGAGCCGAGTTATTGTCGAATCTAATGTGGGTGCTGGGTGTGCAACTTTGCCGACTAGGATTGCAAAGGAAACAAAAAAATTGATATTCCAATCTTATTTTGATAAGAATTATCTATTTTAAAATTAAAAATAATATCCATAATTTATTAAAATCAATATTAGTTATTTTGATATATCATTAGAATTGAAATATAATTAGAATCGATATTAGTTATTTCGATAAATTATCCATAAACTTAAAAGATAAAGTCACGGTAAAACATCTTAATTTGTCAAATTTTGATTCGTGTAATATAATCAGAATCAAATCAAAATTGAAAATAACTATTTCAATTATATCAAAATTAGAATCGAAAGTTTTAAAAAACTCATATTTTTAATATCGAATCTGACCCATTGTAGCCCTACATGGGATATACAAAAAAAATGTTTTCATTTGACTGTTAATTGACGGGAAAAGGGCTCTCGTGAATCCTCAGGCCGTAAGTGGTCCGTATATATGCTTACTGATTTATTTGATACTATGAGGAATATTTCATGTTGTGGGAGCTCAGTACCATGCTGAGAGGACCTACTATTATCTTCGTAGATCTTATCCCTTCGTACTAACAAATATTTGGTCCTCCCACCCCACCCATCACACACTCGCAGAAATTGTAAAAGAAAAATTAGATAGGTAATCTACATCAAATAGTTGTCTGATAGGCGATATTGTGTATACAACTTATTTAGTATCACGAACTTTTAAGTTAGACTCGTCAAAAATTCAAAAAAAGTATAAATTTTTTTTTTGGTTATTAATCAAGTGACATCCGTCATTGGGAAAGTCCGGTGCCACCCGAGTTCGATCCCGGGTGGAAGCGCCCCCACCCCACCCCACCTCAATGTCTATCCCGTCACAAGCGGGGGACAAATAAAGTACAACTTACTGAGTTCATAGTCATCCGGCACAGCGCCCGCCCACCCACTCAGTGACGGATTTAGAGCATATTTAGTGGGTTCTAAGACTCTATTTTCATTAAATAATTTAATTATTTTTTAATAATTTTATTAAATAAAATTTTACCCAACCCCCCCCCCTCCCAACTCTTTCCGGCCCTTTTCTTTTTTTAAGCATCGCATCAGAATAAAAATTTATAGTTCCTTGTGTTGTGTCAGTGCACAGATCGAAATCAAAATGGAAAAAATCAGTGCAAGTAGAATAGTTTTTTCTTCTCTGGCAACTTGCGAATCTCTCGTATGAATCATTGGGATGTGAATTTCATGATCTTTATAAACAACCACACGATCGAGCACTCAAAGCAGATAAATTTCCCTACGCAGACTCCATTCACTAACTAGATTTCAACTCTACACAGGCACACAGCACCAGTATATAAGAGAGCGCGAGAGAGAGAGAGAGAGAGAGTGGGCGGCTTGCGTAGAGTTAATTGTTTGGCTCAAAATTCTACCCCATTGCAACCGCTTATTATGGGCACCCGATGTTTTTTTTTTTTTACAAAAACTCAAATATTTTTCATAAATCACGTCTCACCTCATCTAAGGCCACGTTTGAAAATGAGGTTGGAGAGATTTCGAGGTGGAAAATTTCTGACAATCTCACAATCTTTACCAAATGTTTCGGGGCGGCCTCGACTTCCACGTACGTAGTGCTTTTGAGAGAAGAGAGAGACAGAGAGAAAAAAGTGTTGAAGCCGTTTTCGCCGAAGAGGCACAAGAGTCGCTTTCGAAAAATTTCAAGCGAAATCATCGTAGTTGCCGACGTGGAGGACGAGAGAGTGAGCAATTGGGTTTTTCTTTTTTAAGGTGACGCTGCTTTCGCGGGAGCAGCACAGGCAATGAGGTGAAAATCTCGTCGCCCGAAGTCGGCTTCTACCGATTCCGACTCCCGCAAAAGCCGTTTCAAATGTTGCCTAAGGCGGCGTTTGCAAACGATTTTTAAAAATTAAAAATCATAAAAATTGGATTCCGCTGCACTTGACGTTGGCCTCGCGATTGTTGCCTCATCGTCCGCGCCTTTTGTGACGTGGGCGACGAGGCTTGAGAAGTTATAAAATAAAATAAAAAAATTCTCACCACGCTGCACACTATCCATCTCTTCCGTTTCAAAAATGAGAATAACTTAGTGCACTTTACTTTTGCATTTTACAATTGCATCTCTTGCTCCTCATTGGATAAGTGCATTGTGCCCACTTTTTATTTGCCAATGAGAAGCAAGAGATGCAAGTACAAAGTGCACTAAGTTCTTCTCTTCAAAAATTTTCAAAAATAATATTACACCCGCTTTTTCATATTTCAACTCTTCCCTCTATCTCTCTCCTCCAGCCAATTTTAAAGGTTCAAAAGTCAAGAGGAGAGGCACTGCATTTGGGAAGAAGGTTGGTCTTTTCAAAAAAAATTAATTTTAAAATTTTTTCAACTTTGTTCCGAAAGGCGGCCTAAAACTCTAAAAGGTACTCCATCGTGTGATTTTTTAGGCTCAAACATGAGGCTCATATTCAAGTCCATTAATTAAGCCTTTCCATATGTACCCCTATTAGAAGATGGATGCATCCTTATTAGATTTGTATTTGTATGCATACTTCTTTTATGGAAACAAAATATCTTCAAAGATCCTATTATAACTTGTCATGACAGATGTCAAGAATATGTTTAAAATATTTTTTAACTTTCATTTGCATATATATATATCCCCACTAACTTTTGCTAAGACTTTGTCTGCTTAAGAATTGGCCAGACAAAAAATCCTCTATAGAAACTGTAGGCCATCGAGATAGAGGTCATGGTTATGGCATGTGGAGGGAGACTTGGATTGTGGTTAAGTCAACTTTTTGTAATTAAAATTTTGATACTATTTAACAACTGAAATTTCATCTTTTTAAGCTGACTTTGGTAACTCAATTAGAGATGTTCAAATTTTGATTTAACTCGAAAAATTGAACCGAATTGATCGGTTCGATTCGAGTTGGACATCTTTTCGATTCGGTTCGGTTCCATGTTATGGAATCGAGATGAACTGAATATATATATATATATATATATTATATAATCTCACAATAAAACACATATAGTTGGTTAGTTCATTGGTCAGGTTGAATCTCACGCCCTCTTAAACATGGTTTTTTTTTTTTTTAATTTCCATTTGAACAGAACCGTGTTCACCCTTAAACCCAACCTAATGATTTAAATTAGAGATCAAAATTCTCCGTATACACCCAAGGGAGCAGGCGGGGTTTTACCGAAGCCGACCTCATAAAATTGGACAAATTAATTAGGAGTCTTTAATAGATATTTGATTTATTTTTTAGACTCTAACAGAATTGTAACTCATTATAATAAATATTATCTCTCGTTACGTCAAATTATATTACAGTAAAGATTTTTTTATTACCATCAGAAACATCTAATTAATTTCTCCCCTAAAATTTAACCGAAAAGGGTATTCAAGTAAAAAACTGCAGGCGTAAATGCAGTACACAATATTGCGGGCGAAAGTGGACCAAATTTATGAAAGAGTATAGTTTTGTTCACGTCTTGATGACACACCCTTTTCATACTTTACCGTGAGCGTGGGGCTTATAGCCCTTCAAAGGGGACACACTGTGGGGGCAATCTCATCGTACCATGGCAAACAATTTGGCATGATGAGTTTTGACCATATACTGCTAGGACCTCTAAGGAAAACCACAACAGTATGATACTTATTAAAAATGAGAAATGCAAATTAGTATTTAAAGATATTGGTATATATATAATATATATTCTCTTACTGATGTATGGAATGGGTTTTAAACAATTGGATGAGAACTACTTCACACACCCAACGGTGCACATAGAGTAATGTCTCAATTTTAGATCTTTTATCTATGTTTTTTTATAACATTTTTTTATATCGAGATCTTTTATATTTAGTGATCATGATACTATCCTTAGTAAGGTTGTAAATCGGTCGAATTCGAATCGAAAATATATTATCGAAATCAAAATTTTGATAAACTAATATGTTTACTATGATATTGTCTTTTAAATTTATAAATAATTTATTGAAATAATTGATAGCGATTTCGATTCTGATAACTTATCAAAATATCTGATAACAATTTTAATAAATTATCGATATTATTTTTTTATTTTAAAAATAATAATTTTTATCAAAATCGAATCAAAATTTTAAAATTTTAAATTCCGTTTGAAGCCCTAATATTTAGTGCACAAAACATTTGATAGGAGCCCACTTGAACGCAACGCATGGCGTGCCATAATTGATCAACATGTGTGCCACCTAATTGCCCCAGCCTAGCAACCCGACGAGAAAGACTTATTGCACTTTAAGTGCAATATAACTAGACAATAATAGTCCATACAGAAGAAAGAGCATGTACTCGAATTACTAGAGGCCAATCTCCATAACCCTTTGGGCCTTTGGCTCCTAGCCCAGAGTAGGTAGTCCACCGCCGATGCCAAGTCCTTGGCCCTTCGAGCCATGGTATGGTTCACCACTCCGTTGTCAACAACACGACCACATCTGCAGCTAAACATGGTTTCGCAATGTTAGGGCAGGCCTTTTCCGGCTATCTATTGCACCTATGCCCTAGCTAGATATGACTTCTCCACTTGTCTAGCAAACCCCCTCTCCTCCAGAGGCCAGCAATGACAACATAGCCTCACTCTGCCTTCAAAGACCCTTGACGACTCAGTATGATAAGAGTCGAGGAGGTGGCTAGCGAGGTTGAAGAGGGATCTCTGCAACCCTAGAAGTGCTTGGCTACTCGAAATAAGCAGCAGAAGAAGACTCAAACTTGACAATTCTACTCTTCCTCACCCTCATTTAGATCGATATGCACAAGCAACCATACCAGGAGTAGATGTACCCACAGATGATGGAGGGAGCATGGAATACTCCGATGAGGACACTAGGGAAGGGATGCACACTACATGACACCGTGGTGGCCCCAATTTAAAGAATTATGGAGTAGCTAGAAGGCATTGTCCTTGAGGTCTAATGACGTCCCCTTAACACTTCTCGCTACCATGACCCATGGAGAAGCATCCATTGATTAGAAGATGCATTACCCTAACTTGCTGATTAGCCACCTACTTAGTAATCCACATTGAGCAGCCATCATTACCCTTGGCCAATAGTTGCCAAGTGCTTGACTTCCCTGCAATGATGATCCATGGTAGCCATTTTCCTAGGAAGGAAAAGAGGTGTCAATGACTCCCAACTCTTGACCAACAACGACATGTGTAGAACGACAATCTAGGTTGATTAGCACTGGGCCCTAGGATGATAGCCATCATTCTCTTTGTGCTTCCTCCCGAGCATGAGCCTTTCATACTCAGGAGTAGAGGGAGGTGTGCAGAGATAAAGCCGACCCAACCCATTAAGACCTGCTTGTGTAGCCCACCGAGATGAGAGAAAGAAGGCTATATTCGACCATGTACCACTCGTCAGTAGCGGCC
Source organism: Colocasia esculenta (assembly GCA_014218235.1). Taxonomy (NCBI): domain Eukaryota; kingdom Viridiplantae; phylum Streptophyta; class Magnoliopsida; order Alismatales; family Araceae; genus Colocasia; species Colocasia esculenta. The sequence goes on from CM024760.1 coordinate 171,922,077, forward strand.
CATACAAAAAGAAGGGAGTAGGCTCAACACATTAGAACCCAATCTCTATGGCCCTTTGGGCCTTGGCTCCCAACCCAATGCAAGTAGAAGCAGTCCACGACCCATCATCCTGAAACGACTCTCCAACCGCCATTGTCGAGTCCTCAGCCCTCTAAGCCACGGTATGACTCATCACTCTGACATCAATGGCATGGCCTGGCCATAGCCTGACATGCCTCTACAACATAGCAGGGCCTCGTGGACTATTTGATGCACCTATGCCATGCTAGAATATGTCCTCTCCACTTGTGTGCCACATCCCCTCTCCTCCAGAGGCCAAGAACGATAGCATGGCCTTAACCATATTGCCTCGTACAGGTAGAGTGAGATGGCACTCCTTCTCTTGCCTAAGACCATGCCCACTAGACATGCGTTGTCACATCCCATCATTTAATATTTTCATAAATGTTGAGATGCAACCGAACAGAAATCAAGAATAGATTAAAAAAACTTCGAGCAGAAATTACCTGGGGGCCCTGACCTAAAATAAAATTAAAATTAACAGTCGTTCCTCAAGGTTGAGGTAATTACATGATTCCCAAATTGTATCTCAAGGGTCAGACATAACAACTGTTGATCTCTCAGCACACAATTCCCGATGTCCAGCCTTCTAGGACTGATGAATACCTGGGAAGAAGAGTAGGTATGAGTAGTCTTGCCCAGTAAGATTTATCCTCTAATAACAAAGAGATAGATATTGGAATCAAGGAAAATTTGTTGCACACAAGGATAACAATTAACTGTGTTCAAGAAATGGAAGAATAATGCAAATCAAGATGTACAATATTGAACTATGCAAGATTAAATCGATACATTAATGAACCGAATCAAAATAACGAGTTTCAGGCATATAATGACATGCCATCATTATCAAACGTGTAATCACTATCTAGCAGTCCACTAAACATGTATTGGCGGTAAGTGCAAACTAGTTAAGTCATGCTGATGGGAAACAATAACATATAGTTGAATATCATCAATCAAGCAGTAGGCCGTGTCCGATGCCAGGACACAATCAGTAGATCCATTCTCGACAGGTACATATTCGAATAGATCGATTCAGTGGCCGAGTTTGGAAGATCCATTCTCGACGGGTACATATTTGAATTGTCTGATTCAGTGGTCGAGTTCGGGTGTTCCTCCCAAGGATTGGACTTTCCCCTATAAGCATCTTGATCAGTAGAGTCGAAGACGAAGAACCAAACATATGTAAACATTCATTATTGTTATGTTCTCAGATAATTATGTAGCACTTTAGAGTTTCAAGGATAAAGCATATGTACAAGATTGTATAAATCTCTCAAAAGAGTTGGAAATGATTGGAGTTTCAAGGGGTAACACAGTTATGCAATAGAGAGGTTTATGATAGTGAACCAAATTCGAGGTGTAATTCATAGCCGAGATTGGACTTTCAAAATTCAATCGGGAGTCGATGTATCAAGTCGGTTTGCAAATCAGATGCTAAATAGAATTTTCAAACGATATTACCATGTCAAAACACTGGTCGTAGTTACAAGATGGTCTAAACTACAAGTTCTGAAGATATCATGTAATTTTTCTACTCCTTTTTAGGCTTTTAGAGAATAGCTTTGTGATGTGGTACTTAGACTTACTTAACATGTTAAGCCTTAAAACTAAAAATCAACGGAAGAGTACATCACGAAGATAGTCATGAAATCAATATGGCCGATCGAATCATTCAATTACTAATTCTATTCAACATTGGAAATAATATCATATCAATGTGAAAATCTTATTAATGTAAAATAAAGGATGAGCAGGTTTGACTTCTTTTTCAGTAGCAGAAGGACTCCCTTGGAGAAGTCATATGCATGTTTATCATTTTTCGTCGGACCTTAAATTTTTAACATTCTACTAGGTTTATTTGAATTATGAGACTTTCAGGTAGACTAAATTATGAGAGATCAGAAAGATGCTATTTGATGGAATCGTAAAAATTGCATTTTTCTTCTTCGGTGGGAGAGTTGACTTTTTATTAGTAAGAGATATAATTTTTCTGATATTTTAATTAGATTCAAATGGGGGTACTTCCTTATTTACATGTAATATCTTAAGTAAATGAACATCAAATTATAACATAGCCAGTAGCTTCGTCCTGGATGTGATGAAGAATCGGTTGATCGAAATCCAGAAGTCGATCGACCAACCTAGCCAGTAGCTTGGTCACGGATGCATGGAGAGAATCAATCGACCGAAATTCAAAAATCGATCGATCGATTCCGGTAAAAACTAGAATCATAAAAACTCGAATCACATGGTCCAAATATACTTGGAATAGAAGTGAACAATAAAAAATGATAGAGAGGAACCTACTTATCAGTTGGGTATGGCCGTCAGGTGGGGATGAACTTCCTAAGCTTCTTATCTCTCTTGTTTCTCTCACCTCAGCAACTTCTCTCTCTCTTCTTTGCCTCTGCACCTGTTCTCTCTTCCTCTTTCCTCTGCACCTACTCTCTCTCTCTTCTCTCTCTTTCTTTTGCATAGTGGTGGTAGCAGAAGAAGCGGTGGAAGAATAAGAAGACGAAGAAAAAGAAGAAGAAGAAGCAAAAGAAGCAGCAAAAGAAGAAAAAGTGGAAGAAGCAGAAGAAGACGTAGGAAGAAGAACTAGAGGAGGGGGGGGGTTATAATCAGAGGATGATCCTATCATCCCACGACCATTCTTGGATAAGGATCTCCCAGCCAACACGTAGCCACCCCACACATGTAATCACACACGTAACCCAATTACGTAAATGGTTACGTATTCAATTTTAATTCGTATAAGTTCTTTGGTCCACTCATTTCATACTTAAATGATATCCAATTGAGATGAAATTTCAGACATAAGCTTATTAGAGGTGATGCGAATTATGATGATTTTAGTTTAATTTTTTGGATTAGTTTTTCGTCGAGTGAAAATTATTCAAAAATCATTATATCGGCTTAATCTGGATATATGTGCATCAATAAGTCTGGATATTTTTATTTTTGAGATCAGTATATTTTTTTAGTAATTATGGTGTTGTTAGATTTCGTTTTCGTTACCGAATTCTGATGACGCCCTGTCGGTGCATACATCTGAAGACAGTACTAGAATCACATTAATTATATGAAAAGATTCTGGATTCAAACGCAATCATGTTCTTGTATCTTTATGGTACTCAATATCTTTTCCTAATGTTCAATATTATTATTTAAATATGGGTGTTACATGCACCACCAACTATCCCCATTGGTCAAGCAACACAGCCAAGGAAGGGGTAACATATGTGGAGGACGCTCTGACATATGCCTAAAAGAAGGTGAGGAAGGTAAAAAAAAAAAAAAAATCACAGACTTACACATCAACATAGGGCTCTCTCTCTCTCTCTCTCTCTCTCTCTCTCTCCATCTATTTATGGCTTGTTCTCTGTTCTCTGACTTGAGCGTCAAAAAGCTCTCCCTAGCGACCACTCTCAAAGCCCCTTTGATTGTTCTCATTAACTACAGATGTGGGCAACAACCTCACACCAACAAATTCAAGAGTCACATGGAGATCAAGTGGTTGGGAGTTCGACGACCATTTTCTGATCTCTACAAATATATAACATATTTTTCGGCACGTACTGATTCACATCGGAGTCGTGTTGCCATCTGCAGGCACATGTGATATGACCCCCCCCCCCCCCCTCCGTCGCCGTCCTCTCCTGCCACGACTGTTGCTCTTGTGCTCTTGCTGCTGCTGCTGCTCTACTAATGCTGCTCCTCATCGACACACCCCCTCCCTCCTCCCTCCGTCGGACCCCCTTCCCCTCCACACACCCCCTCCTACTCTCCCCCCCCCCCCCCCCCGTCGACAACTTGTACCCCCCTGCTCTCCTCCCCCTCCCTCTGCCAGCCGCCCTTCCCCTCTGGTCCCCCCCCTCCGTGCACCCCTCCTGCTCTCCCCCACTCCCCCAGCCCCCCTTCCCCTCTCGCCTGCCTGCCTCCCTCCCTGGCTCCACCCTTGTAGTACCCCGGAAAATCTATTAATTAAAAAATATAGATAAAGAAATTTTATCTATTAATAAATTCAATTAATTAAAACGGTACGCATCATTATTGCATGAGTATAACCCCTATAAAATTTCGTAAAAATAGTAGTTATACTTTAAATAATGTTCTCTAATGACCCATCATGAAATTTGGGCATAGAAAAATCGTTTGGACTTAGTTTAAGAATTTATGCGACTTATTAGCATAATAAGGAATAAGTCGAAGAACCCATTATTTATGACCCAAATGGATTATAAATAAAAATAAACATTTGGGTAGACTTTAAATAATATGGGATGATAGCCCATTATGATATTTGGACCAATGGACAATCTTGGCCCATGAACAAATTCTCTAATAAAAGGATAATTAAAAATCTATTAAGTAAAGTAAGTACATGGGTTGTACAATTAAGCTCACATGAGTTATTGGGCCAAGAGTAAGAGCCCAAGGGTGAAGATTAGAATATTAGCATGAATAATATTTAATCAAATTAAAAATATGAAGTTACTTGAATAAGTGTGATAAATATTTAAATAACAACAAAGGGTGAATAATTAGAATTAAACCATACCTATTAAGTTAATTAGTAATGGGTTTTATTATAGGTCCTAACATGGATTGTTGGGCCCAAATAATGAAGAACCCATCATGAGATGGGAAGTAATTGGGCTAAATTCGTACCTAAAAATATTAATAATAAAAGGGGTAAGATAATGACTATTTTAACTCCTAAATTATCTTAAAAAGAGTCCTAAGCCTATCCTAACCCATTACCACGAAATTGGACCTCTTCCCCATCCTATTAGGTAGATAATGGCTAGAAAATAGGTGGATAATTGCTAATTTTGGAGTTGGAGGAGAGGAGGAGTTTTAGGTGATTAAGGACTCTATTAAGCATAAAAAACACTCCATTTTCGTTCCCATCCAACCCAAAACCACAGTAGAGACCTTGGGGGACGAAGGAGGGAGGCTAGGATCATGGGAGCTCGGAGGAGGAGGCTGGAACTTGGATCTTCTCCTTCACATTTCGTCTCCAAACTAGGGTATTCTTACTCCACAAACAAGGTAGGCAATCTCTCAAGCTAAAATCGTGAAAAAATTACCCTAGGTAGGCTTCATGATCCTTTTCAAAAGCCCTCTAGTCTCGTTACATTTTGCTCATCCATTTGGCGAATTTATTGCTTGAATCCCTGCTGTTACCATGAACTCGAAATCTCATGTTTTCTCTAATCTCCCGCATGTACTTGTTCCATACCATGAGAAATTCTCATTGATACTAAATTGCATTAGCTTTGAAACTCCCCTAGTCTTGCTCTATTCGATCTCCCATGAGGGAGAATTAGTTCTTTGAATCTCTGTCTGATCCATGCACCCGACCCTTCATGTTTGCTTTCAAACCTTATGTATACATAGGGTGTCAATGGGCTGGGTTAGTTTGAAGCCCAATGGGCAGTCCACTCCAGACTCAATTTGGGTTGGACTCGGGTGTAGACACGCCAATTTTACCCAAATTGGACAAAATCTTGAGTTGCTTTGTAACGCCTCAATGTGATTGTCTTCAATTACCTTTTAAGTGATTCCCGAGTTTCCTATTTACTTTGAGACTTTTCAGAATTTTCCTGTCTTTTAAAGCTTTTTAGGACCTTTTAGATAAGTCCACAAAAGAGTCTAGAAAAACCCAAAAAGAATCAGCACACTGTTTGAAATCGCGACCAGACCGGCGGACGCATATTAAATGCCATAAGCGCGACGCCCTGAAGCGACGCAATTCAGCTACCGCCTTACAGGACGCAATGCTTAACCGACGTTAAAGGGCATCCATGACGGCCGCCGCGGTTAAAAAGTCAACAATTTCAGGCTGTGCCAGAGCGTGGACGTTCTGACACCTGTGGCAGGCTCTGAAATGCGTCGTGGTTGTACGACGCGATTCTTAACTGCCCTGCGCGCACCATGCCCCTGCCAGGCGTCAGAACGCTGTCAGTACGGTATCAGACTCTGAATCGCACCCAGATAGTACGCCGCGATTAAGAACCGCCAATTACAGCGTTACAAATATTCAGCGGTGGTTAAGCGCGACCAGTATGATGGACGCGCTTTATGGACGCAAATGAGGTCATGGTTGTCAATCGATTTGACCTTCCGAAATGCGACGACTATGGTCGACGCGATTCTTGAGATCGCTGCGCGCCTTAATCATCATATTTTGGCAAGTTGATGGGACATATGGCCGACCTAATGAATCACGACGTTTCTTGTGGCCGCAATTTTACTTGAAAAACGTCAGCTGGTTTGGACGCAATTTAAAACAGTGAGTCTATATATACAAGCCCCCTGCGCAACAATGAGGAGAGAAAGACCTTACCCCCCCCCCCCCCCAGAGCGGCGAAGCCCTGCCCGTCTAACGCGTCGCCCACCTGCCGTTCCATTCCACGTCCACCGGAGGTTCCAGTGGGACGATCCTGCTGCCCAGAAGCTGCCGTTCCGGAGTCGAAGGACGATCCACGCCGTCCGCTCCACGACTAGGCGCCGCCGTCCCCCACGCTGTTTCCGGACTCTCACAGCCTTTCTCTCCCCCTGTCCGGGTCACCAGACAACACACACGCACACACGTGCATGTTTCCCTCCCTGTCTAGTTAGGGGTTTTTCATTTTCGTAGTTAGAAGGTGCATCCGCACCGTTTTATGTCCTGTCCGCTGTCTTCCGTTGTCTTTTTCATTTACTACACGTCCGCCTAATCCGTTTCCATTCTGTCCTCTTCAGGTACCTCGGCTAAATCTCCTTCTCCCGCCGGCCGGTGGAAGGAGGAGGAAGGACCCACGCACACACATCCCGCTACTTTCCACGGGCCCAAAAAGGTACACATCCCCTTTTAGGCCCGTCCCTACTTTTGGTACTTTTTAGTAAAAGTGCCTAGCGATCGCGGCTTTCCTTTACCTTCCGTCCATTTTTATTCCCCGTGTGGACGCCGTTTATTCTCTCGCTATCCACCCTTTCGCCAACCCCAAAAGGGGAGAGGAGGGACATTTGGGAAAATAACCGCATCTACAACATGGCGATCGCGATGGGACGACTCTTCTTTTAGCCCGGTACCACTTTGTTTAGCCCCGTGTGGCACTGTTTTCTAGTTAGTTTAGTCATTTCCTACTTGTTTGTTTAAGCTTCTTTTTAGTCCTTTCCATTAGCATGCTAAAAATAGTTTAATAGGGTTAAATAAAAATTATATATATATATATAATATATATATATTTCTATAGTCCTTACCATCTTACCATCTTTGCTATTTGAGAGTTTTTGGTGTTTGGAACCCCCATTCCCCTCAATCTAACCCTAATTGCATGCTAATCCACCCCCCTTGGGGTGAGATTTCGTTGGGAGGGTTTCTGAGTTGAATCGCGACAACCCCAGACGCCGGTGATTCAGCCCAGTTGTTCATACTTAGAAAATTTTCATGGGGAGGGTTTTCTGTGTTGATACGCGTCGGGAACAGACGACGCGTTTCTGCCTGCTTAGTTTTTTTTCACAGCTTTTTAGAAATATTTTTGTTATGTGCTGTTGCGCGTCAAATCCAGACGACGCATTTTATGAATCTTTGTTGTGCGGCGGCCTGTCTGGACGCGTTTCTGAACAGAGTCCTCAGGGAGTCGCCTCGGCTCTTACAGCTATCATAAGCTGTCAGATCCACGGACGACTGAAAGGATGCGATTAAATTAGCGCCCTCTGCGGTGGACGCGATTTAAATCCTTTCCAGAACCTCCAGCTGCTTGCCTTGTGTTGTTTTCACCTTTTTTTAATAGCTGGAGGACTTCCTTCCCTCATTTCCTAGGATCCAACACACCTCTCGGTGGGAACTATCTCTCCATTGGGCATTCCGTCCCTTTGGACTAGAAATTCCTGTCGGGACGTCCGTAAATCTCCATACCCCGTGGATTCTCTCATGGCGGACCGAGTTGGTTGTACCAATACCGGCGACCTGGATAGAGTGCCTATTGTGGAGAGATTGCTTTAAGAGTGAACCCCGAAGTTATCATTATACCCACTTGTCGAGTTCACTTCTTCTCTTGAGTGACACACTGTTAAGCTAAAACCCACGTTAATCATTTCAAACATAATTAAGTGGACGTAATCGGTGCTAACTGTGTGCTTAAAATCAAGTAATCTTCTCCCTCATTGGTTGAGTAGTTGTCCGGTACTGTTTTTCGAGCCGCCCTGCATGCAACTCCGATCTGGCCGTTCTCTTTCCATAGCTGATTACGAGAACGCAGGCCAAGACGAGGTGTATGAGGAAATCTATGGGTTTAGATCTTATCTTCCTGCCAATCCGTCTGATCCACATGTGAACGTGGTGGACGCGCAACCCCAGATCCCCAGATTCCCCAGAGGCAAGACGATCCTTCTGCCTCTGTTAATCTTTCTCAGCTTATGGGCATCCTCCAGAACCTTCAAGCTTCTCAGGTACCAGATGCCCAGGCTGCCCTAAAGGGAAATCTGTTGTCACCCCGATCCCTCCGGTTACCTGACCCAGGGACCCCGGATTGAGTCCGTCCGCGATCCGGGTGGGCAAATTTCGCCAGCCCCTTCACGGGCCCATTCTATTATCCATTCCCGTATCATAGTCCAGAAGACAGATACCGGGCACCCGCTGACATGTCACACCCTGCTTATCAACCACGGGTTCCGACCCAGGGTCCCGCATATGTCAGCATTCCTCACCAATACCCTTCCTGGCAGACGCCCGTTGTGCTGTCCCTTCCGCTGCTCCCCAACAATCTGCAAATCAGCTTACCCAGGCCCTTCTGGCTAAGGTAAACAAATTGGAGCACGATTTGAAGAGGGTGTCTGCCCCTAAAGATTCCTTTGAACTGGCATTACCTTCCATGCCAGTCTTTCATTTACCTCCGTCAGAAATGCCGTCTATCGCCGCTACAATGGCACCGGCAGCCCTTTCGTACATATCAAGGAATTCATGTACGAATCTTCTTTCTGGCAGGATGACAATCGTGCCCTTGCCTTCCTGTTTCGTCGGTCCCTGGACGGGCCTGCCCTCGATTGGTTCTATTCCTTGGACCCCGGATGCAGAGAACTTCGAGGCAGTCCAGAGGAAGTTTCTGAGGAGGTACAGAGACCGAGTGGGCCCTGTGCTATCTATTACTGATCTGGTGGCCGAAAAGATGAAGGCTGATGAAGAGTTCGTCTCCTTTGCTGATAGGTGGAGGCTCATGGCCGAGAAACTGAGAGATCCGTTGTCTGAATCTGAGCAGGTGAAGATGATCACCACCAATGCTACCCCCCCAGTTCAGGCATATCTTGGCTATGAATAAGCTGACAACAATGGAGGAGCTATATGAGAGAGCCAGATACATTCAAACACAACTGAAAGACTCTCCCATAGTGGCTCTATTTGAACCCAAGGCCCGGGTTGGTAAGAAGCCAGTGGGTACCTCCGCCAGTGGTCCCACCACTGAGGGGGTTATTCACAATGAACAAGTGAGTGCCATGGGCAATCCAGCCCCTCCCCTTACCGTGCACCCAATAACCCCAGGGCTCAACAACCCCAATTCCCAGCCTTTAGGCCAAACAACCAGTCTAATTTCAGGGCCCAGCAGCCGCCTCCTCAGCAGCCCTACTATGACCAGCAATTCCAGCAGCCCCAATTCCAGCAGCCCAGTTCCACACCAGCCAGCCACAATATCGGCCTGCACCCCAACCCCAACAACAACAACCCCCTCATCCACACCAGCAACTTAACCAGGTTCCTCCTCCAGGCAATTATGGGCCACCTCCACCCAGATTCCCAACCGCCCTAGAACAACCCCCTACCCTCCGCTGCCAGAAACCCTACCCGACATTTTTAATGCCCTCATGGCAGCCGGAGCACTGACATTGCCGAAGGAGAAACTCCAATGGCCTCCTCACCTCGATACCTCCCGGTATTGTGAATTCCACCGGGGCCCGGGCCATACGTTGGACCGATGCTTCCACTTCAAAGATTATATTCATAATCTAACGAAGGTGGAGGCATTGACTGGGTTGAAATGAGGAAGTTTGTCACTGAGATGAAGGCAAGAAGGCCTCCTCAGCAGCAGCAACAGCACAGCAGCTTCAGCTTCCACACAGCAACAGCAACCACCGCAGCAGCAGCAGCAACAGCCTGACTTGGGTATCGTACAGAATCCGTTGCCAGAGCACCCGGCACCAAATGGTCAGGTGAATGCCTTCACGAACCAGCCGCCGCCTGTGGAAGCACCCGCCACACACCCACAACTACCCCTGCTACCCAGGCACCCTTTATTTTACCACCCTTCATCCGTACACCCACCGCAGACAACCCGTTACCCTCCTTCTTACGCATTCCCACAACTACACCCACCCTCCATCCGCCTACCAAACTCCTGCACCTGTACATTCACCCTCTGTAGATACACCTACCCCGTTTTCGCATACCCCTACACCACCACCACACCTGACTCGCCGCCGTACAGGCACCCACCGCTTTCCCCTTTATAAACCCTAACCATAGGACCCCTTCCTACGCATTCCCACCACCTCCACTGTGCATATCACTGCCACCACACACACCCAGATTGCGGTAGGCATCCAACTGCCGCACCAAATTCTCACCAATCCACCCTCTACCTCACAGCCATCCACTTCCACAGATCAGGCTGTTGCGTCTACTTCAGGTAGTTCCCCTGAACCCGCCATGGTGCTCCGCAGCGGGCGTATGTTTAATCGGTTTTTCCCCCAGCAAGATCAAGTACTGCCAACCCAGGAAGAGGAAGAGGTACAAGACGGCTCAGTGCCAGGCACCCAGTATGATTTGTTGAAGCACCTGGACCGGACTCCAGCCAGGATCACCATCCTGGAATTGATTAAGAGGTCGCCCACTCACCAGGAAGCACTCATGCAGTATCTGCAGAAGTGATGGTTAACGAGGATCTGCCGTTAACCAGATTAGTGCAGTCTTGACACCGACAGGCCCACATCCAGCTATCGTGTTCCGTGAGAGTGAGCTCGCGCCAGTTGATTCACAGCGATACGCCCTGTGTCTTACAGTAAACATCAACGGCATTCGCGTGGATCGATGTTTGGTGGATTCTGGGGCCTCTGTCAATGTCGTGTCCCCTGACACGCTAACTCTATGTGGAGTGCCGGTCCAATCAATTCGCCCCCCTATTATCACTGTCACGGCCTATGACAATTCCACTAGGTCGCTAAGAGGGGTTGTTACTTTGACAATCGGGCTGGGCCCAACTTCTATGAAGATGGATTTCCACATCCTTGACATGGATCCATGCTACCGTATTATCCTTGGTCGACCTTATGTGCAGTCCCTTGGTGCTGTTATATCAACAGTCCACCAATGTTTGAAATTTCCATATAAGGGACGCGTAATTAGGTCGCCAACAAGCCTAGTCTTGCAGAAGTTGAGGCTATTATGACAAGCAACTCGGTTCCAGCAGTTTGGCCTGCTAATCAGCCCCTCACAACGATACAGTACCGACCGAGCACGTCCGGCACATATCCCGGGCCGGGTCCTTCAGTAGTCAGCCCTTCTGATTCAAGCAGAATAATCACCAAGAAAGGGTTGCATATCATGAAACTAATGGGTTATCGCCCGGCAAAGGCCTCGGTGCACAACTACAGGGCAGGACAACTGCCGTTAAAGCATGCAAGAGAAAGGTCAAGGTCGGCTTAGATATCAGCCTGTCAAAACCCAGTTGCGGCCAAATCAACCCCTCGCATGGACTTTGCACGATCATTTTTACAAGGGGCCACTACAGCCTGGGGATCCCCAGCCATTGCCCATTGAAACACAACCAATCTACTCCCTGACTCGGGATACCTTTTGGGCACCAGATAACTCTGCACCAGCCAAGCGACCCAAGATCGGTGATTATGAAACTGAATGGAACAAGTGGTTTGACATGGGCAGTCTTACCGCCTGTTTAAACCACATGTTCGGGTCGCCTGAGGCACTTTGGTTTTCTGAATTGCAGGCTATAGTGCAAGGATCAAGGGCACCGACCCCATACCGGTAGAATTCAGGGCACTGACCCCTTCCTGTCAGACTCTTGGGCACTGACCCCTTCCTGTCAGAACTCTTGGGCACCGACCCCTTTCTGTCAGAACTTTTGGGCACCGACCCTACACCGGCTCCAGTTTCGGGCCCTGAGCCCGCCCCAGTTGTTATCTCGAGCCCTGTGCTCGCTTCGGTTACTCTGGGCATCGAGCCCATTTCTTTTGCTTCGGGCATCACGCCCGATCCCTTTTCCGTACCAGGCATCGCGCCTGTTTCTTCGGCTTCGGGCATCGCGCCCGCTTTCCCTTCAGCACCAGGCATCATGCCTGTTCCTTTCGCACCGGGCATCACGCCCATTACTGCTTTTATTCCGGGCATTACGCCCGTTCCAGCTTTTTCATTAGGCCCCGCGCCTGTCTTTCATTTTGTACCAGGCATTTTGCCCTCTTTTAATTCCGCATTGGGTTCCACACCCACTTTTATTCGCCCTGCTTTAATTTTCGTACTGTTACGCATATCTTCCCTTCAGTTCCGGAATTCCTAGGGGAAACCCTCCTCTTTTCCCGTCCATTATACATACCTTTTCCGTTCCATCCACTATGGTCCCGTCCTTTGTACAGACCATGGCAGGATCATTTTTTGCTTCTCCTGGGACCCGAATGCCCGTCCGTCCATCCTCTGTACATATTTTCTCTGAGTAACCACCTGATCCGTCAGAATCCTTAGAAACTGCTCTTCCGGATCAGGTCTTACGCCTGACAATTGCCTTCGAGCCACCTTAAAGGGTCTGATTGTCTAGCGTCGTTCCTTTTCCACCAAACATGCGTCCCCCTCTGGCCTCATGGGCCTTCCGCCCACCCTGACTTTGAATTGTGTTCCTCCTTCCACCATCCTCGAATTGCCCTTGTTTCCCGCTTTGCTGCTTCCACTTCCCGCTTCCCGTTTAAGTGCTTGTTGGTTGCTTCCCTTTCCTTCTCCACCACGTGAGAAGAAGGGGGTTTTGGGTTGGTTTGTGATGGAAGACCCGCCATCTTTGTTGAGGAAACTTCTTTCCTCGCCCCCGACTGCATTCCAGTCGGTGGTTTGTCATACCCAGGCCTTCAGGCTGGGTTTTCAGTGCTCCCTTCCACGAAAGGGACTTTTACTGCTTTCCCTAATCCATCCACCCCGCAAGGGGATGTTGCTGTAAATACCGCTTTGTCTGCTCCCTCCGCGGATCTTTTCTTTACTACTTTCCCGAATACCCATGGGCGGGACCTTGCTTTCGATAATCTTCCTTCTGCTTCGTCTCTTCCTTTTAGTAGCTTAGACAAGGGTAGTAGACTAAGGGTAGATCCAGGAAGGAAATCCAAGGGTAGGAGGATCCCTCATCGTTATCTGGCTAGCTTCGCTCATAAATGCAAGGCATTCCTGGCAATTCCCGAGTTCTTTGAGTACCCTTTGCAATTTCCAGAAATAGAATATGAGCAGTCAGCCCCCTTTGTTGATGATGGGTTCGGCGTCTATGAAATAATGGACGACGATGACCCGATTAATAATGGCGATGAGGAGTTTGAGGGCGAGGCTGACGCTTTTGCCAGTGGGCTTAAGAGATTTGATGAACCATCACCAGCTATGCAAGAAATCACCAAAGAAATCAACCTGGGACCGAAGAAGATCCCAAGATTGTCCTCGTAAGCACTAACTTGTCACCGGATGAAGAGGAGGCAATCGTGGAGGTTCTTAGGCAATATAAGGACATCTTCGCATGGAGCTACGAAGATATGCCCGGCTTAGACTCTTCCTTAGTCGAGCATTATCTCACCCTCAAGCCAGGCTCCGTTGCAATTAAGCAGCGTTTAAGGCGTTTCCACCCCCAGATCGCTTTGAAAATGAAGGATGAAGTTGACAGGCTTCACAAAGCCAAGTTCATCAAAGTCATACTTTATCCTAATTGGGTGGCAAACATCGTCCCGGTTATCAAGAAGGACGGGAAGGTCAGGATTTGCATTGACTTCCGGGACCTTAATCGCGCTTGTCCTAAAGATGATTTCCCTCTACCTCACTTGGATGTGCTGGTAGATAACACCTGGGTATGAAACCCTATCATTTATGGATGGTTTTTCTGGGTATAATCAGATCAAGCTGGCGGAAGAAGACCAAGACAAAACTTCATTTACTACACCCTGGGGTACTTATTGCTTTGTGGTCATGCCATTTGGGCTTAGAATGCCGGAGCCACTTACCAGAGGGCCATGATGGCCATCTTTCATGACATGATCCACATCCTTGTTGAGGTGTATGTAGACGACTTGGTAGTTAAGTCAAGATCGGCAATTGAGCATGCTGGGGTTCTCACTAAGGTTCTGCAAAGGACTCGAGAATATCATTTAAGGATGAACCCCAAGAAATGCGTGTTTGGTGTGTCAGCTGGAAGGTTGCTAGGGTTTATTGTGAGCAAAAGAGGCATAGAGATTGATCCAGATAAGGCGAAGGCGATAAAGGAATTGCTCCCTCCCAGATTTGAAAGAAGTTCGAGGACTAATTGGGAGGTTGCAGTACATTCGCCGATTCATCTCTCAGCATTCTCAACGGTGTAGGCCTTTCTATAACCTCACCAAGCCGGGAGTTGAATTTTGCTGGGATGAGAAGTGTCAGGCAGCGTTCGATGAGCTTAAGGACTATCTTTCCAATCCGCCTGTCCTGAGGCCGCCTACGCCAAGCAAGCCTCTCATCCTCTATATCTCTGTTTTAGAAGACTCTGTAGGAGCTGTTCTTGCCCAAGTCGACGACGAATGCAAAGAAAGGGCGGCCTACTACCTGTCCAAGCTTCTTAATCCTTGTGAGCAGAGATATAATTCCATGGAGAAACCTGTGCCGCACTTGTATGGGTAGTGCAAAAATTGAAGCACTATTTCCTCGCCCATACAGTGCACCTTATTGCTCGCATGAACCCCATCAAATTCTTGCTCCAAAAACCTGTCCTAACTGACAGATTAGCACGTTGGCAAAGTTTCCTTTCCCAATTTGAGATCACCTACATCCAACAGAAGGCAATCAAAGACTATGCCATAGCCGAGCATCTCGCTCATCACCCATTGCCTCGAACTGATCCAGTCTGTTCAGACCTCCCGGATGAAGAATTGATGTCCATCGATCATGACGATCGTATGTACACATTGTATTTTGACGGGGCCCTGAATTCTTTTGGAACAGGCATCGGGATGGCCCTGTTGTCTCCATAGGGTGTCACCATATCGCGAGTTCATAAGCTAAACTTCCCTGCTACCAACAATATCACCGAATATGAGGCTTTATTAGCTGGTCTGGAACTCGCGCGCTATTATGATGTGACACACCTCCGGATTGTAGGTGATAGCCAATTGGTCCTCCGCCAAGTGCTCACCAAATACCGCACTACTGATCCCAAGCTCAAGCCATACCAAGAACACGCTTCGGCCTACGCCAAGCTGTTCACCAAGCTTGTCTTTGTTCATGTTCCTCGTCACCAGAACCTCCTGGCTGACGCCCTTGCCACCGTGGGCGCAACCATGCACATGGTCTATCCCGGTGATTTTTCCGGCATTCAAATAGAACGCCGGCAAATTCCCTTCTACTTGGATCCGATGTTCCTCTGGGTTAAGGATAAGGAGCTGGTAAATGCCGAGAGGAAGAGCAAAGAAGAAATCATGTTAGTAGAGCTGGAAGAAGAATTGGAAGATGAAGAAAAACTTTGGTATTTTGAGATATCTGAATATTGCAAGGATCAATCCTACCCTGTGGAAGCCACCCGTGAAGAGAGGAAGACCATCAGGAGGATATGTAACGTAGCGCATTTTTCGGATCTTTGCGGATCGTGGATTTGTGGTAGTTCGGATATGTGTTTATTGGTTTTGGCATGCTGCTCATGGCCAATATGGGGTCATTGGGCCTTGGTCGAGGTTTCCGCGTGTTGTGTGGAGCTTAGTGGGCCGGTAGGTTAGGCCCGTGGTGCTCGTTGGTTCACTGGATGTGAACGCGATGGGGGTGTAGGTCGCGTTCTGAACGCGACGGCAGTGGGGGTCGCGTTCTTGTTTCTGCCGCTGGGGTCGATGTCTGCATGTGCGCCGCGTGTCGCGCATGGAGTGGAGTTTGCTGATGTCAGGAATGGGAAGGCAACGCCCTAATCGGTCGCGGCAAGGTCGCGACGGAAAGGTACGTCGCGATCCCAACCGCTGTGCGGTTTTTAAGCAGGCTGGCCGAACAGAGCTTTCACAAGCTTTGCTCGACCGGAGAGAAGCTGTCGCAGGTTTTCTGGGCGATTCGGCGTTGCGACAGAGTTCTCGTCGCGCTCTCGACGCTAGGACGTCGCGAGGAGTGGGGGAAACGCCGCGCCATGCATGGATTGCGCGTTCTTCATGTAGGTAGGGAGTTCTACTTGATTTGTTATGTGGATTGCATATCGATTTGTTTATTGCTTTAAAAACAGTAGATACCATGTCTAGGAGGTGAAATGAGCATGAAAACCGGGTTGAAATCATGTTTAGGGTGGTTTGCATGGAAGATCCGGAGATGGTTCCCGGATTAGGGTTTTCGCCTGAGAAGGCGACGGACCCTACTGTCGCGACCAGGTAGCGACAGGCCGACCCGTTGCGACAGGGTTTCATATTGCGACATATCGTGGCATCGCGATCAGAAGGCGGTCATGGCCTCTGTCGCGATCACAGCCGAGGGTTTTGCTTTGCATGCTTTTGGTGTTTTGGTTATCCGATTATCATCGTTTATTGTACATAGCTTTGATGTGAGGTGCATTGACACCCGTGAAACTCTGTGAGCAGGTTGCTCACATGGTTAGTAGGTGGTTTACATAATCGGTGTGGTGTTGTCGTGGTGTGAGGTGCATTGGCACCTGTAACACCTCTAAAGCGTGTCGTTTGAATAGTTCGTGTGTGTTTACGTGGTTTGAGGATGGGCATGGCACATACTCCGTTGTGGTGGTGTTTCGTGTGTGTGTGTGTGCATGGCACATGCACCGTTGTCGTAGTGGTTGGGCAGTGAGGTCCCTATGTGAACCTAGCCCTAGTTTTCTAATATGTGATTATAGATTGGTTAAGATGGCTAATTAATGGAGTGTAAGCATGGTTATTAAGTGGTTACCGAGTAAAGAGTTTGATGTGACAATGGAGGTCACCTGTGACTAATGATAGGCCAGGTATGGTTGACTACCGTGATTTATGTGTGTGTTTGTGTAGGATAGCTTGTGGGTTACAGAGTGACCAGGTCAAGCTAGTCCTTACGTTTGTACAGTGGTTTGTATTAAAGATTGTATGAGTTTATCATGTGATTAGTGCATTGCTGAGTTTGGTGGTCCGGCGCCTATTCCGGAATGCCTCTTCAGTCGGGTGCCGCAGGTTCCTAGGAGAGCCAGGCACGTGAGTGTGCTCGGGGCTTGTCCAGGTACAGTGGTACCGTCGAGGTTTTGTCGTCTTCCTGGACACTCTCACTCTCGGGGAGAGTTGTCGTCCGGCTGAGGGAAAGACGACAGTGGGACAGTGACTTGTGAGAGTTTGTGTTTAGTCACTTGTAGCGCGCTCGTAGCTGGGGGTTACGGACACCAGTAGACGTACTGGGCCCTAGCTAGTTTTGTTACCAGTGCCTCACTTTAGAGAGCTCGGGCCAAGTCTCTAAAGGTGCCAGGCATGGGCCTGCAGGTGTGTGACCTGTAGGTTGTGGTGGTTTGGTTGGTCTCCACAGTTCTTTGGCTTTACTTGTGTTGTGGAGCGGCAGTTGGACCCTACGTCTGTGACTGCGAGACTGAAAGGTAGTTCTTGTGCTGTGTTGTCCGGGTTGGATACTGGCGTCATGAACCAGTAGTCTGTCCTGTGTGGTGGCGTCGTGCTTTCCGGCTCGTGCTTTGCTATCAGTTGTGGCGTGTGTTAATTGTGGTTTTACTCGTCGAGGTGTGCCATGGTGTTGGCACGGTTGCTATTGTGATTAGTGGGCGGGGACTCACTAGTTGTGGTTTGATTGGTTGTAGTGTGCCCTCATGGTGGCACAATTGTGTCTGTGTTTCATGGTGTGTTTGTGTTCCGTGATGGTACCTCGTGGTGGTAGGTACCTGTACTCTTTGTGGGTACTAGTTTCTTGTAGTACGTTGAGTACTAATCTTTTCAGGTGGTGAAGTGGGGGTCATGCAGTGAGACCTTCCACTTGTTGTGTTTTACCATTCCTTAGGTAAGTTTTCGAATAAGGTTTAGTGCGCGATGGATTGGCATCTTGATAGCCAGTCCTGTTTCTTAAATATGATATTCGATACATCGTGATTTAGGGGAATAAAGGATTAGCTCTTGGTTAGCAATCCTGTTACCCATATGTTTAGAGGCTTGCCAGTGAAGCTAGTAGCTTAGGCAATGCTTTGCCTGTGTGGCTTATAGCTTAGGCGACCAGCTGTTGAGGTGGTGTGCCTGTGAGGCTTGTGGCCTAGGCTTTACAGCTGTTGAGTGGACTAATGGTGTTGTTGTCTCTTTGTCTTTCTGAGATTTACAGCAATGAGTTAATTATGTTTAGTATTGTTAATTATGTTTTGTTGTGAGCATGATGTGGTTTGGCTTCCGTGTTGCCAAAGAGACCCGTTGGTGTTGAGGTCATTCCATGTTGTGTGAGGTTTTGGGTGGTTCCCTGGTGAGCCAGTGACTTGTTGAAGCTCACTCCCTTATAGTTCTTTTCAGGGTTTACCATGGGTGTGGCTTACAGAGGTCTCAGTGGTGTCGTGACAGACTTGTACCACCAGCAATAGTCTTAATAGAGTTGTGTGAGCTTGTGCTCCCTCGGAGTATGCCCCAGGTAGTTGTACTCTTTTTAATTTGGGCATGTAATAATGTAATGAGACAGTTGTAAATTGTTATATGCAGATATGAGAACATATGCTTTCTTGTGTCTCTTTCTGTTGTGGTTTGTCTTTTACATTCTTCCTGGACACGTGTACGAGCTATCCCTTGCGAGACTTCGGTCCGTTCGCGGGAGACGGATCTGGATATGGACCCTTATTGGGTATAAATATCCAGGGCCGTTACAGGATATCTCAGAAGTACATGGTGATTGGTAATACGCTCTACCGAAGAACCTCTCCGGCATTTTGCTCCACTGTTTAGATGAAGTTGAGGCTCCGAAGGTTGTTAAGGAGGCCCATTTGGGTGTTTGTGGAGGTCATGTAAGTAGCCAAATGCTTGCTAAGAAGATCCTTAGGCAAGGCTTTTACTGGCCTACTCTAGAGGAGGATTGTTCTTTCTTTGTCCGCCGGTGTGTCAAATGCCAATTGCATGCCGA
Organism: Colocasia esculenta; assembly: GCA_014218235.1. NCBI lineage: Eukaryota > Viridiplantae > Streptophyta > Magnoliopsida > Alismatales > Araceae > Colocasia > Colocasia esculenta. The sequence goes on from CM024760.1 coordinate 171,941,437, forward strand.
CAAAATTCATGCTCCATCCTCTTCACTCCACCCTGTATCTTCACCCTGGCCTTTCGCTATGTGGGCTTTCGATATAATCGGACCCCTTGGTGATCCTAATTCCCAGAACAAAACAAAATCTTTTATTCTTACAGCGACGGAATACTTCACCAAGTGGGCGGAAGCCGAAGCATACGCGGAATCAAGGCAACAACCGTCTGCCGCTTCATCATGAGGAACATCATCACCAGGTTTGGTATACCAGAGGCGATGATCACTGACAACGGTCCGCAGTTCATCTCTCAAGAACTCCGTGACCTCTGCAACAGGTATAAAATTGCATTGCATCATTCTTCACCTTATTATCCGCAAGGCAATCGCCAGGCAGAGGCCACAAATAAAACTCTCATCAAAATTATCAAGAAGACATGTGAGGTTAATAAGTTCTCGGATTGGCCAGAGAAACTCGTAGAAGCTTTATGGGTTTACCGCACTTCAATCCGTACTCCTACAGGGCAGACATCGTTTGCTCTTACTTACGGAATGGAGGCAGTAGTACCATATGAGATTCTAATTCCTTCACTAAGAGTTCAACTTGAGAAGGATTTACCAATTGATCAACGACGTGAGTCGCTCCTTGAACAATTGGAACTCTTAGATGAAAAGCGTTTAGTGGCCGCCGAGCACACGAGAGCATACCAAAACAAACTCACACGTTTTTACCAGAAGAGAGTTATTGAGAAGATTCAAAGTCGGTGACATAGTCGTTAGAAAAATCTTTGTAAAACCTGGTGGTCCCAGATCCAAGCTCCAACCCAACTGGGAAGGACCCTTTATTATAAGCCAAGCTTATTCAGGCAATGCCTATAAGCTAATTAATGCAGAGGGGGAGGAACTCTCCCACTCTGGAATGACTTACATCTAAAAAAATACTACCCTTAATTCACTACCTGAAAAAGGGAAATTTGGCATGACATTTTGAACCCTTAAGCTTGCAAAGGGTCATTTTTAAACTCTATTTACTGACTTCTTTAAGATGTGTTAAGCCAAGGAAGACGACTCGCACACACTGACACGCCTTCCTGAGGCGCAAAATCCAAAGAAGGTCAATGTCGAGCCTATAACCCAAGGCAGTATCTGCCTTTCTCTTCTATTCGGTCTGCCGGTAGGAAAGAAGACCAGTGGGATCGACCTCTTGAAGTCTGTTTAAAACTCGAGAAGGTAATCAATCAAGGCAAAGGGGAAGAAAGAGGATCAATGGAAAAATCCAAATCCTCACGAAAAAGCCAAAAGGCCAAATCCGATTGAAAGCATGTCAAGAGCGGCAAAGTCCCCGCAGAGATCCAAAAGGACCCGGTCGTATGCATGCTCAAACCCCAAAATTGCCAAGTAAAACTCGAACCTTTCTCTGAGTATAAAAACAATCAATTGAGTGTCTCCCCGGTTGCCCAGACTACTGGCAGACTTCCTAATGAATCTTCCTTCCTCCTCGGGACATTGCCTTGGCACCTAGGCAAGGCAGCGACCAACTAAGGAGGATGTTGCCAAAGGTCGCCTCAGGTCAAGGCACCCATTACGCACATCCAATCCATGCCTTAACACATCTAAGAACAGTCAATACATTTTAAGAATGACATCCAAAGAATTAAAAAGTTCAAATGCCATGCTTGCCAAAAAAATTGTACATCTCATCCAAAATCACAAAAAAATCAAATATTCCAAAACCAACAAAAAATCAAATATTTCCAAAAAATCACAAAAAAATCAAATATTCCAAAACCAACAAAAAATCAAATATTTCCAACAAATCACAAAAAAATCAAATATTCCAAAACCAACAAAAAATCAAATATTCCAAAAAAAATCACAAAGAAATCAAAATTCCAAAACCACAAAAAATCAAATATTTCAAAAAAAACAAAAAAATCAAATATTCCCAAAACCCAAACGCATCAGATATCCTTATCAAAATCCAAAAATAAGTTTTTAATTATTGTATATCCTCAAAATTGCACATTTTGTACACATTCACGCATCTTCGTCTTATCTTTACTTCATGCACATGTCCTTAAATTTGTTTACTGTTTTATCACCTTTTTGATTAGGGCTCAGCCCTTGACAAGCCACGAAGTCAAGTAAGTACCCACAAGCAAGGGGCTGAGCGGAACGGACATTTAACTTGTTTGTTCCTATCTACCACAGGTGTACAGGTGAAGAAAGCTGAAAAGGAACAACTGTATGTATATATATATATATATATATATATATATATATATATATATATCCGGCTTATAGGGAGCCGGGTCCGTGTACAGTATCATAATGGTGCCACACTAGGCACGGTACAGGTAAAAGAAAAAGAAAGTACAAGTGTCAAGGCGGGGTGGTCTGGCTCTCGTCACCCCCCTCTGCAGGTGTAGCTGGCTCGCCGCCGGCTTCTCTCGGCCTCGCCCAGGTCAGCAACTGTGGTAGGCGGAGGAGGTGGCCCCATCGGTACTCGGGACCCTGTCGACCTCTGTGCGCCTGCTGCGTCCTGAACGTTCCTCTCGTACTAAGAGGATGATGCCAGGACGCTCTCGGAGTAAGCACTGGCGCGTCCCTGCTCCCTGGCTCGCTCCCTCCCGCGGCGGTAGCGCTCCTCGGACGCCTTCAACAGGCGTTCCGCTGCCAGCTGCCCAGCCCTCGCCTCCACGGCCTGCTGAGTAAGCCGCTCCCGCTCACGCTCCCACTGGCTCTGCTGACGCTCGAGGTCACGCCGCTCCAGCGCCAGTAACGCCCGTAACTCGGCCACGTCACGGGGAAGCTCCGTCGGCGTCGGCTGAGACCCCTGCTCAGTCAGCTCCGTGACAGTCAGGGTCACGCGGGCCAGGGCGCTCTCTAGCTCCTCAGACTGCACAACAAGAAACAAAGAACAGGTAAGTACACCAAGAAGCAATTTAATTGAATTCACTAAAATTTAAATGCTTACCCGTATAGCGAGGTCGCGCTCTGCCCGCTCGGCACGCGCCACTGCCGCAGCCAGCTGCTCCTGGAGGGAGCTCACCTCCGCCGCCACTGCCGGGCCCCTGCTCGAAGAGGCACCTCCCGTCTCAGCCTGGACGGCCGCCCTGGGCTGCGCGCTACAAGCCAACAAAGAGGAAACTATGTCAGTACAATGGTTCATGATGTTTACTATATTGCAGGATACACGAACATCCTCGACAGCCTCCACATTAGTAACGTATATTGCATTTACTATACGGTATACTTATTAGAGTCTGTCAAGGACCTTGAGGCTTAATGAATCTGGAGTTTGAGTTCCCTTCACTGCCGAAAAAATGAGGATAATTCCAGAGGATTCTTGCTTCTAAGGATAGGCCGTTGGCCGAAGATGGGGGGATGACAGTTCCCATGGTACCTGGGGGACTATAGTTCCCAATTTGGATAAAAGGATGAACGACAGTTCCTGAAAGGAGGGGCGACAGTTCCCATGGGTATCCTGACCCCTTTCCGGCACACAATATTATCCTTGATTATCTTATATTTTGTTTTGTTTTATGAGTCTTTTCTTTTAGCCCAGCATGCATTCACGTAGGTTAACAGGAAGATTGTTGGAAAGCCTTAGATGCAAATAGGAATTTCAGAGAAAATCATTTGAAAAGATTAAATAAAGATAATCACTTGGTCCGTCAATGCCAAAGCAACCCGATAATTTCACTCTAAGTCCAGTACTCAGTTTATTATAAAGTTGTTTGAAGATGTTCTTTTCGGAGAGAAACTCATCCATCCTGGATCTTTTCCTTTACTTTACTTTCGATCCACCTACGGCCATGGCAGCCCCATACGCAGGTGAAACCTAATGGATTACGTCCTTAGGTACTTCCCGACGACGGAAGTTGATCTCGCATTTGTCTTTACTTTGTAGTTTAGTTATCTACGATGGTACAGTTTCCTCTCTAGAAGAGTTTCCGAAGAACAACGTTATTTTAAATTGACGAACAACTCCAGTCCGTGCCTTAAAAGGGCGTGTCTCATTACACCTTGGCGCTTACTTTTTAGTTGTTTTGCTTTCGCTTTACTCCTTACAAAGCAAACGCCAAGGCGAGGCATCTGTAGACACGCCAATTTTACCCAAATTGGACAAAATCTCGAGTTGCATTGTAACGCCTCAATGTGATTGTCTTCAATTACCTTTTAAGTGATTTCCCAGAGTTTCCTATTTTACTTTGAGACTTTTCAGAATTTTCCTGTCTTTTAAAGCTTTTTAGGACCTTTTAGATAAGTCCACAAAAGAGTCTAGAAAAACCCCAAAGAGAATCAGCACACTGTTTGAAATCGCGACCAGACCGGCGGACGCATATTAAATGCCATAAGCGCGATGCCCTGAAGCGACGCAATTCAGCTACCGCCTTACAGGACGCAACGCTAACCGACGTTAAAGGGCGTCCATGACGGCCGCCGCGGTTAAAAAGTCAACAATTTCAGGCTGTGCCAGAGCGCACACGTTCTGACACCTGTGGCAGGCTCTGAAACGCGTCGTGGTTGTACGACGTGATTCTTAACCGCCCTGCGCGCACCATGCCCCTGCCAGGTGTCAGAACGCTGTCAGTACGGTATCAGACTCTGAATCGCACCCAGACACTACGCCGCGATTAAGAACCGCCAGTTACAGCGTTACAAATATTCAGGCGGTTGTTAAGCGCGACCAGTATGATGGACGCGCTTTATGGACGCAAATGAGGTCATGGTTGTCAAATCGATTTGACCTTCCAAAATGCGACGACTATGGTCGACGCGATTCTTGAGATCGCTGCACGCCGTAATCATCATATTTTGGCAAGTTGATGGAACATCTGGCCGACCTAATGAATTGCGACGTTTCCTGTGGCCGCAATTTTACTTGAAAAACGTCAGCTGGTTTGGACGCGATTTAAAACAGTGAGTCTATATATACAAGCCCCCTGCGCAACGGTGAGGAGAGAGAGACCTTACCCCCCCAGAGCGGCGAAGCCCTGCCCGTCTAACGCGTCGCCCACCTGCCGTTCCGTTCCACGTCCACCGGAGGTTCCAGTGGGATGATCCTGCTGCCCAGAAGCTGCCGTTCCGGAGTCGGAGGACGATCCACGCCGTCCGCTCCACGACTAGGCGCCGCCATCCCCCACGCTGTTTCCGGGCTCTCACAGCCTTTCTCTCCCCCTGTCCGGGTCACCAGACAACACACACGCACACACGTGCATGTTTCCCTCCCTGTCTAGTTAGGGGTTTTTCATTTTCGTAGTTAGAAGGTGCGTCCGCACCGTTTTATGTCATGTCCGCTGTCTTCCGTTGTCTTTTTCATTTACTACACGTCCGCCTAATCTGTTTCCATTTCTATCCTCTTCAGGTACCTCGGGCTAAATCTCCTTCGCCGGCCGGCCGGTGGAAGGAGGAGGAAGGACCCACCGCACACACATCCCGCTACTTTCCACGAGCCCAAAAAGGTACACATCCCCTTTTAGACCCGTCCCTACTTTTGGTACTTTTTAGTAAAAGTGCCTGGCGATCGCGGCTTTCCTTTACCTTCCGTCCATTTTTTCCCCGTGTGGACGCCGTTTATTTTCTCGCTATCCACCCTTTCCCGACCCCAAAAGGGGAGAGGAGGGACATTCGGGAAAATAACCGCATCTACATCGGGTTAGCCCATGGATCTCTTTGAAGCCCATTTGTCAAACCCATCACTTGATGGGTTGGACTCGGGTTAGCCCATTGGGCTAAGAGACATCATAACCACCGTACCTATCAATAACCACCATACCTACACATGCATTAAAAACATGCTTAAATAAAAAAACCGGTTTCCACCACACCAATAGTTCTCTCTAAATTAAAACATGCTTAAATAAAATAGTGAATCTATTTACATATTAGCTTGATGGGCTGAAACGGGTCCCAATGGGCTAGCATGGGTTTGTTTTACTTTGATCCATTAAATTTGGGTTGGGCTTGGGTTGGGTTATTTTAGTGTGGGGTGAACTGGGTTGAATTGGGCCAGCCCAAGCCCACCCATTGACACCCCTAGTATACATGATCCCATGCCATGAGAAAATTCTCATAAGTACTACATCATGTTAGCTTTCGAACCCCCCTAGTTACAAAATTTTTCATTATGTATACATTGTTAATTAATTCGTTGAACACTGACTGCGCATGTTTAGGTCACTGATATGTATATTGATCACAACATGCCTAAACCTTGTCCATTTTTAAATTAACCATATAGGTTTCTAGATATATGTGTCTATTTCATTTAAAAGTGGTTTCGTGGTTTTTGGATCATCGTGCAATTTATATTGAATTTACAAGTGACCTGTATCAAATAGGAAACACCCTGAAAAAGGGAAAAAGGGTCGGACTCTCTGATATCGCGACGGCGCGACCCGCCGCGATATCAGTCGGGTCGCATCCCGCTCGCACGTCGCGTTAGAACGCGGCGGCCTATGCCGTCGCGTTCCCCCTGAACCGGGCCTGGTGCCGGTTCGCTTGTCGCGCCCAGCCGCCTTGTCGCGACATGGAGTCGCTACAGGTACCCTTGTCGCGTTAACAGAAAAACAACCAGAACTTGAAATTACTTACATACCCTTGCTCTACTTGCTAATTAGTCATTGTTTAATCTTAATTAAACATTGTTATTCATAATTTGATCTGAATAAATATAATGTGCAATAAATTGCATGAATCTAATAATTTAAAGCTTTGTGCACAATCCATCATGCTCTTTGATTTCATACACTTGCACACACTTAACCATCATGTTGCCATTAAACCTTAGTAAACTACTCAATAATGTATCTGGTAATTAAGTGAAACTAATTACCTAATTCTCTATTATTTAAATGACACATGTCTCGTTTTATTCGCGTGATTTGTATACCATTATCGCGTCCCTCGGCCTTCGAGCACTCGAGGCACGACAGACCAGTTTCTACACACTTTCTCTTGACTTGGACCACCTCTCCATCGGGAATATTCTCGACTGGGCCAGGGACTCCTTGTCAAGGCCTCCGTAAGTCTTCTTGGCTTTGGCACATGTCCTTAGCCGATGAGCTGGTTGTACCTTTAAACCCCTCTACACTTTTAGGGATCAATATGATCCAAAATGGCCTTAGTGGATTCACTCTTATCTTGTGATCACGTCGGACCATCTAGCATGTGCTCGTAGCACGGCTAGTGGGGTGGATGTGACTTCTACCAGACTGCCGGTACCCGACCTGGTGCTGTGCAACCGTTACTATCGTGGCTTATCGTTGTTTTACGATTATACCCCTATCTCATCTACTATCCTTGTACTCTCATCTATTCACGTTCACTCTACTATCTCGTCTATTCATCTAGTACTCTCTTGAGACTCTTGAGCTGTTGTGGCTCCCATTACTTGTACTATACATGACTGTCCAGCGCCATAATATGGGTCCGGCGACCCTACTGACTTAAATGCATACTGTGCAGGGCACGGAGAGTGTCCGAAGGGCTCCAATCTAGTCCTGGGGGCAGAGAGCCACCCAAAAATACCTGCAGGGGCTATTGACGGTGTTCTGCATTGCACCGGTTCTGACTTGACTATACTATTTGGCTAGACATCTAATTGTTATAATACTAGTCTGAGGAGTTCAGACATACTGTACTATCGTTAAATGGCTACTGTCCCAAAGTGACTATTGTCGTACTCGACTAGTACATTGTGGTGCAACCATACACGTTATCTCTTACATGTTATCTCGATACACGTTATCTCTTTACACGCTATCCCTTTACAAGCTATCTCGTTACACGCCACCTTAATACAAGCTATCATATTACATGTCATTTTGATACACGCTATCTTGTTATACCACTATTTGTTACACGCTATCTCGATATGTTGTCATCCTAATTTTGCAATACTCTTGAGAAATGTATTATCGCTCACTTGTTATCTTGTACTATTACTCTCTTAACTATACATGATCGTTCTCTCTAGTTAACCTGCATTACAAGACATTAATCACTAAAGATGCTTGTTACACGAGATATTAAGTCCTACTGAGCGTTATCGCTCACCATTCGTTATTTGTTATTGTGTTTTCAGGTAAGTCAAGTGACGACCTTACATACAACAACGGGATTGGACTGGAGTGATGAGCGTCCTGAAGTCATAGCAATGGAATGTCCTTAGTACCTTAGAGTCTAGTTAGATATTGCTTAGATTTCTTTTCCAATGTAATAATGTTATTGAGCCCTATGTTTTGGCTCTGAATTAGTGGTTGTAATAGTTTAGAAGAAATATCAATAAAATGATGAGTTTTATTACTATTGTTCATTAGTTGCTCTGATATATGCGAATGTATGCGCAATTTACGTTAACATACACGTTGTTCATGCCTCCCGATTTATTCTGCTGCTAAATTAGCGGGGCATGACAGTTGGTATCAGAGCCTAGGATGTCCTTATCAGGATATTTAAGTCTAAGATGTTCTAGGTGAACTACCCTAACACGTGTCTAAGTCAACCACCATACCTATGTGAGATTGGGTAGAACCATGGTTAAGATCTGAATTATTTATCTATATTATATATATTTATATATATATATATATATGTATCAACTTGGTAATACTTTAGCACCAAAGTCTAAAAAGAAATAAACAAAATGTTATTGCTCGCAGGAGATTAGTGGAGATGGCTGGTGAGCATGCACAATTGCAGGACTTGCAAAGCACCGTACAAGGGTTAACTCAAGCCCTTAACAACGTGATTCAGCAGCAGGAGCAAGGAATGGGGCAGGAGACTTATACAGGAACTTTCAACGAATGAATCCCCCTAGGTTAATGGAACTCCAGATCCGATTGAAGCCGAAAATTGGGTGAAGGCGATGGAACGGATATTAGAGTCATGCAATGTTCAGAGCAGGAGAAAGTCCTTCTGACAACCTTCCAATGGACCGCGATGCTAGAGCTTGGTGGGAAGCTGCCAGTCGACAACTACCCAACATCAACATAGAGTGGGATGAATTTTTAGGACTCTTCAACACCAAATATTTCTCCGAGAGGATTCGGGAGAAGAAGGCAAATGAATTCGCCAATTTAAAACAACGAATGATGTCTGTAGCAGAATATGAAGCACAATTTGAAAGACTAGCACAATATGCACCACATTTGGTGAGTACGGAAAAGATGAAGGCAAAGAGATTCTTAGAAGGGTTGAGACCTGTGTTCGGAGAAAAGTTGGCTCCGCTAGACCTTGTAGTAGATTTAGACATGGTATCGAGAGCTCAAATAATAGAGGACACCATGGGACTTGAAAGATTCATAAGAAGAAGGTAATTAAAAGGGAACATGCTACCCATTCCAATGATAATAAAGGAAGAAATACAGTAGATAGCAAGAGAATGAAAGGGGAAGTGAAACAGAAGGAATTCTGTAATTTTGTAAAAAGCCAGGGCATCAAATGGATAACTGTTGGAAGAAATTGAGCAGATGCTTACATTGTGGAAGTCAACACCACCGAGTCATCAATGCCGACAAAGAAGAACCAAACTCCACACCAAAGATGGTTACAAGTTCTTGTTGATACGCCAAATGCCAATAATGGTAGACAAGGTATCAGTACTAACCCTTAGTTCAAGTTCATATTATTTTCTCGATAACAAAATCCTAAGTGGGGGAGATGATGGAATGAAATATTCGGAATAAATTAGTAGTCGTATCTTAACATATGAATTTGGGGACCAAATTCTATTAAGTGGGTGAGGATGTAGTACCCCGGAAAATCTATTAATTAAAAATTATAGATAAATAGAAATTTATCTATTAATAAATTCAATTAATTAAAACGGTATGCATCATTATTGCATGCGTATAAACCTCTATAAAATTTTGTAAAAATAGTAGTTATACTTTAAATAATGTTCTCTAATGACCGACATGAAATTGGGCATAGAAAAATCGTTTGACCTAGTTTAAGAATTTATGCAACTTATTAGCATAATTAAGGAATAAGTCAAAGAACCTATTATTTTATGACCCAAAGTGGATTATAAATAAAAATAAACATGTGGGTAGAATTTAAATAATATGGGATGATGGCCTATTATGATATTTGGACCAATGGACAATCTTAACCCATGAATAAATTCTCTAATAAAAGGATAATTAAAAATCCATTAAGTAAAGTAAGTACATGGGTTGTACAATTAAGCTCACATGAGTTATTGGGCCAAGCGTAAGAGCCCAGAGGGTGAAGATTAGAAATATTGGCATGAATAATATTTAATCAAATTAAAATATGATGTTACTTGAATAAGTGTGATAAATATATTAAATAAGAACAATGGTGAATAATTAGAATTAAACCAATACCCATTAAGTTAAATTAGTAATGGGTTTTATTAATGGTCCTAACATGGATTGTTGGGCCCAAATATGAAGAGCCCATCATGAGATGGGAAGTAATTGGGCTAAATTCGTACCTAAAAATATTAATAAATAAAAGGGGTAAGATAATGACTATTTTAACTCCTAAATTATCTAAAAAGAGTCCTAAGCCTATCCTAACCCATACCCACGAAATTGGACCTCTTCCCCATCTTATTAGGTAGATAATGGCTAGAAAATAGGTGGATAATTGCTAATTTCGGAGTTGGAGGAGAGGAGAAGAGTTTTAGGTGATTAAGGACTCTATTAAACATCAAAACACTCCATTTTCGTTCCCATCCAACCCAAAACCGCAGTAGAGACCTTGGGGGACGAAGGAGGGAGGCTAGGATCGTGGGAGCTCGGAGGAGGAGGCTGGAACTTGGATCTTCTCCTTCACATTTCGTCTCCAAACTAGGGTTTTCTTACTCCACGAAAAAAGGTAGGCAATCTCTCGAGCTAAAATCGTGAAAACATTACCCTAGGTAGACTTCATGATCCTTTTCAAAATCCCTCTAGTCTCGTTACATTTTGCTCATCCATTTGGGCGAATTTATTGCTTGAATCTCTGTGTTACCATGAACACGAAATCTCATGTTTTCTCTAATCCCCGCATGTACTTGTTCCCATACCATGAGAAAATTCTCATTGATACTAAATGCATTAGCTTTAAAATGCCTCTGGTCTTGCTCTATTTCGATCTCTCATGAGGAGAATTAATTCTTTGAATCTCTGTCTGATCAATGCACCCGACCCTTCATGTTTGCTTTCAAACCTGTGTATACATGATCCATGCCATTAGAAAATTCTCATAAATTCTACATCATGTTAGCTTTCGAACACCCCTTGTTATAAAATTTTTCATTATGTATACATTGTTAATTAATTCGTTGAACACTGACTGCGCATGTTTAGGTCACTGATATGTATATTGATCACAACATGCCTAAACCTTGTCCATTTTTAAATTAACCATATAGGTTTCTAGATATATGTGTCTATTTCATTTAAAAGTGGTTTCGTGGTTTTTGGATCATCGTGCAATTTTATATTGAATTTACAAGTGACCTGTATCAAATAGGAAACACCCTGAAAAAAGGGAAAAAGGGTCGGACTCTCCTGATATCGCGACGGCGCGACCCGCCGCGATATCAGTCGGGTCGCATCCCGCTCGCACGTCGCGTTAAGAACGCGGCGGCCTATGCCGTCGCGTTTCCACCCCTGAACCGGGCCTGGTGCCGGTTCGCTTGTCGCGCCCAGCCGCCTTGTCGCGACATGGAGTCGCTACAGGTACCCTTGTCGCGTTAACAGAAAAAACAACCAGAACTTGAAATTACTTACATACCCTTGCTCTACTTGCTAATTAGTCATTGTTTAATCTTAATTAAACATTGTTATTCATAATTTGATCTGAATAAATATTAATGTGCAATAAATTGCATGAATCTAATTAATTTAAAGCTTTGTGCACAATCCATCATGCTCTTTTGATTTCATACACTTGCACACACTTAACCATCATGTTGCCATTAAACCTTAGTAAACTACTCAATAATGTATCTGGTAATTAAGTGAAACTAATTACCTAATTTCTCTATTATTTAAATGACACATGTCTCCATTTTATTCGCGTGATTTGTATACCATTATCGCGTCCCTCGGCCTTCGAGCACTCGAGGCACGACAGACCAGTTTCTACACACTTTCTCTTGACTTGGACCACCTCTCCATCGGGAATACTCTCGACTGGGCCAGGGACTCCTTGTCAAGGCCTCCGTAAGTCTTCTTGGATTTGGCGCACATCCTTAGCCGATGAGCCTGGTTGTACCTTTAAAACCCCTCTACACTTTTAGGGATCAATATGATCCAAATTGGCCTTAGTGGATTCTCTCTTATCTTGTGATCACGTCAGACCATGTAGCCTGTGTTCGTAGCACGGCTAGTGGGGCAGATGTGACTTCTACCAGACTGTCGGTACCCGATCTGGTGCTGTGCAACCGTTACTATCGTGGCTTATCGTTGTTTTACGATATACCCCTATCTCATCTACTATCCTTGTACTCTCATCTATTCACGTTCACTCTACTATCTCGTCTATTCATCTAGTACTCTCTTGAGACTCTGAGCTGTTGTGGATCCCATTGCTTGTACTATACAAGACAGTCTAGCACCATAATATGGGTCCGGTGACCCTACTGAACTTGAATGCATACTGTGCAGGGCACGAAGAGTGTCCGAGGGGCTCCATCTAGTCCTGGGGCAGAGAGCCACCCGAAAATACCTGCAGGGGCTATTGACGGTGTTCTGCATTGCACCAGTTCTGACTTGACTATACTATTTTGGCTAGACATCAAATTGTTATAATACTAGTCTGAGGAGTTCAGACGTATTGTACTATCGTTAAACGGCTACTGTCCCAAAGTGACTATTGTCATACTCGACTAGTGCACTGTGGTGCAACCATACACGTATCTCTTTACATGTTATCTCGATACACGTTATCTCTTTACACGCTATCTCTTTACAAGCTATCTCATTACACACCACCTTGATACAAGCTATCCTATTACATGTCATTTGGTACACACTATCTTGTTATACACCATCTTGTTACACGCTATCTCGATATGTTGTCATCCTAATTTTGCAATACTCTTGAGAAATGTATTATCGTTCACTTGTTATCTTGTACTATTACTCTCTTGACTATACATGATCGTTCTCTCTAGTTAACTTACGTTACAAGACATTAATCACTTAAAGCTGGCTTGCTTACACGAGATATTAAGTCCTATTGAGCGTTATCGCTCACCCTTCGTTATTTGTTATTGTGTTTTCAGGTAAGTCAAGTGACGACCTTACATACAACAACGGGATTAGACTGGAGTGATGAGCGTCCTGCAGTCATAGCGATGGAATGTCCTTAGTACCTTAGAGTCTAGTTAGATATTTACTTTAGATTTCTTTTCCAATGTAATAATGTTATTGAGCCCTATGTTTTGGCTCTGAATTAGTGGTTGTAATAGTTTAGAAGAAATATCAATAAAATGATGAGTTTATTGCAATTATTGTTCATTAGTTGCTCTGATATATGCGAATGTATGCGCAATTTACGTTAACATACACGTTGTTCATGCCTCCCTGATTTATTCCGCTGCTAAATTAGCGGGGCATGACAACCTCTCCCCCCTCCGCTGCCCCCCCCCCCCCCCCCCCCTCCCCCCCCCTCGTGCGATCGTGCTAGCCGATAAACACAGTATGACACAGCCGTATCGTACTGATACGATGTGATATGGCAAAACATGAATTGATCACACAAAATTTTATTTATTATCTTCGATATATTTGAGAACTACTTTCGGATGGGCACACTCTTTCTTAAGAATTTTCTTGCAACAAGTTTTTTTTTTTCGAACGCTTTTACTTTTTGATGAAAAAAATGAAAGACTGGCGTACTTTCCAGCTGAGCAGTACCTTAAAGCATCACTTATACAGTACTAGGTCAATTTGTTGGCCTATCCTAGGTCTTTGTGGGCCTATCCTAGGCGCACGCCTGACCTAGAATAGGCCCCTAAACCTTACCCAGCCTGGGAGGGCGGGGGACGGGGAGAGGAAGTGTTACCTCCTCCACCAACTCGATCCTCTTCCCACCACTGTGCTTCCATTGCTATTGCCACCCACCTACTGCTTCGGACATGCCATGTGTGGCTTGCTGGACTAGAGATTCTACTTGGGCCGAGCCAGGATGGTCCAGTAAATGCGTAGGCCCAAGACCAACAAGCCCTGTCACGCCCCGACGCACAATATCGAAATGCGAGGCAGTTGCAAGTGAACGGGTATAGAGCGAGTACTAGACATCAAACCATTGAACAAGAATAAATACTAAAACAATAATCTTTCAAATGTCTAGTTACAACCACAAATATCAGAGCCAACCTATTGGGCCCGATTACATTGGAATAAGCAAAAGACTGAACTTTCAAACCAAACTACTACAACGCTAAACATAGTAATAGGACGCTAGGGTACTCAAGACATCACTCCATGTCGTTCCGTCCTCTTGAGTGTAGGGTTCATCCTCGGTCTCACCTGAGAACACAACGACAAATAATGCAGGGTGAGCGATAATGCCCAGTAGGACTTAAATCTCGGATCAAGCATGCTTTAAGTGTTTAATGTCTTATAAGCAGGATAACTAGAGAGAATAACGAGAAAGTATAGCAAGTACTGGTACACGATAACGAGGGACAATAGCACAATGCACGAGAGTATAGCACGACAAGTTTTGATATCAGATTGGCCGTATAACAAGATAACAAGTAAAGTTGCACAACAGTGCACAAGTCACGATAGCAAGTGTTGGTCGATATTCTTTCAACCACGAGATCCAAGTAAACCAATAATTGACTGTTTGATTAATTGATTGCCATAGATCAAATCTTGCATGTTCATGCATTAGGTGTATGCCATCACCCAGATTATTAGACCCCGCGAGTTATAGCCTTTCAGGTGCTCCTCCCAAGGACCAGACCGGGCCCTTATAATGTTGCCTAGCATAGTAGTCATGTTTTTTATCGTAGACAATCAATTTAATGGCCAAATAGAGTACCAAGGAATAGATGATAGTACTAGATGAATAAACGAGATAGTAGAGTGAACGTGAATAGATGAGCGAGTAGAGTATAGATGAGGGCTAAGGGACAATGCACGTAACCTTCCGAGTAACAGGCGATAGTAACAGTTGCACAACACGCGTACATGGTGTTGGTAGTCAGGTGGAACTCACGATCTTCCGCTGGCCATGTTATGCACAAGTCCAGAGGTCCGACGTGATTCAAGGTACGAGCGAACTTCTAATAGCCGTTTGGATCATATCGATCCCTAAAGGTTGTAATGGGTGTTAGGGTACAACGGCTCGTCGACCATGTGGGAATCCATGATCAGAGGAGACTTACGGAGGCCTTGTGCAAGGGTTCACTAGTTCGGCGAAAGGAATATCCGACGGAGAGTTCACCACAAGCCAAGTAAAGTGTGTATATAAAATAGGTACTCGACGTTCTAGAGGAATTCTAGAACAGTGGAGCGTCGATATCGGTATATAACAACGCAAGAAACGAATACAAGTCCTTTAAAATAGGGCAATTAATATACTTTATTGTAATAAATTACCAGATACATTATGAGATATTTTATGCCAGATTTCAGCCATATATGGATGGTTCATGTGTGTGCATGTGAGAGAGAAATCATAGATAGAAAGAAGTCGTGAATATATATTTTAAAGCATTCAATATAGCTCCATTTTAAAACAGGTGTTTTTACTGTGTGTATGATTGTTAAAAAGGCATAGAGCAATAAATTTTATGGGTTTTCATCAAAAATCCTGTGAACGCGACGTAGGCCAGTAAGGATCGCGACAGGGTCAAGGCAGATCGTGACAGGGTTCTGTACAGGTCGCGATAGGGCTGTCTGCTCAGGTGGCCAGAACGCGACAAGACGATGGTCGCGACGGCTCTGAGAATGCGGTGTGTCGAGCCGTCGCGTTCTCGGGTACTTCACCTGAGTTCGAACGGGAACAATGTTCTACATCGGATTGCGTGCCAACTTGACTTGTTTGGACACAGGGTACTTTGAAAAATCATAACTAATTACATAGTCGATGAAAAATCACGAAACAAGTTCCAAATTAAAGTAGACATGAAGGGTACTTCCAGTAAATCAGATTAGAGAGAGAGCATGGTTCATATAGGGTGTGAACTGAGAAAGAACGAGTATTCAGAACATGGCCAGAGAGAAAGATTGATTAAATTCGATCAGCATGCTCGATGAAATCTAGGCTTTTAGGGGAAAAAGATCCTAACAACATGAAGTATCTACAACAAGAATTTCGTAGATGGGATCAAGTATTCATAGAGATTGAATTAAGCATGATGTCCGGGGTTATGATGTTTGCAGATCTTCTAAAATCAAGATCAAAAGATTGGCTCGATGAAAAAGAGGGAATCAAGAGGGTTTTGTTCCTGGTGATTGGAACTACCTACAGACGAGTTTAATTTAATTTTGCTCGTGAGAATGCCTACCTTTGACTCGATTTATCTTCTAGGGCTTAGAACTCCAAGAACGAAGGAAGAAGCTTGATGGATCTCCTCTCACTACAACAAAACTGGGCAACACTTACGTCGAAAAGCGTAAGTGTAAGTGTCAAAACCGTAAGAACAGACTATACTTACGGAACTTCCTACGGTTCGTTTTCGTAAGTACAGCAAGCGTGGCTATAGCCTTACTTACGGTTAAGAATACGTAATAAATACATTCGTTTATAAACCGTAATAATATAGACTTGGCCTACTTTTATAAAGCGTAAGTATACATATGAAAGATCGTAAGAAATATCCAAATAGAAGATGACATACGAAAATTAATCACTACGTTAGAAACCGTAGCTATTATCTGTAGTTACGCACCTGAACCGTAAGAAAACTCCCAGTACAAACATATATAATCCATAATTTGACTAAAAAATATACCTACATATTAACATACATCCACACACATAGCATACAACCTGCATATTTACAACACAATCCACACATAGCACACAACCTGCAGATTTACATACACAATCCACACACATAACCCACAACTTGCAGATTTACATTACACAACTTACACTGTTTAAAAAGAAACATTCACATAATTACACCGCCAAAACTAGTGCATATAGCACTGATTTATATCACATTACAAATGTACAACATAAAATTTAAACATCACTACACCATTGTTTGTCCTGAGGATAAGACAATCATAATTGTTTTGGTCATAACATAAATCCAATGACCATAATTGTCATAATGTAAAAGTGGAGAAAGTTCTCAAGGGAGGAGAGCTGTTCTGTTGTCACAATAAAAACTTCAAGTCTCATCTAACTCAACCTGCAAAATAAAAATCATTCATTAGTATACATATAAACAAGTTCATATATTTCCAAAATGATTTTGTAAAATAAAACTTCAGGTGTCATAAACTTACAAAGTCTCTGAACCACACAATGTGACTTCCAACAGCATCTTGGACAGTTTTTCGTTCATTATCTTTGACAAATAGAGGTGCATTGGTTTGTAAGCAAACAAAATAGCTACCTCATAATACTCCTCGCCCAAACTCTTACCCATAACCATCTTAGATTTATCTAACGACATGATTATGGCATTGGCTACCGGCTGTCCTGCCATGTCACATAACTTCACTTTCTTGCCCAACATCAAACTCTGTTATTCAATTCATTATATAGATCACACATCAAGACACAATTGAGTTTCTAATGAGAATATAGAACATAATGAGATATGAACATATTTACCTCTTTTCCTTTAGGTTCTATTACACTTGCAGATGATTTCACGCATCTTTCCATATTGGGAGTACTTTCTACTGTGTTTGACTATCAAGACAGAAGAAGACTAGTAAGAAAAAAAATATTTCACAAACAAGACTTCATAAACATCAGAATAATCAGGTAATCAGGTAATGTACCACCTGATCCAAGAGTTAATCAGGAAAAATAAAACTGTCACTGATTCTGGACTGTAACCAGTCAGAACCTTATTATTTAAATATCTTATGGTCTTATTCCTAATTTTGTAATCATTGATTGTAACATGAGACCATTGTTGACCAGGCATCCACTTAGTTTCCCAAGTTGGGTCGGACCACCCTGAAGCTAGAAACTTTCTGCCTATCAGACCGCCATGCTCAGACTACCTAGCACCGAGGACAGCACAATAAAGATCCAAAGACATGCTCAGACTATCTAACCACCACCCACTCCCGAGCCACTTCAGGAGAAACTCTAGGCAATGCCTACTGTCATGTAAATGGGGGGAAAGAGTAATATAGGCTCAACAACGATAGATGAAATGAAATGAATATGCAAATCCATCTAAAGTACTTGCTAATCACATTTTACATGGATGAAATGAAAACATTTTAGAATAACCTCAACAACGATAGACTCAACTTTACCCAATCTCTCTGCCAATTCTTTAACCATAGCATTGAGTTGAGCATTTTCTGCTCTTAATTGGGCTTGGCATTGGCTTGAAGTACCCCACAAACTTGTTGGTGTCGGACCTGTGCCACTCCACGTACTCGGCCAGGCCTTTCTTTCCCAAATACTTGTGAGTAAATATCATCTGCACTTGCAATTGATGAACTTGAGGATGATGATGGTTGTGTGATTTTTACTTCTTGAAGTTTTGTCTACAATAAACACATATATAGTATTAATGAAATAAACACATAGTGGACATAACATAAAATTGGAAAACAACAATATGTCATACAATCATGGCAACAGTCTCTTCATTAACAGGTTGCCCACTTTTTTTCACACGGGTCCTTATAAACAGGTCCCCGCGATCAAGTTTCACTCAGTTTTTTACATACTAGAAGACAAATTGTAGAACAGAAAAAAATGAGAATCTATAAAATAAGTGTTAGAAAAAAATGAGAACAGAAAGCATAGACATAAAACTTAGGAAAAAAACAGGGATTACCTCCTCCTCATTGATGTCTGCAAAGCTCTTTGTCCCAGCACAATGAAAATACTTATGATGACTTTTACTTTTCTTGTTTATGTCACTATACCTCTATAAAGCACAAACATAACTCTTAGCAAAAAAATATGATGAACATGTCTTCAGCAAAAAAAATTTTTTTTACCTTCTATAAGAAAAACATTTAAGCATTTTACCTTCCAACTATTAGAAGACCATGTTTGACAACTCTTGCCCATTGTTCCGCATTAACTCTTGGATCAGGTGGTATTTGTTGTTCATTTTGCTTCAAAGTTGGGTTGAAGTATTGTTTCTCAATTCATATTTCCAAGACCTCCACTTTTGATCCAAGTCCTTCATCACCCACTCTTTCAAATATGCTGGAATATCATATTTTCTCTACAATACATACTCATATAATTAATATGTAATAGATTGAACATAGAAAAGTAACATATGTATTCTAGAAATCACCTGGACATACTCCCACACATCATCCTTATGGGTGGCAGACATTGCCCTCCAAGTTGGAGCATCAATTGGCATTTTATCACCAAGACGGGCAATTGTTCCTAAAAATAATTTCAAAGAATGGCCACCCTCTCCAACTGGTTGTCCAAGTTCATTCATCTGGACAACAATTCGTTTACCATTATCTAAACCATGCACATAACTTAGTTTTGTTGATCCTCAGTGCTTCTTTTTAGAAACTTCCACCACCACCTCTTGCACCTCTATTTTTCTTATGATCAAGTCATGCACAATTTCTCAAATTCTGCTCTACTGAACCAATCACATGTAAGCTGAAAACATTACAGGAAATTAGTATGTTGGATGAAAAAACAAGACATGTAATTTGAAAGAGGAGCATAACTCACAAATGATGGGTAATCATCCAAGGAAAATGTGGGTGGATCATTCTGTATGAAGTGGTAGATGAAGTATAATACAAAAAACCCACACTCAGTGCCATTGGTTTGTTGTGGAACCTATGAATAAAAAAAGACATAAACAAGTGGTAGAAATAAAATATATATCATGATCATGTAGCATATATGTCTCTAATCATTTACCGATGGAATTGAAATATCTATAGAACACATTGCATCAGCAATCACTGCCTTGTTCTTTGTAGCATATATGTCCTTCAAAAATCTAAAAAAAAAGAATCAATATATTAGAGATAGGTCGCCAATATATTACCTATGAATCATAGAACTAATGTAACACTAACCTTTGAATTGGCCGAACAAGTTTTGTTGGGTCAATACTATGGAGAGAATCAAGAAGCATGATGAATGACAAATCATCTTCTTCCTCATGACACAATATTACAAGGCTTCAATGCCCCCTACATAACAACAAAATTATAAGGCCTATTTTTTTAAACAACTTCCTCATGCTTTTTTTTTAACTTACCACATGCATATCGGCACGAATGAGTACTTCTTTAAAAATACCTCTTTATCTTTGACCCATGTCAACATCTTTTTCCGTTGAGAAGCATTGGACTTATAATATGGAAACCATAAGCAATCCCAACAATCAAACTTTTTCAAATGCTCAGCTGACAGAATACTCCATAGATAACTACAATTCCATTTATTGTTAGAAATTATATCAATTATAATGGAAGGTTCAAGTTAAAAAAAAAAAAATAGAAACTCACTCAATATGTTGTTGGAAGGTATTTGTATCCAACTTTTCAGATGCTCCAGTTCGCCAGTCAGTTTCTTCTTTGCCTTCAAATATCTGCACTTGCAATAGGGCCACAAGGCTTGCTCGTCTTCATTACAGCCTGACTTTTATCAGACTCACCTACATAGTCCACACTTCTTTTTCTCCCCCTGTTACATGCAAACAATATAATACTGAATATTATAGACACAATTTAATCCTCTTTCTCAACATTAAAATGAAGACAGAAATAAGACTTACATGTCTCTTATCAGCAATATCTGAAATTGAGATCAAATTTGAAGAATGGTTAAGATCAAGTTAAATAATACTGAAAGCATATACAAAAAATAAAAATCTCAACACCCCAGGTTCCATAATTTTAAGTTAATAAAATCTCCAGAAAAATGACAGTAAAGACCTTTGACAAGAACACAGACAGGGATACTGTTTTTTTTTAAACATGGATGGTTGCCACTAAATTAAAATAAAAAGGAATCCAAAGGATGACAAAAGACATATACAAAATGAATACACCAACTGGTGTCAAGAACTCCCCACAGACAAAAAAGAATGAGGAGTTATGAAGACCCACTTACAACAATGAGAAGCCCAAAAAACCACTTACAAAGTTCCCCATTGGCTGATTCTATCCTCTGTCCCACTGAAAGCATACCACACTCAATATCATCACCAGAATTGTAAAAAAAAAAAAATCTATACAAAAACATTTCAAATAAAAATCTCTTGCCCATCAATTCCCACCATTTCCCATGTAACATGGATATCATCTAAATTATCACTATCAACATCATGAATGCCCAGTATTTTGTTTTCTACATCATTCTCAATGCTCTCCTCAATTTGCAAATCAAAATAATTTCTTGGCTTTGTCTTCCTCACCACACACCATCCTTGCTCTTTTGGATCATCTATGTACCATACTTGCTCCACTTGAGAGGCTAAAACATATGGCTCAGTGGTACGTAACTTATATTTAAAGTTGACCATTGTGAAGTCTTGTTCTTCTCTCACTCCTCGCTGAATATCCACCCAATCACATTTGAAGAGCAACACTGTTCTGGTACCATAATAGTTCAACTCAAGATTTCATCTAAAATGCCGTAATATGTCACTTGCCCTCGAATAGGAGATTTATCTTTTGAACTTGAGAAACTTGAGGTTTTTGCAGACATGACAACTCCACTATTTTGTGTGACCCTATGTCGTTCCACATGTTGAGTTTGAAAGCGAAACTCATTTACTAAACAAGAGTCAAACTTCTTCACCATATTTATTGGTCGATCCTTTATGCAACGTACATTTCTATCCAACCCATCTCCACATTGTGCTTGCAAAGTGTCAACCTACATAACATGATGCATGTGGGTTATCATCACGAAAATGATTACACGGGGTGAAAACCATAAGTAAAATGAGAATGGTCTACATCACTCACTTTAAATTTAAACCATTGCCGAAATTCTAATGTATGACACCTCTCGATCTCCATTTCTGTTGATTGTGGTCTTCCACTCCGTATAAAAGCAAGGTGCATACTATATAAAACACTTGTTATGAGATATACATATAAAGGCTATCAATTAGGGAAACATATAATATACAAGTGATCATCTTACTTACTCAATAAAAAGAGCAATTGCCTCACAATTGAACAAGACATATTGATGAGCTTGGTTCAACTCTTCATCACTTAGATAACAATTGGTGACGGCGCCTAAAGGTCGGCCTCCTTCAGAAAATATCTCCCATCCCTTTTCAATTGGAATGTTACCATCATCTTCATTTCTTAAGGGTTGATTAAGCCATGTCTGAACATCATCATCTAAATACCTAGAAGCAAATGTAAGTGTCTCCTCCGCGATATGCTAGCCTTCGGCCATTGAACCTTCTGGGCATGCCCTATTTCGAACATAGGACTTAAGTCTCACCAGAAACCTAACAAATTAATATTAGACAGAAATCAGATTATTAATAGCAATAAATATTTTTAAATTTAGGCTACACACATACCTTTCAATGGGGTACATCCACCTATAATGTACAGGGCCAGCAACTCTTGCTTCATCAAGTAAGTGGATGAGAAGATGTACCATGATATTAAAGAAACTTGGTAGGAAAATCATCTCCAAGCGACACAAAATGTTTGCAACTTCTTGCCGTAGAGTATATAAATCATTTGAAGATGATGTCTTTGAACATACTTGTGAAAAAAAATTGCAAAGATCAATAATTACATACCTCAATTCCTTTTGTGCCACTCCCCTCATTGCCACAGGAAGTAATTGTTGGATGAGCACATGACAATCGTGACTCTTCAAACCCCAAATCTTCTTGCGATCGTTGGGGTTCACATGCCTTGATATGTTAGATGCATAACCATCTGGAACTTTCACATTTTTAAAGACTTTACAAATGGTTTGTCTCTCAATGTTGCTCAATGTAAACATGGCAAGCGGCAACAACAATCTATTCGAGCTCAAAGTATGTGGCTGAAGTGCAGTCCTTATACCCAAATGTTGTAGATCATTACGAGCTTTCAAGCCATCCTTACTTTTTCCATCAATGTCCAAAAGAGTACCAAGAATACTATCACAAATATTTTTTTCAATATGCATTACATCAAGATTATGTCGGAGAAGTAACAACTTCCAATATGGCAATTCAAAAAAGATGATTTCTTTCTTCCATGATAAATAGTTGGTAGAACCTTCAACATTACTCATAGATGTGTCTTCCTTATGTTTTCCCTTTACCTTTTTTTTCGTTTTAGGAACCTTGCCAAAATTAAAGGTCAGTCGATGTAACTGCTCCAATATATCACTCCCAGATAATGAAATTGGTCTACTTCTCAGTTCTTCTTTTCCATCAAACCGCCGTTTTAAAGAACGAAATTTGTGATCATGTTTCATCCATCGACGATGATTTGTGTAACAAAACTTCCCACTTGCTTTCAACCATTGTGAACTTGTCTCTACATTACATGTAGGACAAGCTAGTCGACCCTTGGTGCTTCAACCAGACAGATAAGCATATGCAGGAAAATCATTAATGGTCCACAGTAATGCAGCACGCATACAAAAGGTTTCACCTTTAGAAGCATCATATGTTTCAACTCCATGCCATAGTATTTGCAATTTTCTACTAGTGGTTGAAGATACACATCAATATCATTTCCAGGTCCATTAGGGCCAGGAATGATTAAAGATACAAAAATATTTTGTGGCTTCATACACTGCCATGGAGGTAGGTGTATGGTGTCAATACCACAGGCCATGTACTATGACTCGTACTCATTGTTCCAAAAGGATTGAAACGATCACTTGTCAAACCTAAACGTACATTGCGAGATTCTAAACCAAACTCATCTATGGCATCTAAAGCTTTCCAAAAGGGGAATCAGCTGGATGTCTCAATATACCATCTTCTTGCCGCTCATCGCTATGCCATCTCATGTTTGCTGAAAATTTACTACACATATATAATCTTTTCAACCTTGGAATTAAGGGAAAGTGCCGAAGAACCTTCTTGGCTATCTTTTTTTTTTATACCCACTCTTTTCCCTTGTAGTCCATCTAGATTCTCCACATTTGGGACATTGCTCATGAGACTCATAGTCTTTCCAATATAAAATGCAATCATTTGGGCATGCATCAATTTTATGATAATCGTATCCCAACTTACTAATGATTTTTTTCAATTCATAAAATGTACTTGGCAATACCTCACCTTCTGGAAGAGTCTCTTTCAACAACTTCAATAGCATGTTGAAGGATTTGTTACTCATTTTACCCATACATTTTATGTTGAAAGTCTTGCATCCTGGATACAATGGTTGTTCAACATCTTCCTGTAGATTTTCGAATGTACCATTGTCCCCTTTATTCTGATTGGCAGAGATGTTTTCCATGTATATTTTATTTTCCAAGCCAAATACATCTCGCAACATTGAACGCATACCACCATCCTTTGACATCTTCACAGGCAGAATCTAGGGATGTCGGCCTACTGCAAGATGAATTAGTCCCATGAAACTCCAAAACTTTTTGTCTTTGATGACTCCATTGAAGTATAAATGTTCCCTAACTACGTTCTTGTCCCATTTACACATACATGCACAATGAACACAAGGGCACTTGATAGTTGACAACATATCAGAATACCCACATGCAAAATCAATGAACAAGTCCACTCCATCTAGATATTCCTTTGAGTGCTTTGGCTTGTCCATCCAACTCCAATCCATTTTCGTAATGATTACTTTACTCTAACAAAAAAAAAATCTCATCATATACTCATTGACAAAAAATAAATTACAAAAAACAGATTTTAAATCCCCAAACCAGCCTCTATTTCACAGCACACATGTCGGACATTTGAGTGGAGGTGCAATAAATATGATACTAGCAGGGAGGTGATATTAGATGAAGTTATTAGTTAGTTGTTATGGATCTCTTTCATTCAGAGAAATCCAAACCCTCATCATAGAAGATTACATCAAAAGTCATGCATGTATTGCATTATGAGTTCTTGAAACCTACTTATGTTGTAGGATACTCCACCTTAAAATCAATTTGATGTCGCTGCTCTCTAACTGATATGTGCAAAGGCCAAAGTACGTATCAACACATGAATCAGTTCCCTGCAAGATTTATAGAAAACATTAAGCTACTGAATGGAACTATGGAGACAATGGAAGAAAACGAATGAACTTATGAGATAAAAGAACAGAAAGCCACACCAAAAAGTAGGATCACACAAAGAAAACTGAACTTATACTTGCCAAAACTCAAAAGAACTTGAGATGAGGGCCTATTCCAAAGAATGAGTAAAACAAAGAAGTGCCTCAACTACTAAGCATGAAATAGCTCTATGGGTTAGAGGCAATCTAACCCAAACTGGGGAGGGGGGGGGGGGCAAAGAGAGGGAAGGGCATGAAGACGGATGGAAGATCGGGAAGAGGCAAGGGGGTCGGGAGGACAGCAAGGGGCAAAAGGGGGACGGGGAGCTAGGAAAGTAGCCGGAGTGGAGAAGAGGGGCGACACAAAGAGTAGGAGAGGGAGGGCGGAGGTGGAAGAAAAGTGGGGTGAGACGGGTGGTGAAGAGGGGGTCATACGAGGAGTGCTGAAATAGCAGTGGGGGAAGAGGGGCTGGCAGTCAAAGGAGAGAGGATATCAGTACATGGAGAGGATGGAAGGAGGATGGAGGGGAAGTGGGGCGGTCGGATGAGGGCGACAATATGGATTTGAGGTGAAGGCGGAGGAAAATGATGACTAGCTTAACAAAAAGAGAGGACAAAAAAGTAGGTGAAATCGAGAGAAGAAGAAGTCCGGTACGCGACAGAAGAGAGTCTGGGGGGGGGGGGGGGGGGGAGGGAGGGAGGGATGGGGGCCGCCGGAGGGATCGAGGGGGCCGGGGAGGGAGGGGGGCCGCCGGAGGGATCGAAGGGGGCCGGGGAGGGAGGGGGGCCGCCGGAGGGAAGGGAGCCGACAGCCGGAGGGACTCACCGGAGGGATAGGGGCCAACGGAGGGAATGGGGCCGGGGAGGGAGGGGGGTGGGGGCTGCCGGAGGGGGGGGGGGGAGGGGGAGGATGGGGCCGCCGGAGGGATCGAAGGTGGCGGGGAGGGAGGCCGGCAGCCGGAGGGAAGGGAGCCGGCAGCCGGAGGGACTCACCGTGGGGGGGTGAGTGGGGGCAGCCGTCGGAGATGAGGCGTCGCCGGAGCCCTCGTTCGTCGTCGGTGCGTCGTCGGAGGGAGAGGAAGGCGTCGCTGGCCTTCGGGAAGAGAGAGACAGAGAGAGAGAGAGAGAGAGAGAGAGAGAGCGATGGGGGACGGCAAAGCGCAGGGGGAGGAGATGGAGGACGGCAAAGCGCAGGAGAGGAGATGGGGACGGGATTTGTGTGAGTGATGGGTTCGGGGGCTCGAGGGTTTTGGGGTTGTGTTTTCAGAGGGCGGGATTTGTGTGAGTGAAGACCGCCCAATTTTTGGGTCTATACTTACGGTTGTTATTTTTTTACGTTTAGCACACAACCTATGCTTACGGTGTAGTTACGGCCTTGGAGATATCATATTAAAATATTAATAAATGTTATACTAACCGTAAGTACATCAGCTAATATACTTACGAAAACCGAAACCGTAACGGACTTTCCGTAAGTGTTGCCCAGTTTTGTTGTAGTGTCTCCTCGATTCTCCTCCTCCTTGGCCTCTTCTCCACGTCCAAGAACCTTTGGCAACGAGCTAGGGTCAGCCAAGAGGGTTTAAGAGATGTATTTATGCATGTATGGGTTCCTATTCCTACTTCTATTCTAATTGCTCTTTAATTACGAGATTTCCTAACTCCAACCTTCCTTCCTTGCTTTACAACCTCTATTTAGGTTAGGATGGGATCTAAATTCGTGCTAGACTATATGGAGTAGGTTTAGGAATCCAATTCCAACTCTAATTGCCACTTTTGTTATTTTAATAACCCATTTCCAATTAAGAGATAATAAACTCTGAATTTAGGGGTTTTCTTATTATTCTCCCTTTGTAAATCATATTTTGACCCAATAAGTTCTAGAGAATCCATTAAGCAAAGCCCATTACTCTTTTCCATTTAATGGGTTTATTAATACTCTTTTTATAAATATCTCTTTAGCTGAGTTTTTAATTTATTATTTAAATTTTTACTTTTCTCAAAAATTCAGGTTGCTACAAGCCCACTGGGCTTTTGGTCGGCCCAGCCCAATTAAGCCCTTAATATGATCATTAATCTTGTAAGAATAAAAAAATTAAAATAAAATATGAAAATAATGAAGGATGCAAACAATCTCCTAAAGTAGGGGCTACACCCTACCCTCTAGAGCAAGCCCACCCCAATGATCTAGCTACTAGAACAAGCCATGGTTTTCTATTAGAGGGTAGGGTGTAGAGCACAGTAGAGAACTATGCATTCTGATGGGCTCCTGCAGTTGGCCCATCTTGACCTGACCCAATCCAATTGATGCTCCGACTTAATATAGTGGGACGGCCCATCCGTCAATAATTTTTTTTTGACGAATTTTAGATACTCTGACGAAGAAAGTCATAAAAAAATTACGTCGAGGGGAGGAATTCTTCCCCCACGCGCCACCCTTCCTTGTGCGCGGCATTGCGTGAGGGCCTTTGACGCGCCACACCAGCTCTTCCTTCCCCACCCTCATCAAGTGCTACTTCAAAGCAGGAGCTTTCTTCTCGATCTCATTCACATGTGAGAGTTTATCGAAATTGGTTTCGTGCTCAGTTTTCATTTTCGCTCGGGAAAGACTGGCAGAAAGAACTATTGACGGAAACAAACAAATATGCTAGAAATTTTGGATGGATATATCCACCGAAATTTTCGTCTGGACAGAAAACAACCATTGGGATTTAGTTTATGACCGATTTATCGACGAATTTAATTCCGTCAAAAAATTTCCATGTGTTTTTTTTAATTATATTTATAGGATTGTTAAAACACCTATTAAAAAAATAAAGAACATCTACCACAACAAATATTCATAAAAAAATAGATCATCCTCTGTAAACATCAAGATAGAGGGCATCAATGGCAAAATGATTAACCATAAATTCACTCAACAGCTCACCCACACGTGTGGGCACACGTTCGTGTGCTGGTGTTGCGGTTGCTCGTGCATGGGGAAGGGTGGGTGCTGGCGAGCTGGGCATCTGTAAAGGGCAGCTGGGTGGCACAGCGGGGGGGGCGGGGGGGAGTTGGTGCAGGGACGGCGAGGGAGCTAGGGCGGCGGGGAGAGAGAGAGAGAGAGAGAGAGAGAGAGAGAGAGAAAGAGAGAGAGAGAGAGAGAGAGAGAGAGAGAGAGAGAAAGAGAGAGAGAGAGAGAGAGATCTGGTGGGGCAGAGAATGGTCAACAGCGACAGTGACGGTTGCTGCGGCGGCGGGAGTAGGGGTGTTCAAAAATCGGTCCAAACCGAAAAATCGAACCGGTGGTTCGGTTCGGTTCAGTTTGGAGAGTATCACAGTTCAGTTCGATTTGGAGCAGAAGAACCGAAATGACCGAATATATGTATATATAATATAAATAATATAATATAATACAAAAGAAGTAGCAGTGCAGTGGTTGGAGCGCTCCCTGCCATGGGGCAGGTTGTGAGTTCGAAGCTCGCAACCGCCCCATTAACGTCTTTTTCTCATTTTTGTCTTATTTCGGTTCAAACCGAACCGAGTCTTATTTCGGTTCAAACCGAATCGAACCGGTTCGGTTCGGTTCGGTTTCACCAAAAAAGGGGTCAAAATCGAACCGAACCGTGAACACCCCTAGGCGGGAGCCTGAACTTTGGGCGGCGGCGACGACGGTGAAGAGAGAGAATAAAAGAGCAGGGCAATGGGATTTAGAGATGAAGAAGACTTCTCGTACTTTTGTATTACACTTTTAGTATACTTTTGTGTATCTCTCGTTAGTTAATGTATCATTAATATATTATATTTATTTAATGAAAAATATAAAAATATAAAACTAGAAATGTAATAAAAATTAAGTATAACATTTTTTTCTCGAAAGCAGGGCACGGTGGTTTGGGGAAGAGGATGGCAGGGAAAGAAATTGGGCAAATTAATTAGAAGTTTCTGACTGTAACAGGAATGTCCTTACTGTAACAGAGCTTAACGTATACTGTAACAGGTGATAACTCTTACTGTAATAAGTTACAACTCTGTTAGGGACTAACAAATAAGTCAAAAATCTGATAGGACCTCCTAATTAATTTACCCAAAAAAAAATTTGCAACATTTCCAATGCTATTTTTTGAAAGATATATATCCATAAAAAAATCCTTCAAAATAGATGCCGGATAAATGTAAAATTTGGTGGCTTTTTCGATAGAATTTTTTACGGAATCATATTTGTCGAAAATTTTTTGATAGACTTAAAACCATCGGAATGCTGATGAACGTACCGACATAGAATTTTGTTGAAAAATCTATTGGCAATTGTCGACAAAGTTTCGACAGTTTTAAATCTGTCGTTCGAAATTTTTGACAATGTTTTCAACAAATTTATTTTTGTCAAAAATGTCGATGTATTACTATGATAATAATATGTTAAAAAATTTTGTCTGTAAACTTAATTTTTCTTGTAATGCATGATGACCTAGAAGATAGATTAGATGCTAGCTCGAGCGACTGTCATATCCTTCTATTCACATAGAGAATCAAGATAAAAAATCAGAGTTATGGCTGCTACGTGTAGATTGAGATATCAATGCACGATCAATAAAAATTGACACACATTCAATGGGAATCAACAAAAATCAACGCACAATCATCGGAGATGAATGCACATCTTAAGGGAGAATTCAACAACTCCTCCCACAAATCTTGGAGTTTAAGATTTCTTATTTTATAGAGGAGTGAGTTCACCATATATCTTATCATCTTAGACTGATCACATAAAAAATTATTTATCACCTCATCATTTACTTGACACCTAATTATGAAATAAGCATTAGTACTCTACTTGTGAGCATTAATATACGGCTCACTTATATACCCATGGATAACCTTGCCGAGCGAAAAAATATCTCCCAAGGTGGGTAGCCACTTACTCATATACATAGTGATTAATTTCCTTGTCCCGTCTCTCAAATCTCTTGCAGCTGAAAGAACATAAACAAATAAAAAAAATCTTCAAACGTACGTGTGGTTCCTGAACCATCCAAGTGTTCGTAAAAAAATCTTCAAACGTACGTGGTTCCTTAACCATCCAAGTAGTCTTGTCATTTAAAGATGCTACCAGTACTACTGATGCTAGCTAGCTAGTTCCTTGTAGTAGCTAGACAAAGGGACTGAAACAAAAATATCTTCCAACATGGGTCATGATTAACCATGGAAAGTTTTCCCATTAAAATGGTGTACGTGGAGGAAAACATGGATGCATGCACTCATTTTGCTGTCGGAGATTACGCACCTCATATTGTTCCGAAGCTTCCTATTGGATAGTTTAAAGAGAGGAGGACATGTCCTATCTACTTTTGAGGACGAAGAGGTTTCCCACAAAAGGAGGGGCAAGGGAGACGTGACGATCTAACATTGGAGATTAATGGTTCAAGTGGGGATATTAAGCCCTTGTGTCGGAATCTAAACCTTTTCAATTCGACGGTGGTCATGGAAGGATGTCTTGCATGGTGATTGGTGGGTCGATAGGACATGCAAAATACACGGTTGATATTTTTCTAAAGGCTACAAATGGCTTGGCTGGTTGTGTTGTACGTGTATGAACACGTCTACGAGGGGTGATATGGGTGTTGATAGATTCTAACATATCTCAAAAAGAGAGAGAGAGAGGGAGAGAGAATCACATAAAAGAAAATCTAATTTTTAAAGAGGTTTGGTGCGACAGTGACAAGGTGTTTCTTACGTCCTCTCCTGAAGATTATTAAGCTCAGTGATTAGAAACTCTTAAGGCCTTGGGCCTCTTGCCGAGACCCGGCCCGAAAGGGTCCATCAAAGACTCAATTCAGCAATGGCATAACGACACGTAAGGCTTCATTCGGGGGAGAATTTCATATCAGAAGATGGGATTTCCCTTTAATAGTGAGAGACTTCAAAAAAAAATCTAACAGTCACAAGTATGATGAGTATGCATTAGGTGTCATGTTTAGACACCGCCAACTCTCTCACTCCACCTTCTCTTAAAATATTATTTCTCAACTCAAATTTCATCTTCACTGATTTGACTATTGAAGAGTCGTTTTGAAGGTTCTCATCCTCGAGTCTGATTTCTTTACAGGTTGAGACAGGGCCGAGCCGAGTAAAGTACTTGTTCACCACCCCAATTCTTAGCTCGAGATCATCTCAGGACCAACACACACACACTCTCTCTCAAGAGTTGCGTTAGTACATTAAGGCTTCCTAAGACCCTTCCTAAACATGTTAAGAATAATCTCAGCCTAGCATAGGGTAGAGATCTTCAATTCCCAAAACCCAAAGAAGGATTCACTCGAATTTGTCCAATTGCAATCGAAAATAGAAGTTCTTATAATCAAGTGTCGACAGCAACAAATTCAACTTAAATCCCAATTAATCTTTCATTGAAACTTGGCTTTTCGCACATGTCAACACCATAGGCGGACCTACAAAGGATTCAGTAGGGTCACGAGACTCCATTAAATTTTTAAAATTTATAAATAATTTAAAATTTTTATTAAATTAATTTTAATTAAAAAATTTTCAAATAAAATGACTTCACTGAATTACAAACAATGTCTATGAATACATTTTACTCTTTAAAATAACTACACTGAATCAAATTCTTACGTCTGCCACTAATCTAACACAGTAGATTTCCAAGAACAACTTGTTTTACTCTATATGCACTTTGAAACTTTGATTGGTCGTGAATAAATAAATTTTGTTCTCATCAAAATATGGACATATCACAACACTATGCATGGACAGATCACCCTGTGCTAGCGGAATCATTATGGGTTTATAGTCAAAAAGGTATTAAGGTCAAACCAAGTTGAGAGAAGTAGCTTTGAGTCAAAATTCTTACCCCAATAACCTGGCCTAGCTAGCTAGTTAAAAAATCCGTCCACGAAGAAAACTCAACGTCTATGAAAATTTAAGAACCTTAATCCTGATGTTCTAAAAGTGCTTGTATGAGATTAAAGAAAAGGGATGGGGGTAAATCAATCTGGAGATACATTATCCTCATTCCTAATCCACCTCTTGTTGGTATTTTTAGGGTTAGATTTTTGAAGGTAACCTCATTCTTTGTTTGATAGGAAATGGTGTTAGTGTGGGGATAAAATCTTTATTTTTACTTTTGGTCGTCTCTTGGTCTCTGTGGAAATGGAAAATTTTAATAAATCTTTTTATGTTCTATTTATCATGTTGTCTCATGTTCTCATAGATGAATGCACATTGCAAATCCAAATCCCATCGAATACTACGTGAGCAATGGCGACGTGAGATGAATCGGCAATTTGCACAGCGCGGGCGTGCCAGTCACCGAAGTGACAACAAAGTGTTCTGCCTCCGAGAGTCGGAGGACTTTAAGTCTATTGTGCACACCGTTTGACTTCGTCAAACGAAAGTGAGTGTCGGGTCCTGGACCAAGATCCCGTCGTTGCCTGAGCGCAACGACGTTAATTACATCTCTTTTAGAAAGAGAAAACCCTTGATTAATCGCCAGAATAGAAGGTCTTATGGCCTAAGTCGGGACATCCGATAAAAAGCGCAAAATAAAACTACAAGATTGCAGTCAAATTTGCAAGAGATTTTTGATGGTCAATTTGCATGCTCATTTATTTATTCTTTTATTTATTACACAATTTTTTCTATTTGGTAATGCAAGAAATTTGATATGCTTTGGTTGTCATTAATTTTTCATGATTTGAAGTCATTTGGTCATTTGAATGCTTAAACATCATCATGCAAAACCATCCGATTCAGCAGACAAAGCGATTCGGCAGCCAAAACGATACGGCAAGGGCGAATCGGCAAGGGCCAATCTGCCAGGGTGAAACGACAGGGGTACTGTAGCAGTGATACGGCAAGGGCCCTGCCGGATCGGTCCTGCCCTGCCGTCGGTCCTGCCGTATCAGTCCAATTTTCAGGCATAAGTGATACGGCAGCCCCATTTATGCATAATTTTCGAAATCCGCGGGGAATCTGAGCGTGCAATCAGGAGGATGGGATATTTAACCCATATAGACAACACTCATGAGCTCAAACGGGGACTGGGTATTGATCACCCGACACTTGATGTTCAAAACGTGCGGAAAAGCGATACGGCAAGCTTTTAGGGACTCGGTTATCAAAATCCGAGAAGGGTCTGAGCCTCGAATTTGGGGGACAGCATCCTTCGGATATGAGGAACAAGCCCATGAACTCGGATCGGGCCCAAACAACGGCAGTCCGATACTTCATGTTCAAAGCCGTGCGAGAAATCGATACGGCAGGACTTCCGCGGTCTCGTTCTCGAAATCCATGAAGGGGTTGATTCTCAAATTTGGGGGACAACATCCTTCAGGTATAGAGAACGGACCCATGAACTCAGATCGAGCCCAGCCGACGGCGGTCCGGTACTTTCTTTTCAATGTCGTACGGGAAAACGATACGGCAGGACTTTCGCGGTCTCGTTCTCGAAATCCGTGAAGGAGTTAATCCTCAAATTTGGGGAACAACATCCTTCAGGTATAGAGAACAGGCCCATGAACTCAGATCGAGCCCAGCCGACGGCGGTCCGGT
Source organism: Colocasia esculenta (assembly GCA_014218235.1). NCBI lineage: Eukaryota > Viridiplantae > Streptophyta > Magnoliopsida > Alismatales > Araceae > Colocasia > Colocasia esculenta. The sequence continues at coordinate 171,975,309 of CM024760.1, forward strand.
ACTTTCTTTTCAACGCCGTACGGGAAAACGATACGGCAGGACTTCCGCGGTCTCGTTCTCGAAATCCGTTAAGGGGTTGAGCCTCGAATTTGGGGGACAACATCCTTCAGGTATGGAGAACAGACCCATGAAGTCGGATCGAGCCCAACCGACGGCGGTCCGGTACTTTCTTTTCAACACCGTACGGGAAAACGATACGGCAGGACTTCCGGGGCTTGGTTCTCGAAATCCGTGAAGGGGCTGAGCCTCAATTTGGGGGACAGCACCCTTTGGATATGGAGAACGAACCCATGAACTCAGATGGAGCCTAGATTCCAGCAGTCCGGGACTTCCTTTTCAAAGCCGTACGGGAAAACGATACGGCAGAACTTCCGCGGTCTCGTTCTCGAAATCTGTGAAGGAGTTGAGCTTCAAATTTGGGGGATAGAACCCTTCACGTATAGAGAATAGGCCCATGAACTCAGATCGAGCCCAGCCGACGGCGGTCCAGTACTTTCTTTTCAAAGCCGTGCGAGAAAACGATACGACAGGACTTCCACGGTCTCGTTCTCGAAATCCGTGAAGGGGTTGATACTCAAATTTGGGGGACAACATCCTTCCGGTATAGAGAACAGGCCCATGAACTCAGATCGAGCCCAGCCGACGGCGGTCCATTACTTTCTTTTCAACGCCGTACGGGAAAACGATACGGCAGGACTTCCGCGGTCTTGTTCTCGAAATCCGTGAAGGGGTTGATCCTCAAATTTTGGGGACAACATCCTTCAGGTATAGAGAACAGGCCCATGAACTCAGATCGAGCCCAGCCGACGGCGGTCCAGTACTTTCTTTTCAACACCGTACGGGAAAACGATACGGCAGGACTTCCGCGGTCTCGTTCTCGAAATTCGTAACGGGGTTGAGACTCGAATTTTGGGGACAATATCCTTCAGGTATAGAGAACAGGCCCATGAACTCAGATCGAGCCCAGCCGACGGTGGTCCGGTACTTTCTTTTCAACGCCATACGGGAAAATGATACGGCAGGACTTCCGCAGTCTCGTTCTCGAAATCCGTGAAGGGGTTGATCCTCAAATTTGGGGGACAACATCCTTCAGGTATAGAGAACAGGCCCATGAACTCGGATCGGGCCCAGCCGACGGCAGTCCGGTAATTTTTTTCAACGCCGTACGGGAAAACGATACGGCAGGACTTCCGCGGTCTCGCTCTCGAAATCCGTGAAGGGGTTGAGCCTCAAATTTGGGGCAACATCCTTCAGGTATAGAGAACAGGCCCAAGAACTCGGATCGGCCCAGCCGATGGCGGTCCGTACTTTCTTTTCAACGCCGTACGGGAAAACGATACGGCAGGACTTCCGCGGTCTCGTTCTCAAAATCCGTGAAGGGGTTGAGCCTCAAATTTGGGGGACAACATCCTTCAGGTATAGAGAACAGGCCCATGAACTCAGATCGAGCCAGCCGACGGCGGTCCAGTACTTTCTTTTCAACGCCGTACGGGAAAACGATACGGCAGGACTTCCGCGGTCTTGTTCTCGAAATCCGTGAAGGGGTTGATCCTCAAATTTTGGGGACAACGTCCTTCAGGTATAGAGAACAGGCCCATGAACTCAGATCGAGCCCAGCCGACGGTGGTTCAGTACTTTCTTTTCAACACCGTACGGGAAAACGATACGGCAGGACTTCCGCGGTCTCGTTCTCGAAATCCGTGAAGGGGTTGAGCCTCGAATTTGGGGGACAATATCCTTCAGGTATAGAGAATAGGCCCATGAACTCAGATCGAGCGCAGATTTCAGAAGTCCAAAACGTCATGTTCAAAGCCGCACAAAGGAAAACCGATACGGCAGGATTTGATACTGTCCCGAGGAGGTCATTTGCAGCAGGCCTTGGTCACAGGGAGGGGAAGAAAATGCCCCTCTGGGGGTCTGCTATGGTGGGAAGAACACCCCAGGGATGAGGATGGGATCCAGGCATCAAGTTGCCTTTCCCATGCTCTCCAAACCCAAGAATAAGTGTGAACCTGGGAGCTTCAATAGAGGGAGAAAAACACAGGGAATGGGAGTTCCGGTCTCTTGAAGCTGAGCAAAGGGGAAGGGAATGGAAAGCCACGCACAGGAATAGCGAGCCCCCATCCTCTTCATCCGGTTTCATTTGGTTCAGAGGGTAAGAAAGAGACGTAAAGGAAAGGGAGAGGGACAAAACATGCTAAACAAAGCACATCTTGTAGGCCAAGAAACCCTCGGTTTTGTATTAAATGAAACACCAAAAAGAGATGGGGGGGTGAGGAGCATATCAAGAACATAAAACTCATCCGATACACAAGACACGCACCTCGGTTTCATGCAAAGACAGAAAGAAACGCAGGCAATAATAATAAAAAAACATGCAGACAACAACAAATGGGGTGGAAGAGGAAGGTCTTTTCACTGTTGAAAGGGGGTGTTACATAGAAATGGGAAGGGGGAACTAAAGAAAACAAAGGATGGGGGGGAGGACTGTCGTAGCAGCCACTCCCACCCAGCCTTCTCTCTCTATCCTCTTCTTTCTTCTGCTCACCCTCTGCACTTTTCCTTTCTCTTGCTCCTCCTTTTCTTCTGATGCTTCAGCCGATGGAGATGGGGAGCAAGGAGGCTCTTTTGCTTCTTGCAACCTCAGCCGGGTGGGTTCTTCAGAAGGGCACCGGCTGCTCTCTTTCCCGGGAAAAACTCCAGGACCTCACCCTCCTTCCTCTTGCACTGGGATGAGAAAGTTGGAAGCCTTTTTTTTTTTTCCCAAACCTCTTCCAGTTGCCTCTTTCTTGCAGCCCAAGGGAACCTTCCATATTCCCTGTTAGCCCCTCCCTTTTGCCTTAACCAGTTAGCCAACAACCCCCTGCCAACCCTGGTGGTGTAGCCCAAAATAGAAGCACTTTTTCCCAACTTCACCTCTGCTGCCGCAGCAGGTTTGGTTGGGAAGGGAGGTGTTGCATTCCCTTAAAATGACCTCCCTGCATAGGGGAGATGGGCCATGGGGTGATGGGCCCTCTTGGGCCTGTTTAGGGGACCCTTTAGTGTGTTTTTAGATGGCCTCTTAGAGGGTTTTGGATGGGCTTTTGCCCGGGGAACCGGGCTGGCATATGCAAATCTGCTGCGTTTTTTTTTAGATGTCCACAAATGCCCCCACCCCAGGTGGTGATAGAGGAGGCGAGCAATGCATGCGGCTGTAACTTGATGGCCTTTTAACGTTGCAGCTGGATACAGACTAGCCTCATTAATGCGGGCTATGCCCGACTTGTTGTCGTCTTGGTGGTCTCATCATTTAAAGAGTTTGTCAGTTAGCAGGCGAACAACGCAAGCGAGAGACGAGTGGTGCAGTGTTCGCAGGTGAACTTTTGTATCTTTTAATAGCCCCATCGACGTGCTGGTGATCTCTGGTTTTCTTTCAGTTGACATTGCGGTCTCAGGATCGGCGGCCAACGAGAACCACTGTGACCACATCTCGCTAAGTTGGTGAGTTCACTGAATCAACAGCCTCTGAGTCGGTGAAGATTGCTAAGCTGGAGGCTTTTTAATTGTTGTAAGTATTGAACTAGTGGCAATCTTGAGCTGGTGGAAGTACTGCATTGGTAGCCTTCTTGATTTTGTGGAAGCCCTAGACTGGTAGCTCCTTCAAAATGCTGAAATTTTTGACCTGGTGGGACGTTTTGTAGATGAGAATTTTGAATCAGAAGCCTCCTTGAACCGGAGAGAGTCCTAAATCAGTGGTCTCTTTCATTGGAGAGGCCTGTGAGCTGGTGGTCTTTATGAGTCGGCCAACAATTGTGTGAATTGGATTGTGCTGGCCTATTGTGTGAGCCAATGTGGCATGCTGGCTTGCTATATGATCTGGTGGCTTCTTCTAGACCCAGTAAGTGACATAGCTGCTTCCTTTCTTCTGAACTATCTTGTCAGCTGGTCGCCTTGGATATGCAACAATCTGAGCATGTGGTAGTGTTGAGGCCTTTGTTGGGGGAAGTAGACCGCTTCCACGTCATTGTCACCAACCGTGATAACCAGACTGCCACTTTGGAGATCTTGTAGCCCTCATCAATGCCACTTTGCTCATAGCTAGATTAATGTGCTCTTGTCTTCCTCTCTTGACTCTTGTTGTGTCTGGGTATCGATAGATTTCTTCAGCATTCTCCACCCAGAAACTCAGAAACTGTTAGGACACATCACCTCGTGTATAGCAAAGTTCACTTTGCCCATATGAGATAGAAATCCGAGAAGACAGATTTTGACTAGCACGAAGATGAGCTTTGGCTAGAATGAATATGAAGAGGAGCCTTGGTTAGCACTGACTTGAAGATGAGCTTTGACTGTCGTGAAGATAAACTTCAACTGGCATGAAGGCGGCTTCGGCTAGCAGTGACATGAAGACGAGCCCCGACTGGTGATGATGATTAGCTTTGGCCGGCACTGACATGAAGATGAGCCTTGACTGGTATGAAGACGAACTTCGACTAGCATTGGCATGCAGGCGAGCCTTGATTGTCGGTTACCACTTCTGTCAGGATTTCCTTTCTAGAGACTTGAAGTCTGCTTGTCTCTGGCATGTGTTTTTTTTTAATTTTATTTTCTCCTTATCGAATTGAGCGCCCTTTCAGGTTTTCACTCAACTCGACCCCCTCTTGCTTTTGCCTACGCGCCCTTTCGGGTTTTCACGTAGCAGGGTACCCAATTTTGCCCATGGCACCCTTTCGAGTTTTTGCCATGACCAGTTTTTAGCTCTTTTTACCCTTGTCCAGGGAACCCTAAACAAGTCCAGCGAGGCACCTCTATTTTAAGCCTCCATTTTTTTCTATTTTTTGTATACATATATATATTATAAAGAGAGATTCATGAGTGGAATATAACTCGATCACCAATCATACCATGATGTTGGTAGATGGTGTGAGGTGATTTGGGTTGATTGTAAAATGATAACCTGGGAAAACCTACATGCCGGCTTCAACAAGATTTCTGAAGGTGACATCTAATAGCCAGTCAAGGCAAGAAGTCAAGGCTGGACTTTTATTTGGAATTTGAAAAGGCAGTGGTATCTAAACCTAGGGTTCTAGAGAGGCATAAATGACAAAAGACAGCTTGATAAGAAAGTGCCTTTCTAGATTTAGGGAAAGCATAACAAAAGGAAGGTTCACTTGGGGGAGCATAGATAGAACTCCCTCTTCTTGCAACTTTTTTTTGGCACATTTTTTTTAACCGCATTACTGACCCAAGCGCCCTTTCGGGTTTTCACCGGAGTCAGCCCCTTCTTGCTTTTGCCCACGCGCCCTTTCGGGTTTTCACGTGGCAGGGTTCCCAATTTTGCCCACGACGCCCTTTCGGGTTTTCATCATGGCCAGGTTTTTCCTGTCCTTTTTACCCCTACTCGGCGGCGAAACCAGAGTAGATCCGACGGGCATCTCTATTTTCAGCCCTTTCATTCATCATTTTTTTTGAGACTTTTAAGACGGGTGTCAAAGTTGTTGACACCTGCTTCATGACCTGCGGACTACTCCGTTGGCCTGGTTTTATCTTCTGGTTATAAGATCATGTTGACACCATCAACTTCAAGACCCACAAATAACTTTGTTAGCCTGGCTTCATATTCTGAAGATACCAGTTGTGTTGACGTCATCAGCTTCAAGACCCATGAATAACTTCGTTGGCCTGGTTTCATATTCAGGTGACGTCGTTTATGTTGACGTCATCAGCTTCAAGACCTATGGGAACTCCGTCGGCCTGGTTTCATCATCTGAGGACGTCAGTTATGTGGACGCCATCAGCTTCAAGACCCACGAATGACTTCGTTGGCCTGGTTTCATCTTCTGGGGACGCCTATTAAGTTGACGTCGACAGCTTCAAGACCCACGGGAACTCCGTCGGTCGGGTTTCATCATCTGGGGACGCCGATTATGTCGACGCCATCAGCTTCAAGACCTACGGGAAACTCCGTCGGCCTGGTTTCATCATCTGGGGGCGCCGATTATGTTGACGTCGACAGCTTCAGGACCTACGGGAAACTCCGTCGGCCTGGTTTCATCATCTGGGGACGTCAGTTATGTTGACGCCATCAGCTTCAAGACCTACGGGAAACTCTGTCGGTCTGGTTTCATCATCTGGGGACGTCGGTTATGTCGACGCCATCAGCTTCAAGACCTACGGGAAACTCCGTCGGCCTGTTTCATCATCTGGGGACGTCAGTTATGTCGACGCCATCAGCTTCAAGACCTATGGGAACTCCGTCGGCCTGGTTTCATCATCTGGGGACGTCAGTTATGTTGACGCCATCAGCTTCAAAACCAACAGAAACTCCGTCGGCCTGGTTTCATCATCCGGACATGTCGGTTATGTTGACGTCGACAGCTTCAAGACCCATGAATGACCTCATTGGCCTGGTTTCATATTCAGGTGACGTCGTTTATGTTGACGCCATCAGCTTCAAGACCTACGGGAAACTCCGTCGGCCTGGTTTCATCTTCTGGGCACGTCGGTTGTGTCGACGCCATCAGCTTCAAGACCTTCGGGAAACTCCGTCGGCCTGGTTTCATCATCTGGGGACGTCGGTTATGTTGACGTCGACAGCTTCAAGACCCATGAATGACTTCATTGGCCTGGTTTCATATTCAGGTGACGTCGTTTATGTTGACGCCATCAGCTTCAAGACTACGGGAAACTTCGTCGGCCTGGTTTCATCTTCTGGGACATCGGTTGTGTCGACGCCATCAGCTTCAAGACCTTCGGGAAACTCCGTCGGCCTGGTTTCATCATCTGGGGACGTCGGTTATGTTGACGTCATCAGCTTCAAGACCTACGGGAAACTCCGTCGGCCTTGTTTCATCATCTGGGGACGTCGGTTGTGTTGACGTCATCAGCTTCAAGACCTACGGGAAC